>CM052330.1:8504922-8656841 GCA_028455615.1 Lasioglossum zephyrum | reverse complement strand
GCGGCGTAATTATTCGAATTAGTTGATCGATCGAACATATTAGCGGGTCTGGACGAATTTTTCTTTCGTGTCCTCTTCCATTGCCACTATAATCTATAATCCGCTTCCATTCCACCTCCACCGTCGCCGTGTCCCCCGTGTTGTCACGAAGAGGAACTCAGTTACGCGCCACGGGGTTTAGAAGTCGGACGCGTTTCCGTCCACAGTGCACCGTTCGATTCGCGACGTTTAATAACAGCGAGCTTTTTCGAAAAGCGACGACGGCAGGGATCAACGTCGATCGATCCGTGACTGGTCCCGGAAACGCAGCGCGTCGCGGAGCTTGATTGACGTTGATTAGCGAGGGAGGAACCAGTGTACACGTTGATTGCTTATTGGTAAAAGCTAGTAGAGAAACACCTCTTTAAAGAATAATAAACGATAGCCTCCTTCTAATAGAAACATTGTTTTGCCAATCATCGCGGAACGGTTTTTCGAGATTAATCTTTTTCGCGGTAAAGATATTCGGTTATAATTATGTTGAGGGCGCGATACGTTCAAGCCTCTATAAATAAAGATGGACGCAGAAGCTTAGAATAGAGTACCTAGCACGCGTCATGTTAAAACGTTATTATTTATGACGACTTTTATATCTCCCCCTCTCGACCTTCAACACCGAACCTAGCTTTTAATGGTTCGCGATACAATGATATGAAATTGGAGTTTCCAACGCACGAGGCAAGGGAATATCGAAAGGACATCGCGCTAAACCACGTGACAATGAGTCCTCGGCGAAAATGGCTGAATTTGAAATATGTTGTACCTTTTGGGTCATTGAAAATGTTAAAAAATTGACACTTTCGTTGTTTCAACCCTTCAAAAAACAATATGAATTTTGTAGTGAACAAAATAGTTAAAGAATAATCGTTTACGACAGTATTGTTTAAATGATTAAAAAATGTGACGATTTGAAACCTCGTGAAATGAGTCCTCGGCGAAAATGGCTGAATTTGAAATATGTTGTACCTTATGGGTCACTGAAAATGTCAAAAAATTAACACTCGTTTTTTCAACCCTTCAAAAACTTGAGGTCAGACCAGCAGAGATATCACTTTCGGATCAATGCATTATAAGGGAGGAATATGAATTTTCTCGTGAACAAAATAGTTAAAGAATAATTGTTTATGACAGTATTGTTTAAACGATTTGAAAATGCGACCCCAAAGGAGTCTAAGCTATAATCGCAATAATCGTAGGCTATAATCGCAAGTATATAAAAACACTCGATATCATTGTTTCTGTTTAATAGTACTTATTTTTTCATTATATTTTGTGCTTTTCTTTTCTTTCTTTTTGTGCATGTCCCTTCGAGTAGTCTTCTATCTTTCTTTTTTTTTGTAAACACTTATGTAAAAAGGCTTCAGTCCGTCTAAAATAAATAATAATAATAATAATAACATATTTTAAATTCAGCCATTTTCGCCGAAGGCCCATTGTCACGTGATTTAGCAGCGGGGTCCTTTCGATCGTTTGATCGAACCGTGATTGTCTTATACTTGAACGAAAAGCAGGAACAGAATCTTTTATCACATTTTAAGTACTTTCTCGATACTTTTTTCAACTAATTCCGGTCCGCCATTGTTTCGCTGTAAGAACACCTCACGTGGAACGCCTCGGTAAAAGTTTCCGCGGAGTGTACAGACTGTACAGCTAATCTTCCTCCCGTCAGCTGCTTCGTATTCAGTCTGAGTCAGTCGCGGGACGATCGCAGCCTCGAAGTTGCGTCGCGACGCAACCGCGATCGAAGTGGTCCTATCGCTGATCCTCCTTTTCGAACTGGCAACGACGCTGGATCCGTGAAATTAAAGTCTTAATCGGTTTACGCGAGGCTGACGAATAATCGTCGATCGTGAAGGGAAAAAGTTGAGAGAGATCTCCGTAGGCCGAGCAGCTATGAATTTTAATGCAGGCTAGAGGAAATCTCGAAGACTGTCAAAGGAAGAAGACTTGGATGTGAAATCGACGCGGCGATTCAACTTTTTCTAGAATTCCGGAGAATTCAGGAACAAAGAGGAGTCCGTCAACAAGTGGAGAGCGCTATTTTTCTCCAGCAGAGTTGGGCAAAACGTGATCCGATTAATGATCGAAAAGTACGATTTATATCGATTCCAATTATTAGTCGTGGATATTGATTACCGAATAGTCAGTGATCATTGATTAATGAATAAGAAAGGAACCAGAAGTCGTTGCAATTTGACAATGTTCGTGATTAATTATTTCTCATATATATATGTGTATATATGTATATATATAAATAAAAAATATATTTAATTATAGGAAAAGTACAGGTTCAATCATAATCAAGAATGCAATCGTTTCATATGTATATATATATAATTATATAATAATATATATGTATATAAATATAATATATATATATTTATTTTTTTTCGAATATTTAGTCCGGTAATCTGTATGTCTGGTAATTTGTATGATTAGCAAATAATCGATCACGGAAGACCAAACGGTAATTATTCAGAAGTTGGGCCTCCTCTCAGATTTCGATGAAATTCAAATATGTTATAGATTTCTACATTTTAAACAACTTTTCCCTATACATGTTACCGCCGTTCGATTTCAGTTTTCGAGATAAACGAAAAAAAAGCTATCTCTAATACTGTATTGAATTTTTCGTATTCCTGCACGTTTTGTGTGAAAGTAACGCTGATTTACTTTTCCTTTGTAATCCTTTTACAAATATATTGTATATCGTACACCTGTATTATTTATTCGGTGTTTGTTTAGAGAGATCGCCTACGCTGACACACGAAAATTCAATAAACCATTAGCAATAGTTTTTCGCGTATATCTCGAAAACTGAAACCAAACGGCGGTAACATGTATAGGGAAAAGTTGTTCAGCCTGTTGATCTTGACAACATATTTAAATGTCATAAAAAGAATTTGTTAGTAAGGCCCAACTTCTCAATAATTACCGAACAAATATAACTGCCCAACTCTGTGTACCATATCTACCTAATCCACCGTTGCAGATTAGGTTGAAGTTTGGTTCTGCGAGAGGACTGGAAGCTAATCGAATAGTGGGGTGAGACTCGGAGGATCGTTGGATCACTCGAACGAGGCGCGAGTTGTCGGAAAGAATGAGGATAATTGAAAAGCCGATGAGATCGTCGACTCGTCGAGGATCTCGCGAGGATCAGCTCGGCGATTTACGATAGAGGAGAACGGGTCGTGACCCTAATACCCTTGAAACGGAGGCACACGCGTCACGCTTATACACCAGCTACACCCTCGAACGAACATGCGCCGCAAGCTCGAGGAAGTCCGTAATAAGCTCCGCGACTACGCGGCCGAAACGTGGCCGGACTCGAAACGCCGACACAATGAGCGCGGCGTCGTTTTCACTGTGATTCGTCCGCGACCAGCGTGGCCCATTGTGCAACGAAATCCACGGCAGATTGTCATCTCGGTCTGTTAAAAGGCGCGCACGACACGTCTGTTCAAACGAGGCTTATTACATTTATGGAAGACACAAAACGGAGGAGGACGCGCTCGCTGACTAGCCCACAAAAGCTGACCTTCGACGATATTTCCTGGTTACATAGAGTCGAGTGTCTAGAGGATTGATGATTGGTGACCCCCATTGACTTTAATCGTTCTCTTGGAGGTGTCGGCGAAAGTCCTCGCAGATCGGTGTCGATTGCTGATACAGTGTGAACTATTTAGTGTTTCCAGTCGAACAACTCTTATTCCTTGGATCCTAGAGATTTATGTGTAGTTTTTATGATCCAGCTGGATATAGAGTCTCGGTATCATTCTCGGGAAGTGTGGCTCTTGGCGGGCAACCAAATCCTTGGCTTCTCGGCGCGCAATATACTTCGTGTGCAGTTTCGATGATTAACGCGCGTTACAATATTTATTGAACACGGTTCTGTGAATTTCATCCGTGAGTGGCTGAAGACATCTGGATTAATGTGCGTCGTCGATCGAAAGTAGAACAAACACCGTGTCCCATACGAATCGGCGACATGCCGAATGCCTTCGCTCGTGGAAGAAGATCGATCACCGTGAAACGTGCCCCCCGTCGACTACCGGAAGCTACGAACGGGTTCGGCTACCCGGAGAAAGAGTAAACAGTTGTCGGCATTCCGTGGATCACACGCGAGACGTTCGTCGTTGACCACGGAGGAGCTATTTAAAATTGTGGCATCAGTCTCTCTCGCGTGACACGCAGGAGGCTCGTTCGACGTCATGGACGAGCTCGAAGATTAAGGGGATCCATTAAAAAAGAACGACGAGGAAAACGTTCGTCACACGCGACACCCGCCGCCGGATAGCTTGTTCCAATTTGTCCTGGGAAAACAAATGAGCATCGATTATCAATGTGGAGGATGGCAATTACCACGGTGTCGTACGCGGACGCTAGTTTGTCGAGGTACATTAGGAGACGTCGGATCAAGCTGGCCGGAACTCGATCAGACTTTAATAATCTTAATTAAGAGGCAAGGTATAGCACGTGACATAACTAGAAAGTAACTAGAATCTTATCTAGATTTTGTAGCGAAACATGGGTTTGCGGCCATTCGTTTTGTTTACCTTATACGAGCATGTTTTGAGCTGCACAAGGGTTCGTTTGATAGAGTAAGGTTAATTGCACCATGCTGTGCAATTATATTAAAAATGTCATATCAAAAATGTCTATTTGTGACAGAAAAATAAGTCCAAAGTAGAGCAAACATTGAGAAAAACACCAGCAGATTCCGATGTATTTGTTCTGTAACAAATAGACATTTTTGACTCTTATATGATAACCTTCCTTTTCCTTTAACCTTCCTTTATCAAACGAACCCTTGTCCAGCTCAAAATATGCTCGTATAAGGTAAAAAAAATGACAGCCCATGATTGCATTCAATTTCCCCAGATTCCGTTCATGATGCCAGAGTCTAGAGCCAATTTTAGTTCAACTTGATAGACCAGATGGCGCCTAGTCAGGACTGTCAACGTGGAATCGTAACCACAAAAATATATGGGGCTTCACTCCACTCGGATCTATTAATAACAATAAAGACATTAATAAAAAAAACATGGATCGTTTCAATTTCGATACAAAATCTAGTAAGGTTCTAGTTATGTCACGTGCTATACCTTGCATCTTAAGACTTTAATAATCTTAATTTAATAACCTTAATTAAGAAGGGAGGATTAGATACATAGATGAGAGAGAGCAAGAGAGAGAAGCGGGCAATCAGCTTGCGTCGTGATGGAATTTCCATCAAACGCCACCGAGTTGGCCGAGGATTTCTTCACTACCCTGACCACTGTCACCGCGCCCACCAGTTCCGAGCTCAATCTACCGTACACCGTATGCGAGATTCTGGTGGCGGTGTGCGCGATCTTCGGCAATGGTTTGGTCATCATCGTGTTCAGCAAGGAGAGGAAACTACGTCGACGAACGAACTACTATATTATATCGTTGGCCACCGCTGATTTATTGGTCGGTCTGTTCGCCATACCCTTCGCCATTCTAGCCAGCATAGGGTTGCCCACAAATCTCCATGCTTGCCTGTTCACCGTCTCTGTCCTGATCGTTCTCTGCACCATCAGCATCTTCTGTCTGGTGGCGGTGTCCGTAGATCGTTACTGGGCGATACTACATCCCATGGGATACTCGCGCACCGTACGCACTAAAACTGCCATAGGTAAGGGATGTGATTCTCTGATCCGACCGACTCTGTCGTGTACACGTAATCAGACACGATTATTTATGGTTTGCGTCATTGCTCGACTGGGAAATCTTACGTCTAACATTTAATATGCTGAGTGAGCTCCTATGGGGACCCCAGAAAGTATGAATGAAGCTTTATTTGATTCCCCATAGGGTTACAAATCTTTATACAGGGTATCTCGAAATTCCTTCAATATCCGGAAATTGGAGGTTCATGAGTTCATTTGAAGCACATTGACACATGAAAAACATTTTCCTTTGCAAAAATGACGTTCTCGGCTTTGTTTAGGAGTTATTAACGAAAAACACGGACCAATCAGAGCTTCATAATGAACTCAAGAACCTCCCATTTCCGGATGTTGAAGGAAAACTTTTTGAAACACCCTGTATATAATCTAGCTCAATTGCACTAGTCGCTCTTACATACTATTATTATTTCAAACTTTATTTATGGCCGAATTTGTTATAATCCAAGTAACAATTGTTTGTAAATAATTTTAAAAAATACTAAAAGAGATCGCCAATTATTTGTAATGGAAAAAGATGTTCAGAATGTCGAGATTTAGAACGTATTTGATTTTTATCAGAATCAGCGAGGTAGCCGACGAGTTTCGACGAGTTTACCGGCATTAGTAATTCCCCTGGGATTATTTAGTGTCGCGATATTATTTCGACAATGATAGGTTATAAGTAGACAGCGGATGTTTATGCAAAATAAAAAGTGTCTGTCTGAATCGTTAAAAATAACATTAACAGTTTTTCATTTTCAATTAAGGACATACGTCTCGAGTCGACTAAAACGAAATTAGCAAAGTCCTAGTCCGGTTTAATTTCGCGAAACGTGCCTCGGAACGTCTTATTTACCGAGAACAGCTACCACCTGTTGCCACCGCAATTGCTTACCGTGATTCCACGTCGATTCAGTCGAGTTTAAAATTACTGTCGTGTTGTTTGTGCTATTGACATGTATATACCTTCTTCGTTAAACAATTATCCAAGAAAAACATACTGTAAACAGGAATCAAATTTTCTGTGGCCGTAAAAAGTTGTCCGCTGATTCATTAAATCGTAAACATTTTTTCACTGTTCCCGAGATATCGTTATTTATTATTATTTAAAATTCAAACGTCTACATACGTCATGTGGTCAGGTATAACGTATATGCTTTCGATTAAGCCTTTTGAAAATTTCGTAATTTTTGCGGATAGGACACGCCGTTCCCGAGATACAGCCATTTTTCTTTTTTTTTTTGAGGTGTAAAATTTCAAATTTTTATAATTATTCCATCGATGGTTTGTTATGGTGGACCTATGTACCAAATTTCAAGCTTGTAAGTCCATGGGAAGTACCCAATAGGTTTTGATGATCTGTCAGTCATTCAGTGTCAAATTTAGCGATTTTTGAGGTCCTATATCTCGGAACCTACTAATGTTAGAAAATTAATGTTTTGTCTATATCGAGACATGATAGCATTTAACAAGTGTACGAAATTACATCTCTCCATCTGCCTCCAGTTCGGAGTTACAAACCTCTAAAAAACGGCTAAGTTGCACCTAGATTGTTAAGTCGTGGCGACCTAATATTTACAATATTGCACCAAATAAGAGACTGGAGCCTGCTGCACAATACCATGCGGGAGGTTGCATCAGCACAATGTTGTCTAATCAGACACGACGTAGCACGAAATCCCGTGTCCTGCGTTCTGAGACGTGACAGTCATTCATCATTATCGCGTGCGTTCATTGTCGAAGCAGCCGGAACACGCAACGCCTACATTTCTGTCTTGCTAATTCTTGAAATTTAATAAAAGACTTCCACGTATAAAATTGTCAAACAAAGCTCCGTGTGTGGTATTCCTGTCGTTATCGGAACAGAATAATAAACGGATCGGTCGGTTTCAATGGAAAACGTACACGCACGGTGACACATGTAACAGACCCCCCCTGGGTAAACAATTCTGCAAATTATAATTGCCCGTGAATGTTGTTTCATCTCTGTTTAATTAAACGGCTACGGCGCGCACAGTTCTTCTGGGAAACGTTATTACAATTGGTTCGGTGGATTGTGCAATGACCATGCTGACATTTATGCCCAGACGATTCTGCGAATTTTTAGCTGGTCCACGATACGATTGACTCGCACTACTTGCTTTTACTTCGTGTCTCGCTCCTCGAGAGAACCGCCTCCGATCGATACCTTCGACACAGTGATCGATTCCTCGATTCTAGATGGACAAAATTCAAATGTTTCTGTTCTCTTGTAGTAACAACGCTTTATTTTAAAACTAAATCAACTTAGAAGAATTGTTTCAAACGTCAGTCTTCGTGGCGTAACCCCATGTCTATTCTAAAAAATTATATAAATGTAATTATATATAAAATTATATAAATTATATAAATGAATCGAAACGTCGATGATTATTTGATAACTTGCAAAATTGTTTTTTGATTTCGAAGCCATTTATATAATCTTTTATAAAAGACATGGGGTTCGGTTAGGTTTTGATTTCTCAGTAGTAATTGATCGAACCTCAGCGCCGAGAAAATTTAACATTTATCAACAACATTACGATCGATATATAGAGACATATTTAGTATCGTTACTTTGAAATAAGTATTCTTCGAAGCTATCAAAGAATTAAGTCCTGCCGAGTCTGGGAAAAGCTGTTATCGAGAAATCGATCACTGTGTATCGCTCAAGCTTGCTTGCAGAATTACAAAGCAAAAATGCCTGTCGTTCTTAATTGGATTGTGTCGATTTCTAAGATATTTCTATTGCAAAATAATTCTACGTCTAGTTACAATGCTATTGCGACGCGACTAATTACCAAGGGAACTTCAAAAATGTCAGGATACTCGAAACGCAACTACACGACCATTCCTTCGATTTCCCGTAGGACTTCCCCTGCCTTCGCTCTATGCACCATTGATGGAAATCGTATCATTACATTTCCATGCGTGTGTTACCTCTGAATTCAGAATATTCAAGTAACAAAATTTCTCAAAAGATTTGCAAACAGAAAAACCATCAGATGATTGTACAAGTTATATCGCAAACTGTTAGAACAATTACAGAAAAATCAAATATTAATAATACAATAATTTCTTTTTTAATAATTGTAGAAACGAATGGTTACAGTATCATTGATTAATAAAGCTGTATTCTTTATAAAATTTAATCGTTGAATTTTATTTTCAAATCGGACATATGCAATCATCTGACATTTTTATCACCACTCGAATATTTAATTTTTCAAGGACTAAGTTGCTTGATCAATGAAAGATTATCTATTCATAGAACAATTTTTCAACAGTGTATGCATTTTTTTCTTTTTGATTTTCTAAAACCTGCTGAGTAAACCCATTCCGAGTGAAATGCTTAATATAACGAATGACAGACGTGACGCGAACTTTCATTTGAAAAAATACCACTTTTTAAAAAACGGACGGAAAAGTATAAAATAATTTTTCCTAATTCCATACAGATTCCTAAGAATAGCTATGAAAATACTTGTAAGATTTAAAACGATAAACGTGGGGCACAAAATGCATCAATTATCTATTGCATGCGCCCCATGTTCTTCATTTTAAATCATACAATTATTTTCATAGCTATTAAAAATTCACAGTCACAAATTTTCAGGACTATCTGTACGAGAGTAGGAATCCGTATGGGGCCAGGAAAAATTATTTTATACCTTTTAGTCTGTTTTTAAAAACGTGGTACTTTTAAAAATTTATTTTTATTTAAATAATTATTTCCTGCTTTTTAGTCTTGTGTTAATACTTGTACACTCTTTATTAATACTTATACTCACTTATAACACTCACACTCACTAAGCTTGCTGTAAATTTCACTGGGTAAACAAAGCGATGATGTACTACCGATCGTCGCGCGGCGACGTACTAACATATACTGAGGGGCTCCGTCAGTAAATGGGACTTCGTCGGGGCGAAGTGGGTCCGTGGAGTGGGGACAACGTTGTCGAGCGAAGTGGGGATCGCTGAACGCGATAACGTAGTTCGCGAGGGGGATGAATAGGTCAATATTTCATTATTATTTTCTCCAAAACGGATAGACTTAAAAAAAAAAATTTTTTTTTAATTTTTTTAATAATGCATTGTCATCCAGTTCTGAACCATGTATCCAATTTCAAGTCTCTAATTCATCAGGAAGGTAGTTTAAAATCAATTACAAAATGTGTCACCGAACAGACAGACAAACAAACAAATAAACAACGAAAGCGAGCTAATAAAAGCGTGGTAAAAATGGCCTCTATGTTATCCCGCCGCTGTTGTAAATCGAAGACAGTTCGTGGAAGGATTAATCGGTCGATTAGACGTTCCTCATATCGCTAACCGGATGGTCGTGATTAATTCAAGCATTTCGCCTGTTTATGGCTCGAGTGATTTTAATTACGACTAGGCTGACCGATACCATCTCCCTGGCGAACGAAAAAGGTGCGTTTATTACTCTGCTCTGTGATCGATAATGTTCACGTGCGCTGCTATCATCGATACCGTTGACCGACTTTCTGCCCTACCACTTTTTTTTTGCTACACAGGATCCTCTGTACATAATCGGGTTTTTTATCAAGTACGTTTTTTGTACTCAAACTTTAATTTCGTGTTCGAAAATCAGAGCGAAGACTTGTTCTACAGTGACTACCAGTAATATTCGGACACTCTTAAAAAGACAATAACTTTTCTAATATTCTACTACACGATTTGAATTTTTTTGGGAAGTTAGAGCAATTAGTTCGCTACAGGATGTGAAGAGAAATTTTTTCGAAACTTGCACCTGTTCGGAATTGTAGAAAAATTACTAAAAGTTGCATTACACAACTTTTTATGTGGACCTAATCGAAAATTAAAAAAACTACGTAGAATGGTTCGAGTAATCGTAAAGTAATGTTAACTTTATCTGCAATGATTACAGGTATAATATGCGTGTGCTGGATCGCCGGGACATTGGTCGGTTTTCTGCCGCTGTTAGGCTGGAACACCGGAAAGAAATCGAACGAGAAGTGCATCTTCACCGAGGTGATGGATTACGATTACCTGGTGTTCCTCTACTTCGCCACGATCATCTTCCCGGCGTTATTAATTGCAGCCTTCTACACCCATATATACAGAGTGGTCGTAAAACAGGTCAGACAATATTCCGTAAATATACAACGTTGACGGTCTATAAACATAGCGACGAATTACCCCTCATGTGTGTGTGTGTGTGGCCAACTGGGTACCCGTATACAGAGTGTCTGAAAATTCCTTCAACCGGAAATGGGAGATTCCTGAAATCATTTAAAGCAATATTTAATAAAAAACATTTTTAAAAAACGTTCGTACCATAATCTCTTTAATTGAAAAACAAAATATTATCGTTTTACTTAATTTCATCTTGATTTCGTCCAAATTGTGAAATTCTGCGTTATTTGTGCGAACAAACGTTCTCATAAACGAAGATCCTCGTTATTCTAATAATTCGAATAGCAATACATCCCGAGCCTCATTTTTCTTTGCTCGAACTTCTTTCGCTCGGGCGACCTTCCGATCGAAATTAATGACCCTAATGGCGGCTGCATAACTTACTGGAAACTTAGCGCTCCTGTTATTGATCACGTGTATTAATCAAACTTTCACGCTGCTACGGTCAAAAAAAGAAAAAACGTGTGAGAAACGGTCCATGAAAGATTACTAAATGACTTTTGCACAGGATAATGTACAGGGTGTCCAGCTGCATGTAGCCACATAAATATATCCTTGATCTTTTACTTGGTTTTAACAGAACGCTGTAACTTATATAAATGATTTTTAATTTCGATCGCAATATTAAGATAATTGGAATTAATTTTATCGGCGCATGGTTCGATCAATTTCTACACAATATTGCAATTTTGTAAGCATACTCAAACGTGTCGAACGTTTGCTATTAAAAATGTTTAATAGCAAGGGAAAAGAAAGGACATGATTCACATCAGAATCGACACGTTTGAGATTAGCTTACAAAATTGCTAGTAGAAATTGATCGAACCGTGCGCCGATAAAAATTAATTCCAATTAGCTATAACTTATTTCGGACAAAACTGTGTGAAATTGACACGAGGAACGGATGAGGATTTTAAGAATTACAGCTCGTGTGTGTTGGTCGAATAATAATACATAAACAGTTACAGCAAATAGTGACAATGAATCCTGGTCGTCGAATCGGAAATCAAACGTCGACGGGCCCAATGCTGCGACTCCTCGGTGCGGCTCGTAAACGCGAAGTGAAGGCCACGCAAAATCTCTCACGGATCGTGATCTTCTTCATCATTTGCTGGTTCCCCCTCTACACGATCAACTGCGTGATGGCTTTCTGTCCTCGCTGTAAAGTGAACGACATCCTGATGAACTTCTGCATCATTCTGTCGCATTTGAACTCGGCTGGGAACCCGTTGCTCTACGCTTATCACTTAAAGGACTTCCGGGCGGCGCTGAAGAATTTCATGTGGAAGCTTCTTTTCCCTCACAGCGATGTGAAGTCCAGCGTGGTCAGCGTGATCCATGATCGAGGATCTTTGGTCGGTTTGCAGAGGCAGTTGCAGAGGCAGGCTGGCTTATCTTCTGCGAGGAGTCATCGTTCCAGTTTGCTGCACCAGGTTCAGTGTCATTTATAAGTTTCAAACCCGAAATTTATAAGAATCATAACACTGTCCAACAGCAAAAATGTTTCCTTATAATTCCATTAAACATGTTTAAACAATCGTAATGTATTAGTTATTTAATTTTGTTGACAGTGTAATTCGATTGATGATTGTCAATCATCGATTGAACATTGCGATTAATATAAAATCGAATTATTAATCGAAGGGTCAACGATGCCGCCGCTATCGATCCACAAAAAGATTCACCCAATAGTTATATGGAAACAAAAAATGTTGAAAGTGTAATCCGATTGATGATCGTCAATCATCGATTGAATATTACGATTAATATAAAATCGAATTATTAATCGAAGAGTTAACGATGCCACCGTTATCGATCCACAAAAAGATCCACTCAACAATTATATAGAAACATAAAAAAAAGTTGAAATTTGTTGGACAATGTAATCCGATTGATGATTGTCAATCATCGATTGAACATTACGATTAATATAAAATCGAATTATTAATTAAAAGGTTAATGATACCGCCGTTATCGATCTACAAAAAGATCCACTCAACAATTATATAGAAACATAAAAAAATTTGAAAGTGTAATCCGATTGATGATTGTCAATCATCGATTGAAAATTACGATTAATATAAAATCGAATTATTAATCAAAGGGTTAACGATGCCGCCGCCAACGATACTCGATAGCTTTGTGTAGCTCCGACGGACAGTGTGGCTATTTATTATCAGTTCCCACTGTTTATTGGAAATGCACGTCTTATCTTATCGATGCATAATAAATGCGCGTTTCACATGCAGGTGACCGACGTCAGATCGAAACTACCTTCTCTGTCGAAGAATGCGTCGATTCGCGAGAACGAAGCGAACGATGGCTCGAGTTCGTCGCAGAGCGGGAAACAGGAGGCGGATGGCTGCAGCAACGAGAACGCGAGCCAAAACAGCAACGAGGATCATCAGAGCGAGAGCGACAATTATGTGAACAATCGGGTCGACTCGAGTTTGTTGAGAACACCATCCGGTGTGTCCTCGATGGAGCTTCAAACGTACAAGCCGATGGTGCCGCTACTTCCGGCGGAAATCGATCGCGTCGAAGAAACACCACCCGCGTCAATTTTCGTGATCGAGGTGGACGTGAATCATGTGGATTCGGTACGCGAAGTAACGGACGAAGTATCGATAGAACGCAAGGACGAGGGCTGATGATCATCTTCCTATCGTTCAGAATTGATGATCGTTGATAAGATGATTCGTGCATGCGCCCGAAATAGACATTCGTACGACGAAAAACGTGTTTCTCGATGTTTAGCGTTAGCTCGACGTATGATATTCCGAGACCTGATGTTAATACTCATTGTAAATCGCGTACAAATTATTCTACGTATTTTATCACACTACGTAGTTCGCGTTAACACTGCGAAACTCCGACTGAACACGATTTTTCAGACTTTCTTTCTCCGCCCTATCGCCGTTACAACGTTATACAGTGCTATGAGTGTACTGTGTCCAACTGTAATGTTATAGAACAGCGGGACTAATTAATTCACTGTTTTCTTTTTTACCGAGATCAAGTAATATTATTGCGTGACTGTGTTTTAGTAAAATAACTTTCTGTCGATCGTACATGGACAACTATAGATTCTCTAATTAACACATCTCTGTAACGTCATATCTGTAATATAACGAAAGACAAAACGATCTCTACGCGAGTTGTATTTGATCCGGATACAAAAGTCGATGGATAATTGACGAAGACGTGTTCGGAACTAGAAGATCATTTCGATGTGAAAGAATAACGCGAAGTTTCTTTCACAGTACCAGAGGATTTGCCGTGTATGGTTGTTTGTATATTTAATGTTCATTCCGTACGCTGTATATTACAAGCCAAGCATAATAAATGTCACAAAATTGTCTATTATAATTTCAAATTACTAATTAGTAGACTGCGGATCTTTATGCGTTAATAGAAAGATCGAATACATGAAATTCGAAATTGTTGGAACGTTTGAAAACCTGAAAATATTAATAGAACAATTGAAATCATTGAGGGAAGACACCATTCGATTTGGTTTCGAATTTCTTGCGATTGATGCAAACAATATTTATTTTGCATAAAGATCCGCGGTCTACTAATTATTTTGTTCTTAAATAGGCCCTAGATTCTTTGAACATATATTTGTGTATAAAAATGTGTAAGGTAATAATTCTCGTTTGTGAAATATTTTTAAATTACAGATTGAGATGTCACGTAGAAAATTGTTGATTTTCCTAATATTTCTAGGAACCTATCTTCCTAAAGATAGAAGAAGAAGATATAGATAGATAGATACAATCATATTTTCATCTATTTTGTCGGTGATTTTCTCGCTCTACCAGGTAGAGTCTACCTTATCCCACCGCAATAGAGTCAGAATATTCTGAGCGAAAATCAGCTCTATTTGTTAGGAGCCCAGGATAATGATGGAGATACAAATTTTATCTAATGACTAGGATAAAAGATACGCGAGAAGGATAGAAAGTCATTACCACCTTTGGTCATTGAACCCTGTCACTTTTGCCCGAAAATTATTAGGAATATAGAATGCTGGCGGAGCTTGTAGACAAAGAGGGGTATATTGTGCGATAAGAATAGAGAAACGGAGTTTACCAAGTTGATTATCAGCTCCTGTTACTATTCTCTGAAAATTATTAGCATGATAGAATGATGGTGGAGCTCTGAGATAAAGATTATATTGTGGTATAAACGTAGACTAAAGTGCTACCGACTTTGATTATAAAATCCTTCGATTTTTACTCGCGAGTTATCAGGATCGCAGAATGACGGTAGAGGTTATCTAAATACAAGGCGGGATTTTTTCAATTCAATATGAATAGAATAGTATATACATATTATATAATATATAGTAAATTTGTTTTGCCCTTGGTATAGTGTTTTGCCCGCCGAAGAGAATAAGTGTGTACCCTAAAATGAAGGGAGTAGATTTCAAACGACAATGATTTATCATTTATTGCAATACCCAATGAAGAAAGGTAGAACTACAGTTTTCTCAGCCAGGCGTTTTCTGTTCAGAGATCTCGTGATCCAATTCCACAGCGGCCGATTTTCAAAAAAAAAACGTCACGTGTCAACGGTATATAAAACAATCGATTATGTTAGAGCGAGGTCGCATAATATATATAAAACAATGACCCTTGATTAAGTATTACAATACGTCATTTAAGTTATGCTAACAAAAATATAACTCTTATTACCAGTGAGAATAATCGTTCATCCGTATAAGTAAAATATTTTCGCAGTCACTTATACGCCTACGAATAAATATATATATATATGTATATATATATTTACGTCGTCGTATACATACATATACAGGGTGTTCCGCGGACAACGTCATCGGTTCAGCAACAAATAACGCTTTTAATACTCGAGTAAAGATTATTATCATTCTTGTCGACATTGGACTGCACAGTGTAAAATCTAAGATACGTTCTATGACGAGATCTCTGCTAAAACTTTGTTACTTAAATGTTGTTCCGACATCGTCGACAACGAACCGACAAAATTGTCCGCATCTCGAAACACCCCGTACATACATATACACACAGTCTATATACACACATATGTATACATGTATACATACACACGGTCAAATTCTGACGCATACGTATACATATAAATACACCGCTTCGTTATATTTCTTTGTCTGTCTCTGTGTATATAGATAATAGAGCTACGTTCATGCCACTTTACAACGATACAAACAGTCAATATAGTTCAATAATTAGTCAATTAATCTGTTTCGTGTACCACATCACAGCAAAGACAGCGCGGATAAATAATATATACATAGAATTTTCTTTTTCTTTTCTTTTTACACAAGGACTAGATCAATGGCAGATCTTCAACTGGCTACACAATATACCTTTGAAACAGTCGAGGAACAATGACGGCACAACAATGAGTTAATCGATAATATTTAATCTAATCTCGTCTCGGATACCGAACCACGCAGAGAAAGAAAAGAAATCAAAAAGAAAAAAAAGAGGAAGAATAATTGTCCGTCGTTCGAGATGATCCACGGGGGCGGATCGTCGCTGATCTACGATTCCTTTTAGACATCGTTGCTTAAAGTAGTTGAAAAATCCGCATCCCCTATTGCTCTTAGAGTAACTGTCGTCGTAATAATAATATAAGTAGACTGCGGATGTTTCTGCAATTATTTGCAGGCAAATCTCAGGAAAGTGGAAACAAACGAGATCTTATTTTCAGTGGTAAGGATCTGTATAGATCCGAAACAAGGATAAATCGTATTAAATTCTGTGGAACTTTATATTCCAGCATTTTTTCAACATTTTTAGAAGGCATAAATGCATAAAAATCCGTAGTCTAATAATTAGTCACAGTAATGGCGATTCGAATCGTGACAGATTTACAAAAGTTATTAATGTACTCTTTCCCGGGTCCTACCAACGAAGCCGGACGATAATTAATCATCTAACCACAATTGTTTAAGCGTACAATTCTCAAGAGAAACGCATCGGTAACTAACGGTGAGGCGCCTACTCGCCGAAACCGCCATCCGGCTTTATTATCATCTGGACAGCATGACCGTCGACGAAGCGCACGGTTAACTAGTTAAATCATACGCTATTATGTATATCGTTACCCATGAACATCGTAGCTACTTATTATGTACACTTTCTGGTTACTATTTACATTGCCGGCGATATCGCCGGCAACATGGAACTATGCAGTAAGAGGGAAGCGTTTTTGTACCAACGTTTTCGGGAATCGCCCCATTGGGCCTGCTCTCAATAAACAACATACAAAATGGTGTTACACTCTTACTATAATCTTCCCCGCTCTTCTTCTTCTTCTCTCTGTTCTCCTTAGAAATCGATATGAAGAGATACATTGAAAGTATGACATAGCACCAGCGGTGAGATTCAAAACGTTTGCAGACTGGTTTCATACTTTAGCGATTCGAGAGGCGACACAGTACACGCATATTTGATTGTAAACTAGCAAACATTCTACATTATTATTTAATGTAAATATTGCGAGTTTTAATAAAAATGAAACTTTAACTTTGCCTCACTTTCTTCCAATTAATTTGAATTGTACATTCAAAATGCAATCGATTTTAATGAACCTAGGCATCATTGTCTATAATATTTAAAACTGTTCGTATTCGAATGGTTGAAAACCGTTTGAATCTCATCACTGCATAGCACCGAAGGAACTTGGCCGCGATAATATGCATCACTATAGTTCCTGGTAATAGAGTAACTAACAAGGCTTACACAGGCTAATCGTTTTAACGCTAAACAATGTAACGATGAATGTCAGTTTCCCCTCAGCTCGAGGGGGTCTCTCAGGTAACAATTTCAACGAATCTTTATACTTCTTACGAACTACCAACAGAGGAGACGTTAAACGCTACGGTAAAAGATGATTGTACATACATACATCCTTTTTTTGTTCGCTAGACTGAGACGGTGTGGATACACTCTTCTACAAACCGTGCCTCGCCTCTAAGGAAACGTGCTCACCCCATCTCATTTTATTCGTCATTCACAGTAGGAACTAAGTCGCATTCACTCGTTGCACCGTATTTATCAAAAACTTTGATCATGTTCGATCACGGTTTGCAAAAGACTCGGTTACCAAAACAGCATTGTTTTCATATACAGTGTTTCGCCCGCAAGGTTCCTATAAGAAAACGAAAAGCCCCGATCGCTGATTGAAGAACGAATTTGCAACATATGAAGTTTCAGTTTTATTATAACAAAGGGCACCGTGTGATCGTCTTTACGCGGGGGCGGAGGTCCTCGTACGTTCGAGCCATTGTTTTGCCAGAAAGCTGCGAATCTTTACGCGAACGGTACGTAATTTTATGCAAGGTCAAAGCGAAAGAAATCGTATCTTTTGCCAATTCACATTCTTCATTTACTAGATTATCATCTTCATTTTGGAGTGTTTTTTTTCTACCATCGACACATTTTCGAATTCACGTTGAAACGAACCCGATTTAAATATACAGTTAGACACATCTGTACAGTCATACACATGTGTATAAAGTTAATTCAACAATCGTTTCGTAATTTGCGAGACTGTGGTTGTCCCATATCTGTGACGATGGTAGCCGATATGTCTAAAGTCAACTTTGACATTTCAAATGCAACAGCCTGATAGGATTTTAGAAACGTGTGTGCACTGTAATCGCATAAAGATTTCGCAGCCGAGCGATTGCTATCGGAGAGATTATGCTTGCCCGGACGTTTGTAGCGTGCCACGACTTTCAGAAGCCTCGGATCTGATCATTTCCAACGACCCCGGATTACAATTTACAGGTATAGATTAGTGGATATAAAAGTGGAGTAACAAAGTTAGATCTTCTTTAAATTGTTGAGCATGTGTCGATTGAAATGTACGAGGACTTCTTCGTTCGGTCCGCACCGACTCCGTATCCAAGGAAGATCCTCGCGCGAGAATACAATAACAATACCGTTCACCGCCGGGATTCGAAGAACGACCGGCAGCGAGCGAATCGTCAGAGTTTCTCCGGTGCCGTGGATCTGATGGCTGACGCGGTTTGAGGTGAGATTGGAGGGCCGACGCTCGTCGATCGTTCCAACGGCAACATCATGTTGCTCGGGATCGGCTGGGATATCGCACGCTTCGCCAGTCTGAAAGAGCTGTCAATCATCCAGGTTAATGCCCGAGCAATCCGCGATCTCTTTAATCTAAATAATTTGAAAAAAAGACTGCGTGTTAATGTATAGAGTATTAAGTGACTTTGAGAGACTTGTTACACTGATCAGAATAATTAGGGTAATCCTGGAAACGTTAGACTAGTCCCAATTGTTCTGAGCATCGTACTCTGCACACTGACTGTCGATCACATTCAACTCTGGCTCAGAGATTGTTATCGTAGATTCTTGCGATCAATGCTGATCTGATTTATCTTATCGCCAACAGTCTGTGTGCTGAGTATATTCTAATGTTAAGAAGACATTGAAAATTGTTAAAGAAATTTGCAAACAGGGTAAGCATCAAGAGAGTTAGATATACTATCAGCCGCAGGGGATTCATGAATCATGCCTGAAGAATCAAATCGTTGTTAAGTCCTGTATGTATAGTTTTGGGGATACTGAAGCGGACATTGAAATGTCTCGGGGGGCACGAGGTCGAATAAAATGTCCGTGTTGAACGTGGTTAAAAATATAGATCTGTCTACTCTCTAAGTCTAGATTCTAATTGTGAGATAGGTGAACGTTCCAATAACCTCTTGAACGTTATCGAACTTGTAGCAGAGATCGTGAGAAGTATGCTGCATCTATTAACGAGAGACAGGTGTAGATCGCTCTGGTTGTGGAAAAGCAGATGAGAACATGGATATTAGCAGCGTAGTAGAACTAGCAGTGTGTTTGGATTTTCATACTGAAAGCGTGACATAAACATCTCCGTAAATAAGAAGCACTGGTGAATGATCGGATGGCGGTGAAGACGAATAGCTGTCCTGCAAAGACAGTGGTGTAGAGTGGATCAGTTAGTCGTTGCTTAACACTCTGAGTGCCACGTGCAGTCATGTACTAACCATTTTTTACCACGTTTTTATTATTTTACCAGACTTGGAAATCAATTTTTCGTACACTCTACTATGTAAATCAAATTTTATTAGGATTTACGAGGTCCGAAAATGTTAGAACAATCATAGTTATGGTGAACTTTGTTCTGATATCTTCTGTAATATTTATAGACAGTAGTGTGGCACTCAACGTGTCAAATGAAGAGACAGAGGGACGTCCGCATCCTCCATTGCGAGAATGAGCGTTCAGATTATGTTATACATTTTTCTTGGCCGGACAAATGTCCAGTCGTTGGCCAGTACAAGCAGCAATATACTTCCTACGATGGAAGTTGCTTCAGTCCAAAGTATGCAACAATGTATCATGAGACAAGAAAAGACAGTACAGTTTGATCTGAATAAAGCTGGTTGACTCTGTTTCAATTGCTGCAGGGTCTGCACATCTGCTCCTGCGAGGGTCAATAGCTAGAAAAGATGCTGGAGTACTTGCGAATAGACTGTAGAAGCTTAAACATACGATCATTCTGCGAGACTTTCCTTCTATTCCACTTTCAATAAATTAAACGTCTACAGTCTTTGTACGTCGCACAGTGGAGTGAAAACCTGTTTCTTTTTTTAACTTTTTCTAATAAAAAATGGCGGTCACCTTGATTATTTAAATGTTGATATATATTTGTGCTTTAAAGCTTGAAATAGCGCTGAAATAATTTGGGCCACAGTGAAACGGATTTCCAGCCCACTGTGCACCAGTTAGGTCAGTGAGTAGTGTCATTCGAAATGGCATTCGCGTGTAAAGTATCAGTAAAGTGCATCGTGTCAGAGCTTTGATCGCATGATAGACGTGCTGTTATTCTTTCGTACAAGCAGATGTCTTCGTCTGATCTACCACCAAACCAAAGATTTAAAAAGACTTCCATCGAGAAGAAGAAGAAGATAGAGAGAGACTACTTTAATGGTGGTTGATCTAGCTGAATATGTATGGTATTTTTTCCGCAACACACACGCACGCACACACATTCACCTAACAGATTTGAAGCGGTATAGGGCTCTGTGGTTTACCTTGGTCGCTATAGTGAGATCAGACCATTTCACGGGGTAACGAAATAACGGTTTTTTTGTTTAAGTTTCTCTACATCTAGACACTCATACGTTGATTTAACCGCAAATTCTGGACATATGTAAGGCTGACAGATAAAACATTAAGTTTGAGCGTAGAACGGCGGCGGATCTCGCCGCGTAACACGACGTATATCTTCATAACAGGTACCTGGAACGAACAGACTAATAAGAGCTTCAAACATTGTTCGGCCGAAGAATAAGGAGGAACGTATGGAGAAAGATAGAGAGACAGAGATAAAGAGAAATAGAAAGAGAGGGGAAGATCAATTCTGGAAGAGATCAGAGAAACAAGACGTTACTTCTATCTGTGAGAGCCCAGCATCACTCTAACACAACAAGCAAAAAGAAGAAAAGGGACATGACGATGATGACGAACATGAACGACACTGTACATAGATCATACATAAGCTAGGTGGAACTACAGAAGACTTGTTTCGAGAACGAAATCCGATGCAGTCGCGAAATCAACTGCTGCATCGTTCAGGCTTCATGTAGGAATGATACCTATGCATCCAAACATACGATATAGACCAGACTCGGGCATCGTACGAATATGAAAATGATTTTTCACTTGATCATTTCATCCTGTTGATATCGAATCATTTTACTTTTGCATTCAAGTAAACTTTTACTCGTGATCCACTCAACTGTATCGTAAGCATCTGAGTAATTAAGCTTTAATACTCGGAGTCGGAGGATTAAACCGTGACACTATTATGCTATAGTCTGTTTCTACGTAATGGACGTTTGTATTTGATATAATTCAGAAGAAATTCTAAAATAAATTGAAATAATTCATTATTGCAAATTGCATAACTGTGCCCAAGCCTGATGCAGACTAACATTCTAAGATGTAACGACACGAGAACCGTTGGTTTCGTCAGTCTATATCGTTTGCCAAGACTCTTATGGATTATACCATGCGACTACTTAGATTATTCGTGGTTTATGTACCTTGTTCTCGTAGTTACGATTGTTTTTACAAATCTCTCGACTATATTGGTTTAGTTAACATCGATTCGGGCGCGAGCACGAAGAACGCACCGTCGTCGCTTCTGAAACAACTACTTTTTTGCTTGAAACGTTGTCATATATGTTATAACGACGTCGCAGTACACAGTTTTATAAAAATACAGCATTATCTATGTACAGATAACAGAGAGCTTTTTGATTTATGATCTCCAAAATGCCTTACGCCCACTCCGCACACGTTTTCTCCGTCTAGGAGACAACATTTTATCACGACACATCCGCCGTTCTGCAGCGATCGAAACGTCTGAACGTCGGGGTTAGCAAGGATCGAATGAATTATTACCTTAAAAATGTCCACATCACCACAACATGTAATCCGATCGGACAAATAACTGCGTCCCGAACGTGCATCGAAGAATTGTTTGCTCACCTTCTTCGCCGTAGCGAAGCGTTCTGCCCAGGCAAACCAAACTGACCCCTTGGAATCACCATGCGAGCGTTACCCTGGGCGGGCCTCGAGCCCCCATGAGCCTGTAGCAAGGTCAAATGAGCGGCATAGCCTTCATGGAGGATCGTCGCCAGAAGGTGGTGCTTCTTCGGCACTTTACCGATGATGAATATTTGACTTGGTTTAAGATTGATCGCCGTGTACACACTTATGTCTTTGCTACTGCCGTACGCGTGATGGATTATTACACCGTGTTCCTAAACAGAAATAATAAAGTTATAGTTTTCCACTTCGTGGTAACATAAAAGATCCCTTAGTGCACCGGCGTGCAAAATTAACAGTAGATTTACAGGACGCGTAAAAACGACGCATTCTAATATTCTTAATTTACGATTCATTGTTACTAACAAATTCAGTGATCCTTTAATCCAGCACGCCGGTATAATTATAGTTGCATAATATTTTACCTGGACCAGTCTGTTTAAGTACGCAGCCTTGTGGCCCAGAGGGTCTGTCGAAAGGCCATCCGCAAACGATACAAGCCCGTGAGGGAAATTATGTTGAGACAGCCAGGAAACGACCTTTTGTTGTTGCATGTCGGGCCTCGCGGTAATATAAATAATTAAGTAACCCAGTTCTTGCCAGTGCCTATATTAACCAAACAAATATTAGCTTATTATAGGAAAAAGAAGAGGGTACATAAACATGGTCATTTGATAACTTCAATATAAAATCAGCAATTTTAAGTTTCTGAAGATTTTCAAAAATCGATTAAAGTTCTGAAAAAATTCAGTCGTGTGTGCTATTAGGTAGAATATTCATACATTTTTTCGTAATTTTTTTGTTGAACAGAATAGAATAAATAGAGAATAATTCATCTTATTTTAGTGTTAACAGGATTTCAAGGTAGTACCTGACAACATCCACAGCTCCCGCTCTCACTTTTGGATCCTTCCCGCTGACAGACATACTCGCAGTGAACGAACCGTCTATGCTAAACACCACACACTCCGTTTTCGGTGGAATCACAGCCATGAAAAAGTCTACCGATGTATGATCACCTCTAGAAGAAGAAATTCGTTTGTAGAATATCTAGAATACCTTCTCAATACTCGCTCAATTTACTCGTGTTACCTGACAATCATTTTAATAGGATGCAGTCCGTAGCCCAATGCTTTGTCGTCCGGTATCCTATAAGTTATTCTACCATTTTTGTCAGTTGTCTCTGTGGATAAATACGTCCATTCTCCTGCCGGAGAATCCTTCATGATGTGGATGTCCACTTTCTCGCCTGAAAGAATCGATCGTACACGTACACTGCCTTTGTAGTATATGATTTATGTGATACAGTATTCAACACACCTTTCAACGCGATAACGTCTATGGGACTGTACATGAATCTAGCAACCAGCACTTGCGGTGCTCCTTCTCTAACAATTACATCGTTCGCTCTATGATTGGCAGCAACATTCTGGATTAATAAACAGAAATGTGATAAGTGACTGCGAATTCTATGCATTTATCAAACAACCAAAAGATTACAAGAACTTAACACATTTCTTGCAGATTAATAAATCTGTCTTACAATTAATGCCGACAATTTTTCTTTTGCATAAAAATCTACAATCCAGTAATAAGTACGACGAAAAAATATGTTGAACGATCGGAGCGTGGATCTTTAAGCAAAATAAAAATTGTTCCTCCCAACAGAAATCTGAAAAGCAACATTTTACTTCGTCTGGTAGTTTCAGTGTGAATATACCTTCAGTTTAACGGAGGTACGTTTTTTGTTCCATTTTTCTCTAGGTTGACCTGGACGGAAGGAAGATAATTCTTTCTCTTCGTTAGAGAGTATCGGCAAATCGAATCTGCCCAATTGCCGTAGAATGAACGCTATCACGTCGTACGATTCCCAGTAGCTGGCGTGGAAAAGATGAGGCAAAGCGTTCGTAGGAAAATTCGATAAGCCTTCTGGACAGTAAAGCGCGTAATCCAGTCTTTTTGCACCCCACCATTTTTGCGTCACTGTGTAACACAAGTCGCCGATTACAAATATAAAACATTCGTATCCGCAAGAGATTCAGCAAGATAAATTTGCTTTTTACGTACAATTGGTTACTATTTGAATATTTTCTACCATACCGGACATCGTACTATGGATCGATATATCAGATAGCCTTCTTATATGCGACACATTCATGTCCGTGAATAATTGTGCATTTGATTGAATCGCCTCCACTGGAAGCAACACACGATACATAAAATTCTTCGTCTCCTTTATTTGTGCAAGGAGGAGAATTTGAAATAGATCATTTGAATATCTCACTTGTTATTGATAATTAGCTTTTTCTTTATTATATTTATTATAAGAAGTTTCTTATTTATTATAAGAAACAGGAGGCCAAGTAAAAAATTCTTTCTTTCCTTAAATATACAATTAAATGCATAAAATAATAGTAAGCGAGATATTTGAACAATTTATTTCAAACTTCCCACGCTGTATAGAAAACAAAATTGTGTATATGCATATTGAATACATACATAGATGGTAGGGCTGACCGTTCCCAAGTGGATACTTTTGATACCGAGCCACGTTAACCGGCGGTAGAAGAGAAAATCTTGCAGAGATCAGCGGCTCTAATCTAGCAGCTACAGGATCAGTAGGATGGAATAAGTTATACAGTTGATTCACCGATGGTCTCTTTATGTTGCTATTCTTATCGCCGCACGCGGAAATTTTTCTATACGCCAGAACTAAAGCGAGCGGAGTACCGAACATGAAAAATTCGCCTACGTCGAAGTCCAGTTTAGAATGTTGGAGATCACTGAAACATAAAATGAAAATATATTAAACATGATCATTGAATTTTAATTGTCTCGGCAGACATTGACACTGCGCAAAGTCATGTTTTCCGGCCGCTTACTTTACGCTAGAAGATTTTCTTCTGGGAGAAGGCGCTGCCAAGTGTCTCCCATCGTCGTTGCTATCACCTTGACTATCCAAAATATTATTTTCACTATTATGTCTAGAGTGTGTTGATCTACACAAAGCGTCGAATGTTAAAATCGCTCCTACTGAGTCCCCTATAAAGGAAACTTGTCCAGCAAAGCCGCGTCCTTCGTCGCTCCTTAGAAACTCGTGGTACACTTGATTGGCTCCAGTTATTACTCGCGAAACAGCGTCCTGATATTCAGGCGTGGAACTAGCAAGCAGCGGAATCGCTCCAATCGGAATCGTGTCGTTGGTAACTGGAGGTGCATCCACGCAAGAAGGCGATATATCAAAGCTGTATGGACTTAGACTGAAATTGAATGCGTTATGACACTGTCAACCCTAAATTGCGACAGAGGAACGCGCGGCAGATACGTAAAAGATAAAGGATCAGATTTTACCTTGATAAAATACTAAGACCTTCGGTGCAGATCGAAGGGCAGGAAACAAACCTAATAGCGACATGACCGACCATGCTAGGATAGTGTTGTCTCATGACCGACTCGAAGGCCCCTTTGAACGTTGTTATGTCCGATTTTTTCGCAGTTAGGTCCACGTTGGCATCTGAAATATTTCGAAACGTGTGTTATTTTTAAATCGCGGGTCTTAATGCAAAAAAAATTCGTTCTGTGTCAATTACCCAACACGCTCCCAGCGTGCATCACTATAAGGAGCACGGTGGTCTTGCATGGCTGATGGGTCGGGGAATGTTGTGGCGTAGTTGGACACGAGACGTCGATGCTGGTCGATGTGGAGATCTGCAACCTTTTGCTGCTATATTCGGAAGCCATTCGTTGGTGATAAGAAGACGAGAATATCGTGTCATCTGCGAAAGGAGATTCAATCGTGAGTTTGAGAATCGTCTGAGAATGGTGGTAATTAAATTAAATTAATTTAATGATCGTGTTGTTACCTTCTTTGTCTGCGGTAGCGGACGTAGCAAACGTGTTGTCCTCCTCTTCTGCTAGAAGATCCAAAGAACTCCATTTAGCTAATGAAGAGTTATCGCCAAAGTCCTCTGTGCAACCAAAAATTTTAACATTGCTTATGCATTGTGCCTTTTTAAACGTTTGTGACACGCGTTAACAAAGGAGAAAAAAAAAGAAGAATACGAATTCAAGGTCTCAGCTCTCTCAGATCAGAACAGGCGGTCACAAGAAGCAGAAAAGAGAACTGTAGTACTGTTAGCATTTAGTTGTGTTAGATAGAGGAATGGTACTTTTAAGAAAGAGATCCGTTTACTTTTGTGATCTACAGAGTCATGCTGATTCCATGCTGTCAGAATCGTTGTTAGAACTTCCATGCGTAGAACTCTATGCCCATGTCTGCCTATAATACAACTGATCAGACTTTCCATAGGTATACAAAATTTCTCTAGATCATAAATTCGCTTTCTCCAAAAAGGCATAAATGCAATCGTACAATGTCAGAAACTCATACACAGAATACTAACACTAGTGGCAGTGTTGATCTTTATCCTTGATGTGAATGTCATCCAACAGTCACTTCAAAGCGTCTGTAGTTCAAATATTTATCTACATGTCCTACCTGAACGTATAATAGGTATAATGAACCCAGCTGCAGTGTCGAGTGCAAGTTTAAAAAAAACAGAGGGGTACACATAAAACAAATAGATGTCGAAAGATACCAACACATGCTGCATTATCTACTAGCCATGGTGCGAATTTCTAAAAGACCCTCTGCGTTTACTTTTCGGATTGACTCTTTTCTACATAATTAAAGTTACTAATTTCTTTTAGTTCGGGCCATAAACACGCTCGTACAAATTAATGAACAACTTCATTATTTTTCAGAAAGACTGAAAGCATTGCGATTGTCGCCCGAAATTTAAAAAAAAATACTATATAAAGAACTTTCTGAAAATTCGCGCAAAAACGGCCTTGAGAGTCAGAATAATCCCTGTTGAAGATACAAAACACAGTGTCCAAGAAATTCGTCGAGCCACGGCTTCAAAGTTAAGTATCATCAGCCAAAGTGTTACTTGTATGCAAGTTCATAGAGTAGAGATTATTGAAAGTATTAGAAAACACCATGCTGAACAAGACGAATGAACAGTTCACCTTGACAGTCGAAGAACTCTTCCTCGCTACCGGACTCCGATTCCCTGACGATACTCTCCATCCGCCAGTTCGCGATCTGCATGTCAAAACTTTTGTTCGAGGAAGGCGAGTGAATCGTCGCTTTGTTCTTTTTCCATGATATCTTAGCATCCACTTTGTCCTCAGCAGGAGCGCTTCTGGAACAAATACGATCACCGTAAATATCGTAACAACACCGGACGGATAAACATTAGGGTGGTGCTTGAACTCTGTGTCAAAATCAAAGAACTTTCGATAGAAATGAGATAGAACGATGAAACTTTTTAAAAATTAAAGTTGAAACTTTGCAGAATATGGGAAAATAGGGAGATTATGGTACGAATGTTTTTAACCTTGAAAAAATAAAAGTTTAACTGTTTAACTATAATTCGACTTTTTGAAAAATCCTGAGGTTGTAGACAAATTTTAAAAAATCTACGGGAAGTGATACATAGTATGTTAAAAAAAAATTTCTTCTCGTGATAATGTAGAAACGACTTTTTCGTGAAATTGTGCAACTTTGACGAATTTTCTCAAGGGTAAAAACCGTGCATACCATAATCTCCCTATTTTCCTACATTCTGCAAAGATTCAGGTTTCATTAAAAAAAAATTCATCGCTCTACCTCATTTCTATCGAAAGTTATTTCTTTTTGAATCGAGAAAAGTCAGTTTTCCCCACTGTGTGCCGTATAGCATAGCTAAGGATCACCCTAATAGACATCCACCAAAGTAAAAAGATTTCTGATTTTACTTCGAGTTTTACCTAAGTTCAGGTACTTCGGTTGGGGAATCCTCGGGACTGACATCACCCTCGGAACTGCCGGCTGTGTTCGACATGCCAATATCGGAGGATTTCCTCATGCTCGGTGGACTCTGAAGGTCTTCGTTCTTCTCGATGCTTCCGAGGGTAGCTGCTAAGGTAGCCGCAACTTGCCGCTCCGAATCTTGAGGAGTCACGTTCGAGGTTGCATTGTCCTGGTTCTCGTCTGTGGACTCTTCGCCTCCTTCCACGGCACCCATTCTCTTCTGCAATGCCAGCTGAGTTTGTTTCTCGATCTCCCGGATGTCCTCCATCGTCAAACCGTTCCACTCGTCTTGCCAGGCCCATGCTTGCTTGTGCGCCCGCACCATCGTCTTCCGCAGAGCTGGAAACATTCAGTGTACTATTGACTATCCTCTCTACTTCAATTCCAACTCTACGAAATAACTAAAAAATTAAATAAATCACTATGTATTTTGGGCAGAAAAATCTGCGGTCTAAAAGGTTAACGTTTCCGCGACACTGATATCAATTGATATGAAAAAATACAATAAGCATGATGATACTGACCTATATCGTGTATAAACTTTTCCAACTTCGTCTGCACGCCCCAATATCGAAATTCTACGCGACAAAGCTTGTAGGCGCACATTAAAGACTTCCCGGACGGCGTTGGCTGTTGCTTTCCCTAAACAGGAAGCCTAGCGTATTAGCATCGTTTACATTGCGAGTTAGACGGACGTTACAACGTGCACCGTTTTAACAAGCCGATAATACCATGTCTTTACATTCTTCTAATGTCTTTATAATATTGTATTTGACCTATTCATTTGTTACCATAAATAACGTGCGTCAACATTGACGTACATCGTAACGTCCGCCGCTTCAACGCTCGAGTGAAACCGGCTTGAGGGTCAATTAACCGTTTAATGTCACCTCGACAGATAACGTATCAGTTGGAAATAGTTTCCTATCGAGTGATTTAAACCGATCAGCTGATTTTAACGTGACTACGCGCACATAAAAGTTGTATATACTTTCACGTCTGCCCAATAGTCCTCCAGCCATGATTCCGTTAGCGGTCCCCGTCCGGTTTTCTGAGACACATACAATTTTGGATCTTCCTCCTTTACGTATTCGCCAACGTATTGGTCCTTGACGATGTCGATTACATCTAAAATTCAATAATATAAACAACATATCATCTATGCAATTTAATATCCGTATTACACGTTTATATCTTTCAGTGACAAGCTACATGTATCTACCAACGATTCTGTTCCTCAGGTCACTGCCACTGAGCTTGAACACATTCTCCTGATAGCCGTTATCAGGGAAATAGTACGTTTCAATCTCGATGGAGAACTTCTCCACGAAGGGACAGGTGTAACGGGTTTTCGTGTACGGATAGGCATTCCATGCTTCCTCTTTCGCGATCAACGCCGACCTGGGCAGCAGACTCTTGAACCATTCTGGAAGATGACTGCCCACGTGGTAGATCTTGTGTGTGTACTGGCCGTTCCCTCCTGGACCGTTGTTGTACGGTTCGTTCACTATGATCTCGACACCGCTGCCTGCTCCTTGACTCTCTTCCCGGGACTTTTTCTGTGGGAAGATAAATGTTTCAACAATCTGTGCGTTCAACGACTTCTTCTTAAATTAGTTCCATTTATAAACCGCGGATTTGATGTATTCAAGAGAAAAAATGGTACAACGAATTTAAAGTAGTGGACATCAGCGATCTTTTAAGATCGTTCGAAGAGAAAATACATGTTCAGCTTGAGTTTCTAAGTGGTCTAGTTATCAGTCAGGTTTGTTCGTTTCCGTTACCGCTATCATGTACAGCTGAGCGATTCGGTATTCCTCCACTGTGAGAGGCAGCGGTATCCGGTACTCCTTTATCAGCATTTTGCGGTCGTTGTTTATCCTCTGGCCGACCTGAGGAGAAGCTCTTGTCGTTCCAAGGTCCCTGTTTCCGCTTCAGCGTGCAACCTCATGGTACCATAAGCAACCAGCCTGCGAAGTAAAGAAAACCAGAGTTAGAATACGACCGATCATGACACAGCTCCTACGATCGGAACGTTTGATAAGACGACCAATGACCGCTCGATAATTGCCACCATGATTAACGCTGGATCACAGGGTACATGACGGTACAGGATTGTTTTTATCTACGACCAGGTGGGAAGATAAGCAGTGGGGAAAAACACGGACGATCGCGTGCTACGCGAACAGACAGTACCTTTCTCAGCCATCGACTTGCCTGTTTTTCTCAGTCTATAATTGAAGCACGTCAAATGCCGAATCGCCGTGTTTGTGCCGCACAGCTCCACGCAAATCCCCGCTCGGGGTCGACCGCGGGTCGGTTCGGTGGACATTTAATAATGATGTTCTAATCGATTTCGGTAATGCGATTAACAATTAACAAATAGACCGGAACATCCTTGCCAGCTACATTTTTATAAAACCTAAACATTATTATTTTCCCCATATCAATATGCCGCATAATTATAAACATAAGCGTGCACGCGTTGATGCATTGAAATTTTTTATATGAAAATTTAATAATTTATTTCAATATATAAAATCCTCTCAAAATTTATATAAATTTAATATTTTATTATAGAATTTATTTACATTCTTTATTTTTTTTATTAATTCTAATTATCAGACTTTGATATACTTAATTAATAACATGTCCCGTTGACTCGTTTATAAATATATTTCATATTCGTATCTTTCGGTTATGCGTCTAATTTGTTCATGTAATTTCCACGCCGGTAGCGCGCGCTCGTGAACTATTTCCTTCTAAACACAATTTCCCAACTAAATCGGCTATACATTTTTGTATTCGATAAACGTACACTCGGTATGCAATTTAATTAGATGCACGAATTACGAATATATATACATACGCATCGTTGAAATATGCAACCGCGATTTGTTCGATGAAAAGATAAGGTATGGTATCAACGCATAACATAGTCAAAACCGGAAGTCATCTTTGAGCGGACAGGAATCGCGAATCAATTTGCCAATAATAACAATGCGTGACGTAAACAAGTTGAGGCCCGATTCCAGTCGAACTCGCACGCGATTGTACAGGCCGCGAATAATAATGCCTGACGAGTTACTGGTCCCACGAGCCGCGATTCGGCAATAAACAAATTATATTGCGTAAGCCACTTATTTATATACCCCACCTGTGCCGCGTTGGTAATACGCGGCCGAAATTGCTGGTTTATTGCAATTTCCAACCTGATCGTTGAAAGTTTCAACGGCAACATCATCGCGAATAAACGCGTATACGTTTCGGGCCGTAAGTACAAGATTAATGTATTGAGTTCGAGGAGATCACGATTCATCGGAATTCGTGGAATCGGGCCACCTTAACCTATGAATTTGCGATCCGAAGGTAATCCACGATATTCGTATTTATAACAGTGATGGGCACCATCGACTAAATTCAACTATCGACTAATTACTATTTAGTTGCTACATACTATCGAATATTTAGTCGATTGAAACTTTTATTTTAGTGGTTACTGTGCCGACGTCTATACGTCTCATCTCTCACAAATGATTATTTATTCTTTAATAATAATACAATATAAAGGCAGAGTGTTAATGCACCTTTCAGAAAAATATCTATTATTGACAGATATAATTATAAAATACTACTTTCTCATTAGGTTATGATTAAAATTGTTATTCCCATATATAAGTATTGTTATTTGATAATTGTATAATATTTCTAGTATAATAATTGTTATTTATGCTACGGACACATGGTTATTGAACGAATTATTCGATATAGCTAACGAGTTAACGTATTTAATAGTAAATCTTATAAAATCTATTCAAAACTTCCGCCCGTTAAAATTCAAGCAATTTAGTCGATAGTTTAAAAAATCAGTCGACTGAAAATAGTTGTTGGCTACTATCGATTTAGTCGATAGTTTTAATCGATGATGCCCATCGCTAAGTTTATAACCGTGGAACCCCTTTAGAACTTGTATTCCCGTTTTATGTCGCGACTCACGTTCCAGGAGCATTGGGAATCGCATTCGAAAATATGTAATCAGTTCCGCACGGTCCAGGATAACGGTCGAAATGAGGTGCCCCAATTGGACCGCAACCTGTCAGATCCGAGTCGATCGTTTCCAGCGTAGACTCAGCTGACAGATTCCCTGCGGCTAGAGGGGCGGTCGGGGTCTTCTAGACTCGCGGTAATCGGACAGGGACTTCGGGAACAGATTCGACGGTGTTATCGACGTACTTACAGGTAAAGGGTTTCCTTAACCTTGGGGCGTGACGGAAATGGGGCAAAGCGATGGACAAGCTTCCCCTGGTCCGCCCCGTGTGCTTTTCGCGCCACACCTTTCGGCCGAACCGCGGGAAGCCTACATGCACCTGGTTTGCACTTCTCGATGAACGAAACAATGAAAAACCGGCGACCGGCAATGCCGATAAAACAGTTTGCCAAGATTATCTACCGAGACGAGCAATGTCCCATTTATGATATCTTTTTCAGACGTCACACTTTCAGCCTCCTCGAAGAAAGGGAACGCACTTTCTCGCACTTTCTCACTTGTCTCGCGTCGTCCGAGTGTCAAGATGAAGTGACAATGCGAGAGGCATGGCATACGGGTGAACCGAATCACACCTGCGTCGAGATGACGCGATACCAGGCAAGATTGAATGGAGGCAGGAGAACAAAGTGTCGCGGAGGATGTTTCGGTGATGGTTTGAAGACAGAAAGAGGTTTATCGAGTCGACCAGGACAGGCACAACCAGAAAATCGTACGATGTTACGTGGGCAACGCGCGGCCACTGACTGACGGCCTGGAGGTCGCTCCGATTGGCGGGCCCGTTAGCACGCGCGACTTCTCGAACCCGCGAAATCGAGCTGGACCAATCGGAGCGCCCCTTGCTGCCCCCCGTGACCCGGCGGTCCTGAGCCAGGGACGGAACCGTGAGGCGCGAGCCCTCTCTCTCTGGGCCACGTCGAGGTAAATATTCAATTAACCCCTTATCGCGTGACAATTTGTCTGTCTCGCGATTAAGATTTCAAAATCTACTGTGGAGTTCCTTTTTTTAGATTATTCCTCTGTTGACAATGTTTAAACTTCAGAGCGTACGTAGTTAAAAATTTTACGTATACAGACGAATAAAATTTCTACAAATGACTAATTAATATTAGTTATTACAAGATAGATTCTAGGAATTATAATTTCCATAAAGGTTCCACAGTGTCGAGGCGTAAAAGTGTGATGTTACGTCACAGTCATAGTAGCTGTCCACCCCACTCCGTGTCACAAGTTTGAACCGATAGGAGTGGAGCGGACAGCTATTATGACGACCACTGTGTCCCCAGTTTACTAAACCATGTCAGTCTAAAAATTCTGAAACGAGTTACTCCAAAGAAAATCTTGCCAGCCTCGATTTCTCAGATATGAATGACAATCTCAATTACGAAATAAAAGAATATTTCGTTCGGTATAGAATAAAGAAACTGGTACGTTCTTCATTCAATGATCGTGAAGGTAGTTTGACAAGGCGAGTGAAATCTCGGTCGGCTCCGCGCAGGATAACGTTGTCAAAGTGATCGGATGAAGACGCTGGAGGCGTCGCCGGGAGTATTTCAAGTAATTCCACGAGCTTCTTAATTACAGGCGATTAGCAATGCAAATCGTCGAAGCCGTCACTGGACGGACGGCCGCCCGTTAGCCGCCTCCGCCGCCTCCCTGGCCTATTGATCGAAAACCCCCGAGCGAGCAAGAAGACGCGAGACCAGATGCGCCACGACACCAGAGAGAGAGACTCTCTCTTTCTCGGAGAGAAGCGGATCTCTCTTTACGACGTAGGCTCTCGTACACATTGAAAAATGTGCGACGCTTCCCCCCGTAGCGGCCCGCGACGCTATGGGGAACGGCGCGACTCAAAGAACAGTAAAAAATGTTGTAAGCTTCGGATATACTGGGTGTCGCGAAACAGGTGGCACAAAATCTACGGTTCTCGATGAATGTGCACAATGATAATTCACTATAATTATTGTTATTTTAAATTATCACGAAAGAAACATTTTTATTGTCGATCGAACACAATCGAAACAGGTCGCACAAAATCTAAGGAAAAATATGGACAACATTTTATCAATTGGCGCTTTGTTTTTTTTTTGGAAAATCGAATTTGAATTCATTAATGAATGCCAGCGGTGAAAGTAGTACGTACTGATTGTATACAATTGTTTTTTATTAAAATTCTTTGGTACAAGGGACTTTTTGCCACGTTCGGGCCGCTTCGAAAGAACCCATTAGAGCATGCAACCGTTCGCACAGCGGAAGATACCTTGCAGCATCTTCGGCTGAATAGTTTAACCCTTTCGCCACTGCCAGGTCATGTGCAAAGCACCAACGGGGCTAAGTAGAATCTGTAGTTCGAAAGTGAGAATTTTGTTTTCGAAGAAATTTGTCACTCCAGTGCCTACACAACTACTTTCTTGAAATAGAATATTTCAAAGTGTTTACTAAGGCTAAAAGGGTTAAAATGTTCACCCCCTGTGAACTAACGGTTGAAAATTTTTTAATGTAGATTCTTGTTAGCGAAGTAAACTTAATATTTAAATGAATCTTGCAAGAAATGTAACCTGCTATTTTCTAGCATTTGTTGAAGTTGTCGAACTTCTTATGGTCGAATCTCCTTATGAAATATGCAGCAGATATTGTCATGGAAAAATTTCAACTTTAAATAAAGTCATTTAAAAATTTTAAAATGCCCTCTATTATTAACAGGAATTCGTAATCCATTTTTACCATGTTTTCATGCACTTTTAATGAACCGTGGACCGAGAAAAATGTGTTATCAGCTAGCGACACCTAAATACATTTTTTCTAACGACAGTTAGAAATGGTAGGGGTAACTTTCTCATTGACCGACCTTCGTACTTTTGTTTCTAAAGAATATTCTCGGTGCAGGAAGCAAGAGGACACGGATTTTCGAGTGAAAGGAAGCATTGTTACTTGGAGGATGGTTCCTCGGGTCTCGAGTGACCCGGTACTCTTTCTCGCCGAGGATCAGGCAGGAAAGCCGCACACTCCATTCACCGCCGAAGTGGACGAGCAAGAACGAGGCTTGTTTATTCTCGCTCGACACCGCTTTCAAACGCCCTTCCGAGTATCATCTTTTTATAGAGGAGAGAAAGAGACGCTTGTTAAGGGCCGAGGGAGGATTGGCGGTAGCCGAGTAAAAATAGCGAGCACCATTTGAATTCTTTAGGTTCTAACGCGCGCATAGCGTGAGATTAGAAACGACCGGGCTCATTAATAGATAATTCGGTCCCATTTGAGTTATTGCTCGCATGAGTCTCAATTATTTAAACGACGTGGCACACTTACCGTCGGACAGAAAATTCATTGAAATTGGAACGCAGAGTGCTAAAGTGGAATTCAAATCTTACCGATAATACCATCTGATTTTATTATGTATCAACAGCATGGGGCTTTAAAATTTAATTGCATAAAATATATTTATTCCTCCAATCAATTTCACTGACTGAAAAATATAGATATTCTTAAAATCCTCGAACGCCTTTAAAATGATGTTCTTCGCTCGTCTATTTTTGCCATAACTTCATCAAATCCGCAGTCTATTTATTCACCCCTTGCCATCAAACGACGTCTCGGGGACGTCATGGAATTCGAACGACAAACTTGATTATTTTTAGCCGTTCATTATAAACTAGCATACGCGATGGAAACCCAAACGTTTTACATCAACGTCGAATCAATCCGAATTTCAGTTCATTCTCCGTCGATGTGTACTTAAAGCGCCTGATAAAATGATCTAATCTGAAACTTCTGAATTAAATTGCTAGACAGTGGGATTCAATTAAATCTGAGTGAAGCCTCTATTTTGAGGATTTTGCAAATATTTTCAACATTTTAAATTCTGCTTCTCGTTCAAGCTGTGTTGCGAATGAGAAAAACACGTTTGTATTGCAGATGGAGTTGCTCCGACAACGCGCAAGGTCACAGATTTTTCCGGGCATCTGAAAACGTGAGATTGTCGCAACTATACGCGGCGGACTTCGAGCTTGTCAGCAGGAGAAACACCGAAGGCTATATTTATTCAAAAGAGTACGGAGAAAAAGCAACGCGGTTAGTGTACAAAGTGCAAGGTTTAATTTGATGAGAGCCCGGCTGATGAAACGGCGGTATCAGATGCCGCCGATGCGGCAAGGTGAAATGCATTCGCGCAAATTGAACAGGTAGAATGCGCGAGGTTACGTTGAAATTTGTATCGAGGCGACCTGGTCTGCCGCGCGTATGCGTCGTTGATGAAGAAAACTGACCTTTGACATTAATGGAGAGCACAACCTGCCAGATAGACGTTCCTCTCTCTCTCCGATTCTCTCTTTCTACTGAATATTCGTCGACGTTGGAACCACAATGTTACCGTACAGTGCCGACGAAATTCGGCCGATATGCGGGCGGCGAGAGAGAAGAATGAAATTCTCCTATCAAAAGGACAGAGATTGCGGAAGGTTAGCGACGGCGTTCCCTGTGATTTGACACAAAAGCGGGCGAGGGGTCGCTCGATGGACGGTAAATACCGTTCTCGCTTTTGTGAGCCGGGGCGCGATACAAGGGACATTTTTATGAATAGACAAGTGCGGTTTGATTCGCACAAAAGACTCAAACGCTGGGACCAACAAAATATTGCTCCCTAGGAAAATGCCTCAGGGTCGTTTCAATGGGTTCGCGAAAAAACGAGGAGACGCAAGGCCTGGTCCATAAGCAGACTCGGTGCAGTGTTTTAATCCTTAACGAGTACTAACCTTTTGCCGTACGATATTCTTTGTGGCTACAGTCAACACAAAATACGACACAATGTCTATAATCTTTTAAATTTATTTTTCATGTTGTTTCGTCGCTTCTTCCTCGGTATACTAAGAAACAGCGAAGACATTAAACAAAATTTTCTAATCCTGTTCTACTTTCACCTGATTCGCGATTTTTAAGAAAAGAAATAAATTTTACATAAAGATCTGCAGTTATACTAGTAACATTGTATATCAATTTATTCGTTCTGACTATAATGTAAGGTGCAAATTTTACTAATGACAAATCACTAAAAATTCACGGGGCGATCAGCGTGTTAAGGATCGCGGCTTGTCCCAGATTAATGGCGTGAAGGACACGCGAAGGTCGCCAAACTCATTCAGAGGCTCGAGATCCTGGCATCGAGGTGTGCGCCGTTGTCCACGATCTCATTGAACGTGACGGGTGTCGTTTAATTAACCCGAACTCAAGCTCGGCCGCTAATTAGGCGGCTCGGAGCTATGGAATCGCGATGGCGACAGAGGCGGCGGTTTCGCGGCTGATTCCAGCGGTTCCCAGAGAGGAACGGACTCTCGAAACCATCCGTGACGGCCAACAGAGACGTCGTCGTGACGTCAAACCACATTAGGAGGTATGCACATGACGCAAAACGAAAGATTTCTTCGGGCAATACAGAGAGAGGGGACAATTCCTCTCGTTCAGCGGCGACCTTCAGCCTTCCAGCCTCGAGGATCCACTAAACCCCTTATTGACTCATTTCACGGGTACGATGATCGGAACCTCATTGCCATCCGTAATGTCCCATAGGATAAAGAAAATTGATATCTGCTTGTACAGGATGTCTGAGCTAAATGGAGTCACCTAAATAACTTCCTCATAAATAGTGAAGAGTAGTAGTGAATTTGATCTTCTATATATATAAAAACGAAGTCTTGATTCACTCACTCATCAATGCCCAGGCTAAACCCTTGGCCCTAGAAAAGGGGTTGCAACGTTTGTATGAGGAATATTTTATTTGTGGTCAGATTTCTTTGAAACTTGGTCTTAATGCTCTTTGACATAATTAATCCAATACCTATTTCGGAATTTTTAAAAATTCATCCCCTAAGGGGGTGAAAAGGGGTTGCATCGTTCGTATGAGGAATATATTGTTCGTGGGCAGATTTATATCATACTTGGTCTTAATGCTCATTAATACAATCTGAATGGGGCGAATGGGGGCTTAAAAGGTTTTATAATTTAAGCCGCGAGGAAAAGCTAGTTCAGTAATAAATAGACTGTGGGTCTTCACGTAAAATCAAAAGATCAAGACTTCATAAGATCAAAATCTTCTTTCTTCAATTTGAGTAGGTTGGAAGTGATGTATTGATAATCCTCGGTTCTTGAAATATTTTTGCCGCTTCAAATGTCTGGTGATAAATAAGGCGATTCCAGTTTGTTTTGATACACTGTAGAAAAACCAAGTGTTTATTTGAATCGTGTTCAAGCTGGTGTTGGCCTTCTCGGTGAGCAGAGGGGTGTAATAACACAGCAGGCTCGTTAGATCCCCCAACACCACTTGTTTCGTTGTAACGACGACGTCTCGAGAACAGTTCCAGATGTTTGTGTCTCGTGGCAGCAATCGTGATGCCAAGTTCCTTTCCTCGACTTTAACTCCTTACCCAGAAATGACGTCTCGGAGACGTCATCGGTATCGTACGCCAAACCTGCCTATTTTTAGCCTGCCGTCATAAACTAACATTATGGCGTACCTAACCGTTGCACAATAGCTTTAACGTTGAACTTATCATCACATCGAATGAACCAGGTTCGCTCGTGTTATTTAATATTCAAAGGGTAATTATTATTATCATCGATTGTAAAAATATCCCCAAATGAGGATCATGGTACTTTAACATTTTTCCATAGGAATAAAAATTATGGAAATTTTTGGTGAATCCAACCTTGCCGTTTTTATAGGGCAAAAGATTATTTTATTTTAGGAGATATTTAAATTTTAGCATTACCAGGATATCATGATTCTCTCGTCAACTTGATTTTATTTACAGCAAAAGGTTCCTTGAACTATTGTAATCTGCGAGACCTATTATTTCGAAACCAAAGAAAAAGTAATTCAACGATCAGTTATCCAGATCCAGGTATAAAATAAGATGAAAAGTAGCAGCATCGCACGATCCGACGGAAAGTTAAACAGGATCCGCAAGTTTACAATACTGTTCCGCTTACATATCACAGATGTTGACTGAATTTAGAACGTCATACGTGGAGTTAGCCTTCTTTTCCTTCTCCGGTCTTCACTGCGTATGGGTCCGGCACTTCGTATCCGTGCGGCGATATCGGATTTTTTACGGGGTTGTGGAAAAGCGAGTGCTTGCCGTCACCCCATGGGAAAGGCTATCGAAGGAACGTATTTATAAATTACTCGGTAAGGGACAATCGATCCCGAGAAAAAAATGTAATATCATCGAACGGAACGAGCATGTAGAAAGAGGAAGCTAGAGTGGGGGTGGGGAGGCGGAGAGACGATAAGGAAACGTGGAATTCTTGCGGCAACGGCGAGCGAATCGGTAAGACTTCGTTAATCGATCGCTGGGACGTGCAAATGGATTAACTCCGCGCGGACAGTGTTGCGAAAACGAATCGGTGGAAAGCCTGCGCTTTCCAGACGGAAATAATTAGAAACCCTCCGTTACTTTTCGAAACTGCGGACTCCGTTTCGAGGAGTCTACTACCGTGAAATTAAACTTTGTTCTATCAGTTCCAAATATGATATTTAATATTTCTCGCGCGAGGAATGCAGGGTTAAAACAGCTTTCTTGCATAAAACAAGTACTCCCTAGTAGCACAAAAATATTAGATATTTTTTTATAAATATTGGAAAAATATTTTTTAAGCGCATTTTTTTCATATGATTAAAATATTGGGTCTGAATATTATATACATGTATAAGAATAAAGATTATCTGTATATTAGGAAAAAATATTCTATTTCTAATATTAAATAAAAATCTGTTTTATAATGAAAAAAATATTTTTTTTCATAATATGAAATAAATATTATATCTGTATATTAGGAAAACATATTCTGCTTCTAATATGAAATAAAGATTTAGAAAAAAATATTTTCCTCGTAACATGAAATAGATATTTTCTGCATATTTAAAAAGAAATATTTGTCGCTTAGTATAAAATAAATATTGTATGTATATTTGAATATTAAAAACAGATTGAATCTCTTTTTAATATTATATGAATGCTTATACAATATTTTCTGCTATTAGGGACTGTGCCTATTTTCAGTGAATTCATGAGCATGAATAGTCGCGTTCGTTAACTGACGTGGAGGAAGGTAAGCGTATAGGAACGGTAAAAATGGCACACCTTATTTATTCGCCGCAAATACGGGACATCAACGAATTCTTGTCTCGGCTGCTTCCTCTTGCGATTCACGTTCGAATAGGTAAGGCCGGACACAACAATTAGCACCGGAAAAGCGACGAAAAGCGACAGATACTTCCAAAGTCTTTCACCGGACGTGTCTACGCTCATAGAAAACCACGCACCATATTGTTAGACGCGCGACGAACTAAGCATCTTTCGCTGCCCTCTCTATGTACAGGCAATTCTTCTAAAAGGCTTTTTATCTGATACGCTATCTCCGTGCATCGTTTATCTACGTTATTTAACACTATTCGTGCAGGTCGGGAGTGTAGGACAAAGGAGGAAAAACGCCTCCGGGGAGACAGCGTAACAGTGAAATTATCGATTCGGTATCGGGAGGAACATCGGTGATAACACGTGACGCATTTTATCCAGTATATGTCACACGAAATTTTTCAAGAAACTTTTCAGGAATGTTCCTCAAGGAAGAAGGTGAATGCATTCTGCAAAATACACTGTCGTGACGTAAACAATTTCCTTTTAAGTACTCGGTTTTGTTCTCGAACAGTGATACTTATCAAGTTGCTCGAGAGCGATGACTCACTCAAGAATGATAAATGCATTGCCTCCATTTTTTTTCTTTCACAAGAGTGGAAACTATTTTCGAAAGTTTCGTCAACGTATTTGTGGTGTTTTTCCGATTACAACGAGTCCAAACACGACATAATTCGAACCACTTTTGCAGGTTCAATCAAAAGTGACTGATGTGCATTGTATTATAAAAATAACAAGATTAAATTTATTTATACTTGGTGCGATTTTTATTATAATATATACTAAAATAAAGAGGTCTATTCAATTAATTCCCATGAAAACACCTTTATAATCTCAATAATCGTAAAATAAAAAATCTGAGACCGGTCGTGGTAGGTTTAGTGTTGAACAAGCAAGCGAGGTCCTAACCGTGTCGTGTTGACTCGTTTCAATCGGAAAAGAGTCGCAAGTATGATGATAAAACTTTGATGTATAGAACTAACTGGAAAGAATTCAGTTTTATACAATAAAAATTACTATATTTTGCAGAATGATCCACAGTCTAGGAGCAGCTATGTGTAATGAAATTTTACCTATGTTGGGGCAACTCAGACAAGGTGAACAATACTTGGGAGGCTCAGGTTCTTGGACTTGAGGAGAGCATGGTGTGCAACAAGGATTATCGACAGAAGTCGTGCAAGGACCCGAAGGCGTGGGGTCAGCTAGCGCGAGATCCGAGGGAGGACAGTCCGGCAACTTATCTTTCGAACACTCTTGCACCTTATCGGAACAGGCTGACTTGGATTGTTTCTTTTTGCAGAAGTTGTCCTCGGAGGATAGGCCACGAGCATTTCTCCGTCGAGATTCTCTATCCATCCTGGCGAAATTGATCGTGGAAGAGTAAGATAACTTCCTCGCGAATGGAACGGGCCGTCGAGTTGAAGGACGAACAGCCTTGGAGAGGTTCCAAGTATCGCGAATCGTCGCCAAAGCGAATGCTACGGGAACCAACGAGCTCCTACCGGGCGGAAGTGCCCTTCTTCTGGGCTGCGTTTCAAGGCGACGTTCGTGACCCTCGGTGTAAACATTGTTCGACGATAGCGTGCTGGATCCATCCTTGTCTGAAAACCACTTTTGCAGTCACGTGAACCGGTCGGATCGTGAAATATTAGGCTTCTCGAGATCGTTCTCCTAGCTACTAAGGCGAAACCAATTGGAACACTAGGGTCCTGCAAACGGCGAGGGTCGGACTTTCGTGCGGGAGAGTTCGATGGAGAGGGTTGGGTCCACTGACCTTGGACAGTAGATTTATTATACCTCGACAAGGAGTGTGAATGTCGAAACAAAATTGTGTGTCCGAAGATTTATTTGATTCTGATCCAATGTTTTAATGGAAACGTATAACTGCTTAGCTAGCGATGTTTAAATTGGATGCTTTCCTGTGTCCTTGACCAGTAAAATTATCATCCGACTGAGAATTTTATACATTTATGGTAAAAGTCGGTAGGTTATTTCCGACCCATTAAAATTGTTGAGGAAAGTGATGTCTGTGTAGTATCTTGAAAGTAATTTATTATACGTAGCCTATTTTATCATACTCGAAGAAGAAGTGTACGAACAGTTACAGCCAAATTAAATTGAATAATCTTTCACAGTTTTAGCTAAATCGTCTAGCTACTCAACTGCTGAAGGTTTAATTTAAATTGTACGCGTGTACCTTAGCAAATCTGTGTAAAAAAATTACTTCACACGAAATCATGAATTAATCAAACACGAGTACATATCCTAATGATCACGAGCAGGTTAACTAAGGGATCTCGCGTACCTTCATTTATCTTCAACGATCCTCTCGACGACTCTTTTCTCGAGATACTCGTAATCCCCTCAAGAATTGTATTTTCCTTTTTCGAAGATACGCGACGACTTATAATAATCCAATTAGGAAGCGCTTCCCTTAATAGCCAAACCGGAAGCAGGGTTCCGGATCCTCGAAGAAGAACAGCCATCATAGATTGACATTTTTCTCCTGGTTTTCAGGCGAGGTCGCAGCTGCATTTAATTCATTCTTCTCGAAAAAGAATCACGCGTTTATCGGATCGGTTATGTGGCTTTTGTCACGCGTCCTCGCTCGCTATTGTTCCTCCGAGCATAACTTCACGTGCACGGATGTTCGGAGAATTTTTTTTCAGCGACGCAGGACAAAATTCCATTCGTCGCGGAGACGTTCGATTTCGATATCCGTGACGTTTCTTATCTCTTTTATCGCGCGATAAAAAGGACGAGAAAAATTCGTATTGGAAAATATATCGAAACGATTGTAATTTCATTGTTATACACGTTGAACGATATGGCTACAAAGTCACGAGGAATCTCTAATCAATTCTTTAATTGAATTCGCAAATGTTGACACATGTGTCCAGGTTTATTATAGTCGTAGAAATCAGAAAATGAGGATTCGCGTTATGTCCGTTCCACAACGAGAGCCGTGCTTCCGGTGCATGAATGTACCTCCCATGACGTTCGCGAATCAGACGTATTTATAGAGATCTTCCGGCTCTTCCGCTTTTATTTGCTACACGGTTCCCATCTCAGTTCCGTGGAAAATCGACACACACACCGTGCAGAAACAAGTGAGTATGTACTCTTCAAATGCTTTCACAAATCCGATCGAAAACTATACTAATCTAATAACATTATTTTCTTGTTTTTCATTGTTTCTCGATGGAACCATCACCGATATATTCGTGACATTTTTCTGATTGAAACGAGTCCAAAAGTGACATAGTTCCAAGCGGGTTCACCTGGTACGATCATGGTACATTTATTTATTTATTTTTGTAACATTTTATGATGAATGGTTTTGAACCGTTTAAATAGCCTCAACTTAAAGTGATTATGAATATATTTAATCTAACACTAGCTAAATAACGTTATAATCGAGATTCCTCAAATGTGATCAGAAAAATGTCACGAATATGATAGTACATGTTGCATTCATAATTTGATTACCGGATCAGTATTGTTTTAACGATACACTTGTGGAGATGTCTCGTTTACTCGTTATTCTTTTCTGTGAACGATACAAAGCGAATTCTCGGTGCCGAAGTTGCAACATTATCGGGACATTAGTAACACGAGGATCGTTGTAACGCTAAAGAGCGATGTAAACGTTGAAGGACGTTGCAACGTTGAAGAGCACGAGATCGCACAATCAATCAATTCGGCTGGCCGATCTTGCGCGAAAGTATTATCGGTTGTTCATCGTGAATTTCTATCGCGGAAGATTAATGGCGGTGGGACACCTCGCTCGGATAAATGTGCAGGCGGGATAAATGGGACAGCGCGTAGCTGAAAATTGTATTTTATCGAAGCGCCAGCGTGTCTGAGGTCAGTGGAAACCAGTAAACACGAACTCGTCCGTATATTACATTCTAGCTGGCTCCGGGAACATCGTTGTCTCATTAGTTTTTGTTCTTGAGCCCGGCTTTCGCAGAGATTTTGGCGTTGATCCGCCGAACTAACGAAAATTCGCTGTTCCACCCCGTGCGAGCTAAATTAACGTGTTCACTGCCGGCTCAGCGACCACGAGAATTAGATAAAAGCGGAACTAGCTTCTGTCAGACAGTTATTTAAATATGTAATATTTCTACTAGGGCTCCCGGGTCATGTGAAATTTGTTTTTACGAATTTGTGATAAATGGGAAAATAGAAATACCATTTAAATAAATTAAGAATTTCCAGTAAAATAGACTGCGGATTTTGTGCATATTTAGAAAATGAATTACAGTCGAATTCGAACATAACATCAGGACGAAACACCTCCTTTCTTTTTCTCGTATTAAAACATTTTAATAGCTAACGTGGTTCTCGAACCTGAAGATTCAAATCCGAATTCAGCGTTTAGTATCTCACAAATATGGCTTATTGTTGTAAATGATCGAACCTTTGCGCTGCGAATAAAAATTTGTAATATCCTGAAGATAAATTACGATCGATAACCAATTAATTAATTATTATTAACATTAGGAACGTTTAAAAATATTGTTACATTTTTCGAAATAAAGACATTTTCATCTAACTTCCGTTTGGTACGATCGACTCTGACAGTTTATATTTTGCATGAAGATCCGCAGTCTATTACATTTGATTCCCGGCATTGTGCGATTCCAGTTTGCTCGGTTGAAGCACTTATCGAACCAACTCCATCGACAGTCTATTCTCGACTTCTACTCCATTCCTCCGGCTCTATTGTTAGAGTGCAATTGTTGTTTCGCGTCGTTCGGTAATTTCCGCGCGTACTCGGTGGCCTACTGAATTATTTTCGTGGAAAAAAGGAACGACGCTGTCTCTCGCGGAAAGACCTTTTAAAAAAAGAAAAGAACAGCATCGAACGGTTCTCTTTAAACTACGATCTCCGATCTATGTTTTTTTTTATTCCAGACCAAGCGAAATAACTTCCCAAATATTTACGGTCCTTGAAGCACGATTTATCGCGGCAATTAAGAATCGATGGAAATGATGTTTGCTCGCGGTAAACGCAGTCGATCTCGTTCCAGTAGCTCAGCAAAAAGATTAAATTACGGCCAGGTTTTTTCATTTGTAATGCTATTCTTTCTCCGACTTACGCGCAGATCATTTATTATTTATTATTTCTATAATAGAACGTTTTAGATCTTCCACAAACATTCTTGGACGAAAATCTTTAACAAGTTTCAATATATAAAAGGCGTCTCTGAGGCGTCACTAAAAATTTCTGTCCTATTATTAAAAATATTGTTTACATTATTAGATATGTCGGTATCTAACCAATTACTAAACATGTAAGTATTATATGAGGTATTATACCAATGTTATATCTACCAAATTTAAAAACTCATAGAGAGTGTAAATATTCTAGATCAGAAGAAACGTTTGATTTTTGAGTTAAAATAGCTCCGAGTGCAAAGGGTAATTGAAATATTATATCTATCTTCATGTTATTTGCTAAATATTGCACCTGCGAAAGCAATTACTGGAATAAACACCAGCGAACACGTAAATTATTTAAATCCCGAACTGTGGCCATTTCGCTGGTCGAAAGCGACACGGTAATTTTCAACGGAGGGGAAGCATACACATCGAAGAAGCCCAGCAACCATTTAATGCCGGTGGAAGGACTCGAGAGATCCATTTTTGCCGACATATACATCCATCCATCCTCCGGTAAAGTTCCGAGCTTTCGATGGGAGCTCTCCTTTGACATTCCACGAGCAATTTCCTCTCTTCATTTTCAAATTTTTACGATCGTTCTCCGAGGCTTGAAGTTCAAGGAATACGCTCGCGTAAATACCATCTATACGGAATGAGACGACACCGGAGAACAATTAAATAAACCGCGGGAGGACAAAAGGACGATCATCATCTCCCAGATGAAAGATCGTAAAGAGTGACTCCGGCCGTGTGTCTCGTTACACGGAAAACCATTGCGATGGCAGCCATTAATTCCCGGAGGAACCACTTCCTTGATGATATTCGATTGCGCGGCCGAGCTGAATGAAAACAGAGTAATTAATCTCCGAGCGATTCACGGATTCCGCGCGGTTACGTTATCGAGTGCACGCAAGCCTGCAAATGTTTGTGTATCAAACAAAGTAGAAGCCTGCTTCTGCAGTTTATGGGAATTAATGGAGCACTTCAGCCTCTGCCAGAGGTCGTCCGATGATTCCCAAGGATATTCAGGCCTCCGACAGTCGAGTCATTAGTAGACGGCGGATCCTTATGCAAAATACAAAACTTCATGCATATCAATCAAATTTTATCTCCTGTTTGAATAATTTCAACGAATTGAGAGTCCTTGAATTCTGCGTCGAATCCGCATCAGAGATGATTGCACGAGATGAAAATTTTTTTTGAATAACGCTTTTATCAAATTTCAAGAAGTTCATTCCATGAACCATTTCCACCTATTCGGTTAAAGATGTCGGGATAAATCGAAATTTTAGGAGAGCGAAGAGGAGTCCTAGCTAAAGCCAAGAGGCATGGCGTTGCAACGGATAATAAATGAAATAAATAGATTATAGGACAACCGGTGAAAAACGAGAGCCTATCAATCTTTTCACGTGTATACCGAACCCTAGTTTTTGCGAAACGCGCGTGCCCCTCGAGGTATCGAGGCACGCCGAGGGATTAAACACCGCGATGATAATTATTCGCCGACGATAGAGCAGGAACAATGGGATCGACGAGTTTCGTCTGGGCTCCTGGAAAACGAGGATACGTCGATCCGCCTTGCGCGGCAACCTTTGACATTTCGAGAGGACGGGTCGAAGTTTCCACCCTCCTGGCCTAGGCGCCTTTAGGTACCTACATCTACATAGCTAGCCTCTCTCCGGCAGCCAAACATCCGAAATTCGCGTAGGTCCATCAGCGAGAACGCCTCCGAAAAACGAGAAACAAAAGGAATATCCAAGTGCAAACTTCCCCGGGAACAGTCTCCCTCCTTTTCTCTCGCAATCCGAAGTGGTCAGGGATTAATTGGAAAGTTCCACGGAAATCCTTCGGCTCCCAACCAAATTAGGAACCCGGGGCGAAGCAACGAAACTAGGTCGATAGAAACTTTTTTTTCCCCGTCTCCCCCCCTTCTTTCTCAGCAAATGCTCCAATTTATATGTAATTGGAAGACGGATACAAAGACTCGAAATCGCGTTAGCTCATCGAATCTGTCCTCCGCGTCCTCGTCGTCAACGGGCCATCCGTAAGTCCTTCTTCTCTCGGGCAATTTGGTTTTTACGAGTCACGGACCCCTAACTTTTACGACTGCGTCTTCGCTTAGTCGCGATTGCGGCTGAATGTTTACTTTTTTTTTGCCTTGCTGATGTGCTTCAATGTTTATTTTCCTGCTCGCCCAGTCGCTACTCGTTTTTATACGACGAACGATGCCACGCTTGCGGGGGAAGTCTCTTTCGAAAATGGATTCCTGTTAAGAGGTGCCGCGGCGATGTTGTCTACTTTATCGCGCACTTTCGTACTTTGCTGTGTACAGAAACGATACGCTCGGTTAAAAAATATTAGCAGTTTGTCGTTCGAACGTAGTACGAGGAAGAGAAAAAACTCTCGCAGTCAAGAAGTTTACATAGTCATTTCGAACGTACACAAGGCTATTTGTATAGTAATTATAGCGTAGACGTGACTTTAGAAGCGTCACGAATAATAAGAGGTTTCGTGTCGAAGGATTTTTCTCGATTTTTATTATTAACTAGCTTTTAACCCCCATAAAAATCTTTTAACCCCCATTTACCCCATTCAGATTGTATCAATGAGCATTAAGCCAAGTATGATGTAAATCAGACCACGAAAAATATATTCACCCCCTTAGAGGTCGAATTTTTTAAAATGTCGAAATAGGTGTTTGATTAATTAAATCCAAGAGCATTAAAACCAAGTTTCAAGCAAATCTAACCACAAATAAAATATTCCTCATACAAAAGTTTCACTCCCTTAGGGTTTGAATTTCGAAATATCCTTTTTTATCCCTTGCATAGATCATAAAAGAAACCTCTGTGCAAAACTCTGCTTTCTAGGGCCAAGGGTTTAGCTTGGGCGTTGATGAGTGAGCGAGTCAGGACTTCGTTTTTATTTATATAGATTACGTGTTTTCGTAGAAAATTCTTCGTCGACAGGGGGCGAATTCGTAAGACGAATTCCTGCAAGAATATGACGGAATACCGGACGGGTACAAATCGTCTTATTATGTGTCGTGGATCATGCAGACGCAGTCTTCCGGGATCGATAAATTCCTTGAAACTGGAGCGAGCGTCGGGGGCTCTTTGAAAATGTTGAAGGCGCGTTTACATTCCGACCGACGAGTATCGTTGATAGGTCAAAAGATTGGATCAAGACCTAATTTACTTTGCCGCGTCGCCGCCGCCCCCGCGAGTTACGTCTGAACGAGACATATTTTCGCCTCTGTTCTCCCAGGTACCAAAATGTCAGGCACGAGCAGAAGCAACCTTGTGTATCTATTCTCTGTTCGCGGCCGGTAAACCGTATCATGCTCAAAGTGTTTCCACGCGTTTGAACTGAATGCGATTCTCGGTTTCAACACGCGGCGGAAAGGTGACGGACGAAATAAAAGTGCGAAGGTCCCGATCTGGATCTGGTCGAGGATCTTTCAATCTACAACGGTGCACGGTTAAATTTCATTAAATAAAATATAGGTTACGTAAAATAAAAATTACCTATCTGCCACCATGGACGATAGTCCAGTTTTATCGTAACTCATTATTTTTTATTTAAATAATTATTTTGCCGCAGCAAGTATGTGTTTTATAATTTTTTCTTCTAAGATATGTTTAAACAGCTGTGTCACCAATATATTTCTTTCTTACAAAAATGTCTCTCTTGAAGAAGATCCATACAGGTATGGAAACGTTGAGTTAAATTAATTTGCAAACTTGCTATTGTTACTAATGGTCAAACCGTGCGCAGAAATCACAAATTTATTTTATAAAATATAGGAACATACTCGCACGCATCCCCTCTCATTCCTTGGAGTTAGAATCACCTTTCCATTTAAGAGTTCGCGGTCGAGACCTTCGCAAGATAATGTGGGGTCTCGGAGACCCCAACGTTAGATCTTGTTAAAAGAATTTTTACGTGAATACAATTCAATCTGTTCATTTACTTTTTATCGTATGTTATTCACTATACCAAATTGATTAACAACGATGCTATTTATGAAATTCATTTGTCGGGGTTTATTTATATGTTATTAAACTTTACCTTGCGAGGGTTACTTAACCTTGTGCACTACTGTGAACAATAGTCAGCTCTTAGAAAAGATGTTCTACTCGTGAGAAAGTCACTGCTGGTTCCCGATGTAAATTTAACCGTGCACTACTGTATTCGCCATACACTGTATCCGTATCGTTTTAACTATACGGGCGCGCGCTCGGTTCAACTGCCACGTGCATTTGTTCATCTTCACTGACCCGACTCGTTCTTTTTCCTCGTACGAGAAAAAGACGCACGTACGAGCACGTACAAGTAACGAGGCATCGATAAATTATTTTTAGACACGGTTTTCCGGGACTAACAGCCACGAGGGTTCGCCGAACCCGCCGATATTGACTCGGTACAAATTCTATAAGAGGATTACATTTACCCTGATTACGCGCTATCGTATGACTGCCTCGCGTTAACTGCTTTTACAGTTCATTATCGGCGGAGCGAGCGTTACACGCTGACATTGAGGTGCATTGTGGACTTCTATTCTAGGGCTAAAGTTTCCTCGGCTGCTTAACGAGCAATAAGATTAACGAGTAACGCATCAGGTAAAAACGAATCGAATTAACGCGTTCGCTGATAACGGGGTCACCGGTGACCGGCTGGAAGCGAGTCTCTTCGGTGACCGTGTCGTAAATAACAAAATTACACGAGCCAGGTGAAACGAATCAAATTACTACATTCATTACCAAGGAGGTCACCGTTCACCGGTAGTCTATCGTCAGTGATCGTGATAAAATTAATTAAACGTATCAAATTCAGACGTTGGTTTTCACGGAGGTCACCCCGGTGACCGTCACTCAGTCGTTGACGACAGTGACATAATGCAGAAAATTATGCGAGCCGGGTAAAACGAAATAATAAAAGCCAAAAACAGGCGTGGTTGATTATAAGATCCCCACTACCAAGTAATGCGAATAGCGGTTAGATAGTGGGGGTAAAAGGTTCTTAGGGACCTGGGCGGTGGGGGTTTAGTTGGTACAGACGATAGACTGTGTTTCTAGCCAATGATAATCCCCCCAATTCCATCCGAGGGAGAGCCGAGTCCAATACTACCCTCCCCAATCGTCACCGTAGGGGAGGTTGTCCATAAGAGGATTCCCCTACCGCCCTTAAACAAAAAGGTAAAACGAAATAAATTCACTCGGTTGGTTTTTAAAGAGGTCATCGGTGACCGGCAATCAATCGTCCGTGACCGCGCCGTAATTAATTAAATCATACGAATCAGAAGAGGATGAATCGAATTATCGAATTACCTGTGAATGAGGTCACCGGTGATCGGCAGTGAATTTTCCGGTATCCATAGAACGAGCTGTAATCAGTTACGTTACAGTGTCAACGATATGTAAAACACGGTTTCTTTGAATGAATTTGCAACTACGTTACGACTGTACGTATTTGTAACGTTTAGTATGCATAATGAGCTTTGCATAGTAACCATTCATTACGTAAATATGCAAAGTATGCATGTATCTGTATGAGAAATCTATAGTTCCATGAAGATCTGTAGTTTGGATTCGAACACCCTTCCCGCCTGTTTTTCTGACAAATGGCGGAGGGCGGTGTCCGCGCTGACTTTCGATTTCCTTCGAAATAAAAGTACAATTGCCAAACAATAATAGTAAACGTTGCGAAGCGATTAATATTTTGTTATTTTATAGAATCTATGCCCGTTCTAAAGTTCTTCAAAAATTCCGCTGAGCAGTCGACGCGTTAATCCGCGGGTACTTGTACACGAATGATTGGCATGATCGAGCAATCTTTGCTCGTCGGTAAATAATCATGAATTGTCTAAATAGTAGCGCGTCATTGAGCGATCAAACAAGTCGGCCGCAAAAACCGTCGTAAAAGTAAAAGTTTCTGCCACGAAGTTCGAATTCGATCGATCCCCCAATTGGTTGACGTCACTAGTTACGTCATATAGACGAAGATGGAGAATGGCGAGCACAGCGGGGTCCTCGAAACTCCCCCCCCCCCTCGAATAATGACACACCACAATGAAAATGGACCGTCATCTCGATAAACGTGTATCCTACGCTACAAACATTTATTATCGCAATCTTTTTCCCTTATTTATTCAATGACACCTTCATCGACCTTGAACTGCATCTCGAACCAACGATCCCACGATTTTCTATCAAGCGGTAAAAGGGAATATACGAAAATAAAAACATTTGCTGCGTCAATTCGCGAGACGCGGTAGGTAAACGAGAAATATATTTTCGCTTTCAACAATCGCAATACTTTGATTAATAATAGAACAATAATCTTCGAATATTCTGATTCATACCGTGCTTTCATCTGCTGGTTTTAGTCGTGCTGCGATAAAAGCCGCAATCTATTCAGCATCGTTTTTTTATCTCGATTGTCACGGTGACACGATAACGAATGCAAATAATTACAAAAGAAAGGCTGCAATAAAAATAGTCGGGAAATGACGAATCCTAGGAAGATAACTATTGTTTGAACAGATTCGAGACACATTGACGAGTGTAAACACTATGACGACACGTTCTTGGCTAACCGCTCGCTTCTAAAGCACCGTCGAATATTCATTTTCCAGTACGTCAATTGAAATTAAAAATTTTCTATACAGGGTGTCCCAAAATTCGTGTAACTCCTGGAAATGGGAGGTTCCTTGGGTCATTTGAAGCGACATTTTCCTTTACAAAAATGGCGTTCTCGGCTTTGTTTAGGAGTTATTAACGAAAAACACGGACCAATCAGAGCGCGGTTACAGCGGATTGATTCTGGCTCGGCCAACGGCTATGCTACGCTTAGCGGAACCTGTCGCCGAGTCGGATTCAGTTCGCTATAGCCGCGTTCTGATTGGTTCGTGTTTTTCGTTAATAACTCCTAAACAAAGCCGCGGACGCCATTTTTGTAAAGGAAAATGTCGCTTCAAATGACCCAAGGAACCTCCCATTTCCAGGAGTTACACGAATTTTGGGACACCCTGTATAAATTTCACATATAAAAAATTTTTATTTATTTTTATTACATTTATTATTCCCTGAAAGTTTAAGTTTCGTTAACTTAAAATTTTAGACTGTTTTCAATTTTCTATCTAATTATAATAACAACTCTGAACGTAGCGTTTACGATGGAATAGACACCGGTAAAGATGCAAACATACTTTTTCCCCTTACTGTACATGCACATTTATGTATAACAGCTCGCGGAAACATTCGCACACAAGAGCGAAGATTATTCAACGAGATTATCCTGCTCTTTTAATTATTTAACATATAGTTTATATAGTAAAATTCTTAGAAATGCCACTTTCAGCCAGGTGTAACAACACCGTGCAGAAATCAATGAAATCGAACCGAATGAACGTGAACACGCGTGCACGAACAGTTTTGCGGTTCGCTGTACATTATCCGTGGAAAATATTCGTAGCGGACAAAAGGACTATCCGAACAGTTACATAAAACCAGGATGTTCGATGCATGAAAATAGATAATCTCCAGCATCTGACCGGCGTTTTTGTATAACCGGAAGTACGTAGTTGGCAATAGATCCGACTGCTAAATTGTTTGGAAAAAACAAATCGATCACGGTTACGTTGTTTCCGTGCATGCACAAACATATACATACCAATTCGCCGTCAGGATTCAATCAAATCCTCTTTGTTTCCTTGGTTTCTCTGGTACAATGGTGTTTCACGTACACGCACGTGCACACACATACACACGCGCGCGCGCCAGTAATCATACGCAACTACCGCGATTATCCCATTGCGAGGTGTCTATCGTTTTTGTCTAGTTAATCCCGACAGAGATAGCCAGACACACAAAGAGAGAAGGAGAGGAAGAGAGAGAGAGAGAAAGGACGTAGAACGGCTCTTCCTCAATCAGTAAAGCAGATTCAACCAGTTCTACGTTGCGAGTATCGATGCACTTGTTCCCGCGTGTGCAGTGATCCAATTCAACAAGGTAACTAGTCATTTTCTAAACTTGTCGAGTCGTACAGATCAATCGACGATTATCGAGTACGTCGATATCGGGGCTATCGATCGAACATCTCTTTCTCTTACTTCGAACGTTAGTTTTTTTGTTATTCGACGCAGCGAATTCGTTGTCACGAGATAACGCGTGCCATAACCCGAACAGCTGTTACGTTTGTTTTCGCTGCGGTTGCAGGCCCTGATTTCTGATCGGACACGCAGGATCGCGGTGTGACGTCTCAATCTAGCGGGATAAAATTGAATTTCGATTGCGGCGCGTGAATAGAAAAGCTTGATCCAAAAAGTGCAACATCATTGAATTGTTTTATTAGACAAAAGTTGCTTCAATAATAACACTGCTCAACGCCAGGGTTGTATTTTTTATAGAATGAATGTTGTATCATTTTATAGGTCTCTCTGTGTCATTATTGAAATTCAATTGTGCACCAATTAAAATGTATGTTAATCTCTGGGGCCGACGAAATTAAATTTTAAAAAATTATTTATAATATGTGATTCGTATACAATATTAAAAAGTATGTTCATTGTTATAGTAGATAAAACAAGAATGAGCATTTGTATTTAAATTTAAGGTCAAGGTAAAATTAAGCTCCTCAGGTGAAAATTCATCCACTTCCTGCACAGAAGGCTGTAAAATCTTTCGATTATTTATGATTGCGATGCATTTCATGGTTTTAGTTCAATCGATTCGTGTTGCTCGTTTAAAATTTTACTGGAGAAAATTATGAAAGGATTTTCTCTGCAATTATTTCTGAGAAGAAATAAAAAGAGTTCTATATACCTGAATGGCAGGAGACTTTGCAACTGAACATAATACAACAGTAGTTTTTAAATTGCACCTATTCATTTTTGTCGTAAATGCATCAAATCCGCAGTCCAAAGATGACGTTCAGATCGGAAGAGCTAGTGATGGGCATCATCGATTACATTTAACTATCGACTAATTACTATTTGGTATTTAGCTACATACTATCGAATTTAACATTAAAAAAAATTTCATGCTTTTGTACTAAGCAAGTAAGTTTTGTTATTACAAAAATAAATAATTGATTTTTCTTGTTTATAACTCTTTAAGATGGAAAATATAAATAACTTTCTTTTACAGACGCAATTTATATTTTCTTGAAAATGGTCCCAAGAAGGACCGAAACGTCGAAATAAATATAAATTTGTAACATAGCTTAGTTTAGTAACTTAGGATCGAACCTGTGCGCCGTAACTATATACAATTTATACTATCGAATATTTAGTCAATTGAATTCGATAGTTTGAAAAAAAAATCAGTCGATTGAAAATAGTAGTTGGCCACTATCAATTTAGTCGATAGTGGCCATCACTAGGAAGAGCCCGTTCAGATCGGAACAGCTGTTACGTTTGTTTTCGGTGGGGTTGCAGGCCCTGTTTTCGGATTGGGTTCGAAGCGTCGCCGCTAGAGCGCGGCCCCGGCAACTCAATAAAATCCAAAGAGCGCCGGACGGGCGGTGTTCCGCGAAGCGTGATGAGTTTGACAGCTCCCGCGTACCGTGGCTCTCTCGAAAGCGGAAAATAGGATCGATCGGGGAAAAGATGCGGCCGCGACGGGATCCTTAACAAGTCTCCGTCTACATCCACGCGAGACCGTCTAATATGGCAGAATGGCTGGGCATAGAATCCTCACGCTGATACTCTTCCTGGCAGGTGAGCAACCGAGAGACAGAAAGCGAGACAGAAAGAAAAATCCGCTCGCTTCTCGTAGCCGTGCGAGCGCACCTGCCGATCAATGTGACACACACCGAGAGATCCGTCCCGTGCTGCGCCTGTATACGTGCACACCGTGCAAATCGGGCCGACCCAGCACACGATCGTTACGATTCAGGGTCGAGTTATGCAAATTTCACTAAGTATCTTGTTTTTTCCGCGGTCCGACACCCGCCGAGATCCTCGCTCGAGCGCCTTCCGGCGAGTCCATTGATCGGCAGAAACGTCGATTCTATTATTTTCGTACCTCGATCCATCAAACGCATGTCGCCTCGTGTAATGTATATACATAGACGGTTAATTCGTGTACAGGATGTACAGTTTGTTTATGCAAAACCGTACCCCGCGCGTCGTAAACATAAGAACGATGAAGCGTCGCGTTTCGATCGACCTGTCTGTCAATTCGAATCGATTCTTTCGAACACATGTTTTCCGAAAAAAAAAGATGAACTGACAGATAGAAACTTACACGCTGCTCGTGTCATTCTAATGTATACTGACTTTTTAGTATGTTGACGACTACGAAACATTTTTTGAAATTATTGTTCTTTATATTCATAGAATTTTGGACAATTACCGAAGAAGCACCATGTAGATTTTGTAATGTGTAATTTTTTTGTATAAAGTTTGTATATAATTGTCTTTTCACATGGTAGATTTTGATATTAACCATGTCGATTATTGCGATTTTTTTATTGTATCCTTGTATTTACGTACGTAACGCGTATAATTGTGATAGTCAAAGAACTTGTTGTGATCTCCAGCATGGCAGGAAGCAGTGACTTTGGTGCCACTGCGTTTTCAAGCTGTAGATGTTGGTCAGAACTTGACTATACCTTGTGCAGAAGACGATGCACCACCACAGTCAGGCGGATCTGTTGGTGTGTTGTGGATAAGAGAGGGACGCGAGGATGAACAAATTGGACGACTAAAGGTTGAGTCTAATGGAGCTTTGGAACTTATCAATGTTAGCGTGGACGATGCTGGGAACTATTCGTGCACCTTAGACGATGATCACGATGCTGTCAAGAGTAGGATTAATGTAGAAGTTAAAAGTGAGTCATTAAACTTTCAACAACACCTTCAACGCTTTACGGGCCGGTCATTGTGAATATATGTTTTAAGTATCCTTAATTATATATTATATAATAGAAATCGCTGGGCCGTAAAGTGTAAAAATAATTTCCATACTTATATTACTATTGTTATATTGTTCTTCAGCTCCTCCTCCAGCTTTACATAACGTATGGGTTAAACCATCCACGATATTGGCAAATATTCTTTGGGAAGTAGTTGGCACAGGTGGTTATCCTATCATAGATTTCACTGCCGAATATCGTCTTAAACCGAATGTGGGTGAAGAGCCAGAAGACTGGAAGCCTATTGTTCCAACGCACATTCCACCAAATTCTGTAATTTACTCTGTGTCTTTCTCTCTCTCTCTCAAAGAAAGTATTCGTTTCACGGGTATTATTGAGAGCTGAAAAAAAGTCTTCTGAGACAGCACATTAATGCTTCTGTAGTCCTAATGTTTAGGCTATGACTTAGCGAATATTTCGTTACAGCCAAAAATATATGTGGCTGGGAGCATACCCTCCCGCATTAATTTCAAGAGACTTCTTGTTAGCTCGCAATAATACCGATTCTTGATTAATTTGACTTGAACCAATGACTTTATAGAGGCAAATTGATGTTTATCACTTGGTGCCAAACACAACATACTCGTTCCGAGTGTGGGCAACAAATCAGCTGGGGCGAGGAGAGATCGTCGAGGTGGAAGGTCACACGCATCACAGTATCGAGGAATTAGGTAGAGAATTCGCGTTTGACGATTTGTCACAGAGTACGAAACTCTGCATGTACAGAATGTATTATTATTTATAATGGACGATTATTTCAGAACTTGCAAGACATCTCTTGTCGGGTGTAGAAAATTTTGACACTCGTGTCTGGGTGGCAGCGGTAGGCATAGTTATGGGTACACTTATGATTCTTGGTATAGGTACTTGTTACCTCCTCTATCGTGAGTGCAAAGTACCCTGTAAGCATTTCCTGGTAACTTTATCTAAGAGCTTTTTGCTTCTACTCTTTCTCTTTCATGCTATTTATTTCTGCTGAGGAAACTCAACTTTCTTCCGCACGAGTAAAGCCGAATACAATAGAATTTATTCATTGTAACGTTGTTTAAATCCACGAGCAAGTGCGAACGCGTGTAATGCATTCTATCTAGCGGAGAAGATCTGCAGCAGAAACGATAGCATCACTAACCACTTGACTTATCTATGGCCCTGATCTCTAGCTTTTTCTTTACATCAGCCATTCTCCTTTCAATCAATTTAGTGCTATTCTAATACAGAACCAATTATCTTCCACTGATATTTCCCTACTGCAAGCGCTCTGCAAATTTTATTAGTATTTAACAAATTCTCCTAGTATTTTAACTTTTATAAAACTTACCAGCATCTTATTACGAATCTTCCATAATCATGTACCAGTTTAACAATAACACTCTGTTAACTTCTGCACCGAACACATCTACAACATAAGGCACTGAAATTAATCTGTAACATGTTTTTACCTTCTTTCTATACAGTTTGCCTGACAGTAGCACCTTTTACACTCCTCATAGGAATGATACCCTAATCTCTTACGAATAGACTACATCAGCCACCAAACTTACTATCTTACTTGTTTACTAAGGAACTTCGTTTGTCCTACTTCTTCTCACTAATTCTTTTTTATAAGATACTTTACGTGTCTGATTATTAAGCTTTGGTGGTTTGTATAAAATTTTTGTATGCAGAATGATTTAGTGCAATGAATAGAAAGTATTGTAATAGTGATAGAGCATTATGGCCTAGATAATATTATGTGCTATTAGTGGAACTTTGACTGTACCAAAAAATATAGGTCAAAGGTAGCACATACATTTGCTGGGTAAGCAATGCGTTCACTGTACAAAATGAACTCTGGCGTTTACTTACAAAAATTTGATTCGTTGATGTATATATATATAGATATATATATTTCCAAATGTTTCTGTATATGTAATATATGTAGCCCAGCAAAATATTGGTAAAGGGAGAGGGTAGAAGCTAATATAACTCGTGGCCTAGACCAATGAAAATTAATCTCCGTTCCCGAATTGCAGCGCAGCTGGAGGAGCAGGAAGTGATTGAGCTGGTCCCCAACATCATTCTGAATCCAGGATTTTTCGACGAAAGAACAGAGCACATTCCGCAAGACGAGAACTTCAACAACCAAACCACCACGCGTCTGAACAATAACAGCGTCGTGCAACCTAGGCGACTCTAGTAACTATAAAATACTTAGGTTTTTTGTGGCTTTTTTTATTAACAAGTGGCTTGAGCACAATTTATGTGTCACCTTAAACGTAAGTAAAAACCGAGAATTATCGAAAACGATGGCCTCGAATAAAACCATTGGTGTATATCGATGACAGCACTATATATATATAAAGAGATCAGGTAAGCGATGAAACTTATACCATCATCGCGGACACCTAAAAAACCTGTTCGTGTTTGGAATATCAGTACTGTCGAGGAATCGTAGGATTTGTACGCTATGAGCGTGTAAGTCGTTCGCGCGCGCGTGCACGGACAAAGAAGTTAAATTTTTCACTTACAATACAATGTAAAGTGTTCAAAACGCGTACGTAAGACTCTGCTAGGTTTTGTGAAAACGGAGTAGCACATTTTTGAGGAAGTTTACCAGGACGTTCCAACACACTGAAATTCGATAATGTTATTGCTCATTGGTCGAGCTTAAAGTAAACGAACTCCTGTAAGCCAAAAGGAATATTCTTAGTAAGACTGTAATTCTAAGAACAAACAAACAAACAGAAAGAATCGTTTTTTGTGGAAACTGAACAAGTCACATGCTAACATTTAATCGTAACGTCGAACAAAACACGCATCCATCTTACATTCTGCATGAAAATCGAAACGTCTTTTGTACGCAATTACTTTTAGCCGTTACCACCGAGAAAACAAAATGAAATTTTTCAATGGACAATATCATGCAGAAGGTAAGATTTTTGTCTGCAATACAAATCATCCGATTGAAACAGATTTTTGTCGAATACGACGAAACAAAGGCTTGCTTACTGCCGTTTTAAGGTGTGCAGAAGTCGGTTGGGTGAAAAAGTTCCTTTTTTGTGTCTTTCTAAAAAGTTATCGTTTATTTATTGTTGTTGTAAGAGCGAGTTTGTGTTTCTTAAGGATATTTTTAATCATTTCTTTCCCGACAGAGAGCTTAACTGTCGTCGAGATCGAGGCACACACTGTTGTATGTTCTTTCTAGGGAAAATCCTGTGATTCAGAGAATGTGCAATTGTAAAGACCATAGTACTCTAACTTGTAAAGATAATTCTACTATGTTAACGGTTCTTTATAGCAGTATGCTGTTTCCCATACTTTTAACTTTGCATGTGGATCGATCGAACATCGTCTATTGCTTCAACATGCTTTTGCACCACCTTAAGAACAAAATGCAATACTGCTATTGAATTATATTGATAATGTGTAAAATCAAATTTCATCAAAAGAAATTCTTAAACAGATAGCACAACTCCATAACGAATAAGTTCCAGTATACAGTGTTAGGATGCGAAGCGAACAAAAAATCCATTAGTCTCCGTGATATCGAGCAATTACACTTCGGACACCGTGTATTTCGGTTGAGTGAATCATTCCATTCGTATTAGCAGTAAATATAGGGCAGAGAGGTAGAATAAGTTAAAATATTTTGGATATCATCTTTGATAGGATCACGTTTGATAATCGATCATCGAGACAAGTCTTTTCAGAGAGTATTCATTCGTAATGAAACATAATATCATCCTACACGAATCACATAAATGAAGAAAAATATTAACGTAGTCAATCAATACGGTTGATGATTTCGATAAGAGTTCTTCCTGTACAAACAAATATACAGTTATTTTCCACGATTTACACGTAGCACCATATCAGATTTTCTCGTTGTGTAAAATTCATTAACAAAACAAAAATTATGTGACGAGTGCTTGGTGTAGAGGCTTATTTTCCTTTTTTTTTTTTAAAGAAGAAAAAAACAGTATTATTTTATAATATTTTGAACAATTCAAAAGAAGTTCTTTGCGAGCAAAAATAAGTCGAGAAGTGTACGTTCGTACATTTTTGTTTCATTCGCTATTCGTTGAAGCACTCGTGAAGTAATAACTATGGAAATGATTGTGGAAATCGATTCTTGTCTTTATTAGTCTTTCATCGGTATTAGTAAAGCTCATGTTGTCAGAAACATAATACCTTAACGATTCTACTTAATACAAAATATGTAAGTTAAACAAAAAAAAAGTCTTGCTTTTGTCGACACAAGGAGAGACGACAGAAAGCAATTTGGTGCACGCAGGTTGTATAAAAATTGGTTGTGTATTGTTACATTGAGGCTTCGTGATCTGTTCCTCCCTTGTACCGTAATCTGATTAGGGGTGAACAGATTCAGTTTGGCTTCGTACTATGCACTCTGTGTTGTGAATGGTATATATATATAAATATTCTATGCGCTAATGAAAAAAAAATAATATGATAATAACAATAATGATAATGATATAAATATATATAAATATATATATATATTTATATAGCCGAGGCATCATAATATTTTAGCTATAAGCAAAGACAATTTTTTATATAACTAACGATTACGCCGGAACGCAATGATAATATTTATCTACATATTCGTATAGGTAATTTCGTGCTATGATATCGAGCTTCAAGAGTGATCTGGTAGGTTTGCTCGTTAAGAAAAAATATCTCATGTAGAGAATCATGTTCCTCTTTCCTTTTAGACAGAGTCGTATTTCGCATTTCTACTTTGATAGATTTTTTTACAATGCAGACAGATTGTTTTTTGTCAAATTTTGCTAACAGTGATGTATGCTTTTTGATAAATCCATAGTAAGACACGTACGATGTCGGATACGGTCGGTTTTCTCCATGTAAAAGACGTTAGCATTGCTTTACAGAGATTTACAGAGTTCAGTATTGACGATTTTAACTTGGTGACTCGGAAACTTCATGTCTCATGCACATTCTCAACTATAAATATAATCAATGATTTCTGCTGACATATATATAACAATAGGTGTACTGTAAGTTAAATGTTTAACTGTCTCTATCAAAGCTATCTGGTGAAGGCATAGGTTTTACATTTAGTGGCATTAAACACGATGCAGCCTGATAAAAAAGAAGTATAAATGTAACTTGGTATATAAAGCGAAAAAATTATTCTTATAACTACCAGCTGCTACAAGAACTAACAATAATGCTTAGTCTTCTGTGTTTAGAGGTCTGCCATTGCATACCGTAAAAAAGATCTGCATATCTACCTATGCAATATAGGATGTTCACAAAATGACTTTTATCATGTTAGGAATACAATCAATAAAGTAATATCATGAAAAAAGCAAGATTATATAGTAAGGTAACGATCGCGGTTTCTTTCGTAATAGGATGAATAGTATTTTAAAGAAAAAATCACAAGAAGCAACTCTTTTCGTTTCTATTATTAGGAACTTCAAATTGGCATTGTATTCAAATCAAAAGCGCAACTCTGAAATTCATTCATTACGATAGAATGTTTTTTATCGTTTTTATATCGAAAATGTTGTACTGATGTCCTAACAATGTAACATAGATATATTTTTATGAGGTAGATCAAGATTATATAAACCGAAATCTATAACTACAGTGATAATGGCAGATATTTTGCGTTTATACTACAACAAAAGATGTTTGTAATCTGTCGAATTATCAGTTGAAATTTCTATTCGATTAGTTCCGGGTCTTTCCTTCTGTTGATTGTGTTTCCTGCATCTACAATCATACATTTTTAAAACTGAGAAGCTATGAAACGCAACACGTGCATAGCATTCGTCATCTTACATCTATAGTTAACGGTATTGCATTAATATATTTACTTCACATAGCACGCTCATGTGAAAATATATACTAAGTAAAGCACTAGACCATAGAATAGTATAATGGTTGCCAGTAGCACCATGGATCGTCCCTAACATACATATTACCTGCCTATGACATACCAGAGAGAGAGAGAGAAATTAACGCAACGTGGTTTTTACAAAAAGCTTCTGCTCTTTGTTTCGCATGTAAGATTTTTATATGATACGTATTTGCAAAACGGAAGCAGTTGTAAATACCGACATGATTTGAAAAAAAAACCCACTTTTTGTAAAAACTACACGTCTGTCGTGTCATTGTCTATTAGAGTAATAATATTAGTTTTATACCTTTAACTTAAGTGATAGTAAATGATATTTATAATGGTGATTAATTGATGGTATTCATCTTTGTATTAATTCCATGTATACTCGGTTACGATGTATTATGTCCGATCTGCGATCTAAAGCGTTTTTTGTTTTGTTGTTTCTCGAGATGATTAAGTTAATTGTTTATCTTCTTAAAAAGAAAAAAAAATGTGAAAATAGGTATGAAGCAAAATTTGTATATATTACTATCCGCGCATTATTGTTTCGTTTCTATATTTTGTATAAATTGTTAAAGAGGAATGCTTCATTATACACAATTATTTCTTTTATTTATGATAAATATACCGTGTCGCTTTATTGTTATTTAATATCTAATAATACTCCACATACATATAGTATTGTTCACGCTGAGTCAGTGTTAATATTAGTTTTAAACTATTGTACGAATTCATTCTATAGCCACTGTACGTGGCTGTGGCGTTTAGAAGAAGTGTTTTCCTGACATGTTTACAGTTTGTTTTACAAACTATAATACAATGCACATTTCATCACGTACAAATCCTGTATTAGAAAGACAAAAAATATGGAAAAAATGTGTAACAATGCTTGATTTAAGAGTTGTTTAAATATTTTTGTGGGAAAAAATAAAGAAAGTCAAGATTGTGCTTGAATATCTGATACTATCATTAGTTTAGAGTATAGCTTTCACACTACAGGTAAAAAGACATTAGTTACATATCAGAAAAATCATTTTATTCTCACTTTTACAAATTACATCTATACGCTGATAGCAACAATGCTTTTAAAACATTTTCAGAGGAGTGACTTGTGTACTGTCATTCTTATAAACGAATACTGTTATTCGTTCTGGATCATTTGTTAATTTGTTTTCTTCATCTCAAATAATGTTCATTATCAAACTGCAATCTGAATGAGAAATACAAGTAGTACCAGAACTTAAGTATATATCTTTATTTTCGTAGATCTTTGCCGATTCTTTCTATCACGTCACTATAGCAGTGTACAAGACCAATATACTTAACAGTACTATACGTACTACATGTAGTTCTAATTCTACATTTTTATCACGATGGTTGTCAGAATGGTTGTCACTATAATCACCGCATTTCATATAAGAAATCATACAGATTTATTTATAAAAGTCATTAATAATATTGGTACAATAAATAATCATTCGTAACAGATGGCTGTTTTAGTTCTTCTTTTCACTGCATCTCTTCGTCGTTACCCGACTGTGTTAACAGCAAAGTTTTCTCGATATCCGCGCATATCTTCTTTATGCCATTCGGAGTAGCGTACTCCGCAGCTAAAATAGCGTTAGCCACTGCTATCGTTTCCCGAATAGTCCTCGCTTTCACCCACACTCTACCATTCATTCCAGCGGCTACTTCGAATGCCTGACTACGTGCCAATGTATTAAACAACAGAGAATTAGGATTCAATATCTTCCTAATGAGGCTCAACGAACACGTAAAAAGCATGCCGTTGGAACTGAGAACACCCAATTTCTGTTCTTTCCCATGAGAATCTACACATACAAGTTCCGGTTCCATATCCTTGCTAGCAACTATAAGTTTCGCGAAGACAAGGTCCCCAACTTGAAGATCGGGTCGATTTTTCTTGGTGGCACCTTCGAACGCAAGATACGAAAGGGATGCCTGTTCGCTGGCCCCGATATCTACTTTAAAAATATCACCACCCTTCTGCACGACTATACCCACTACATTTTCTCCACGATTTGGTATGTACCTTAAAAAGAAACTGCAATCAGTAACATTATTTCGCTACTTTATTAACATTAGATTTATGAGACTCGTTAATAGATTCTAATATTATTAATTTATACGATTATTGAGATTGTAAATCACCATGTATACTCCAAAAACAAAAAATGGTTAAATATTTTTATAAACATATAAACGATTTGTATAGTGTTAAATAGATAAGCTACAATAGTATGAATGTAAATAACTCTCGAAAATTATCTGAACAATGAATTGACATTACCGTTTCTGATAACTGTCTATATAGTACACAGCTGGATTCGTTTTCTTTAATATTCCCGCCTTGTACGCAAAAACCATGTCAGATTCGCGTCGAAGACCAGGCCCCAAAATGATTGTCTCCTTCTTATTAATTGTTGTAATATCCTTCATAACATCGCCAGGCATAGCAACATCTCCCACGCTGACTTCCATTATCGCTGCAAGCTAAACCAACTACTAACAAACAATTCAAAAGCGCATACCACTCATCGATTATAATCTACAAACACTGCACACTGCACATGCCAGTATAAATTTCATTCAAAATAAAATCGCAAGGATACAGTTTTTTGGTTACATCGTGTCGCACCCACGTGCGTTTCCGTGTGACAAGCTTTCCGTAGCTTTCTGCTAGCGTCCCGCGCGCTCGTTCGAACGCGAGTCGTGGCTGCGCACTATAATTTACGTAAATTGATGTAATCAATGGTGCGACACTGCAAAATCCAGGGACCGGCAACATTTTATACCGGTATTATGCCAAGAGGCTGTACCGAAACCTAGATATTATAAATACCGCTATTTTTTCGGGTTTTCCAAAGCAAAGGATGCAAAGGACACTTAAACACCCGGTTTTTAAATCCTTGCTTTAGTATATTAACGGTTTTATACATATTAGTGGATAATTAATATATTAATAGTTTATTGTTTCATGCGTTGGACGAATTTCAAAAAGTCCTCGACTGTAAATATATCGGTATTTTCATATACCGGTGTGACGTCATACCGGTATTGCGATATTACGGTTTCTAAAGCGATTACGAAGAAATAACCGAAAAATGGCTGTCTGATATTTTATTATGAATTTCCTCTCTGTTATTATTATAGTATATTTTATATTTCTGATCCAGGCTGAAAGCGTTACTAGGGGGCAGCATTATAGCGAGATCACCGAAATCCCGGGCGTAAGAGATCTCTCTCATTTCCTCTCTCTGTCCTACGCTTACGTGAAAATAGTAGCGCCACCGCACTACGTCGCGGGGTTGTCGCTGAAACCAGTTGAAACGGTGACGCCACGGAAATCGCGGTCGCACTTGTGTTTTTCTCATCGATCATTCCATCCAAAGAGTAGTCGTGAAATCGACGATCCTGTGGATGGCAGAGCGAGGTCTTCGCCGTTGACACTGATGCCAAGGTAACGTTTCACGTTCACGCGAGATCGGCACGACGAAATATTTGCGCAGCACTCGCCGGATCGATAATTGATTTGCGTGCAGTCTATTCTAACCTACCTTCCCGCTCCCTCCGGGAGTTATTAGTTCAATCACGTCATATTCCCGATCGATTCGTTCGTGATTTAACGAAGATTCGATGCTCGGCGTCAGACCAGATCTCATTGATCTCGTTCGCGATCCGGATAAACACGATCTTTAGTCAAGTTTTTCAACGTAACCGCAACGGCTGTTGTCCGCTTACTGTCATTCGTTGTCGATTCGTTCGTAAATGACTTTTGTCGTTCGAAAGAGAACTAACGGTGTGTCTTACAATCTTAGAGACTTTGTCGAGGTGTTCTGTAATCAAGAAGAATTTTAGGCCTACTGGTTACTCGATACGTGATATCATTGTTATATTTTTATGAAAAAGTGTGGAACATCTTGTACGATATGTCTCTACGAAGTTCAAATTAGTTTGGTTGTCATAAGTTGCCTATATTTCTTGCAAGAGCGACTCTCGTGACGCGTGTAAATAAAGCTGAACTCGCTTGCAAAGGTTTCTTCTAGAGTGCATAACAATATATTTAGAATGTTTATGAACAAGCGTACACGCTTCTGCAAGTTGCTCTTGCAAGGAAATGTTGCAAGTTACTAGCTGGTGTATTTGCACTTTGAACGAACCGTAGCGCAGTTCTTTAACTCCGTTAAAAGGATTCGATGGTGTCCTTACAGGTGTGATACAAGATGTACAATGGTATTGGACTACAGACACCACGTGGATCAGGTACAAATGGACACGTGCAAAGAAATTGGGCAATTGTACGCAAGACAAAAGAGAAGGTCACCTACAAATCAGATGAAGGGAAATTAGATCAACTGAACAAACAACCTAACAAAGAAATTCTCGATCATGTTAGGAAACGGAAGGTTGAAGTTAAGTGTGCAGAGTTCGCTGACATACTGGAAGAACAAGGGTAAGCATTATTTTGATTATTAATTCATAATTATCATTAACCCAGAACATTTCCAATATGCAACAATTATGTTTCTCGACGATGATTATGCATAGCAAAATATGAAGCTTCATTGATCCCTTGAGCCCAATACCAAATGGGATTCCAAACTCCAATTGGATTTAGTTTACCGTTGGCTTCAATGTATTCTCCTAACCCAATATATTGCTTCTGCAGCTTATAGTACCGCCGATGCTAGAACAGTTATTCACCCGAAGTTTTATGTTTTGTAGTTTTACAACTGAGGAAGTAAAAAACAAAGTAGAGTCGTACAGATGTATGCTAATGGGAAGCGAAGCCAAACCACCGGTACCCAGAGACGAATTTGGCCGTATAAAGTAAGTACTATACAATTTATCTGCTTCTTTAATTTCACACTTTTGTATTTGTATTTTGTACGATATTGAAATGAACGAAAACGCGGGGGCTTGAACACTCGTTAAAATCGTTAGGGGTCAAATACGGAAAATGCTAGGAATTACATAATTAAATTGCATGTGCAAGCGCGCGAGTTAGAAAACACGGAGAAGAATTATTTCTGGTGACTCCTCTAGTAATCCAGCATAGTATCTATATATAGCACCTAGATGATAGAAGGCCAGCATCTATATCTTGTGTGCCCCCAAGCTTTCCTTTTGAAAGCCTGAGATCTCTTATGAGAGGGAAGCTTCAGACGTTTGCGCGGCGCCGCGAGGATTGAAACGTCTCAACTCTTCGTTTCTTAACGCAACTACAAAAGCAATATCCTCGTTAATTTTGTACTTTGTTCATTGCCAGCTGCCTAACAGATTTTTCAAAATTAGCAAAATCTTTGCAATTTCATTAATTGTAAAAGTCAGATCTGAAATGGATTGACTTGTATGGTAGATTTAGCGTTAATATTCTTTTCTTACAGTAATATTTTTGCAGCAATAATAATATAATTGTTATGCCAATACTTGTTTAATACTGTAGAACTTGTATTGTTTATTTTTGTCGATAATCAGAAATGAGATGATACTGTAAATTGTAGTTTAGTAATATGGTTCAACAACTTCTCATTAGGCTATTATTTAAGGGGAAGTAGTTAAGCTTCTTTTAGATATAGCAAACTAGGGACTTAAAAGGGTAGAATTTTCATAGCGGTATTATGCTAAGAGGCTGTACCGAAACCGAAATAAATCAAACATAACAAGGAGAACAGCGTGCTGTTGACACTAGAATTGTCAAGGAACACAGTCAACAGGAATATTTGTCGGTTATTAGGAAGGAGACACTACTGTAAATTGTTTAGTAATATGATTCAACGACTTCTGATTTTAGGGAATTGTTAAGCTTCTCATAGACACAGCAAACTCGCTAAAAGCCTGTTCATAGACTTCCTTAAGCCTGTTAATGGACTATATACTTAACGCAAAGAATAATTTTTAAAACTTTTATGCAATTACCACACTACGGCTCGATTAATCATTTCAACAAGCAGCTTCTGTCTTTGTTGAAATATACAAAATCTGCAGTCTATTAAACACTCTATGCAAAACCACTCTCTTAGAATACTGAAACAAACGATTTCAAGTTAGAAATAAGAGGCCACATTCTTTCTCCCATAAGATCGCGCGACTCGGTGCTCGCTTTGACCCATTCCAGAACACCAATAGCTATCCCAGCTTTCATTCGTTGGCTGTTAAACTCTCAGCAGCTTCGCGATTAGCCGGCTGACGAGGGGGTGGTGGTGGCCAGTGGCGTGACGCTATAGGGCAAACAGTTTTTCGCGTTCTGAGAGGGAGGCACGCGATTAAATTATTTTCTAAATCCACCCTAGGGGACATGAGACCGAGAGATAAGGGTAGAGGACATCATGGGGTGGCTAGAACTTGTTATAAAAAAAGCGATTCTATATCGGGCACGTGGAGGGTAGGAATTCCGAGGCACCCCCGATGAAAACTCCGTTTCCCGGTAAGCCTAATATTATTGGAGGGCGGAGACGGGCTTTTCAGGGGTGTTGCGCGGCCGATATCGACGTACCCCATGGCGCCGGCGCCACCCACGAAAAGGAGGGGGGTGGGACGAGCGGAGCCGCAACGGGGGGCAGGGGGGTGGCACGGAAAGCGAAACAGAGAGGCGGCGCGGGGTCGAGGGTGAGTTTATTCCAGCATCTCACTCGACTTTTCCGTCTCAGTGCGAGGATGGACCGGCGTTGCGACGCTGCGCGTCGTCGGCTCTCGTCGGGTGGCACGGGTCTCCAACGAGAATAATCTCGATATCCCCGTGTAGAAGGGGCGTCGGATCGGACGAAGGAGAACAAGGGAACATGTAACGATCTCGTGATACGCTCGTAAAAGCCAAACAAAATCACAAAAGTCTTCCACTAGCGCGTAGTTCTTCGATATTAGTCTATAATCATATATAAGTAATCGCTACTCTCGTCGCCTCTAAGTGGTTAAGTATTCGGGTTTGTAATAAGTGTAGTTCTGTAACGCAGCATCCAGTTATAAGATTCTAGAGGATCTCGCCGAGCAACACGATTTTGCGCGACACGTTGCGGACTCGAGAGATAACAAGAGAAGAAATACAAAGAAAGAGCTTTACGTCAGAGTGAATGATTTCACCGAGAGGATTCTGCAGGCACTCCACGTGTTTGTGATCGATCAATAGAGAGAGAGAGAGGGCGACTTGCAAGAGATCCATTCTTCCATAGAAAAATCCATGTGTCTCCAGGTGTCGGCCCGACCGACCACATATAGTAATCATTAAGGATTATTTAAGGATTATCGAAGCATCGTTGCTGCGCGTACGACGATATAGTGTGCCTCTGATCCGAAGTCTTCCTTAGTCTGGCTAAGTTAGAGTAAGACCGATATATATTCTTCCTATATTCTTACACGAGATATTGAGAGATATACGTACAAATATATATATATACACACACAAGCGGTGTTAAAATAGATGAGAGTATAAACGTTGTGATTTATCGAGAGTGTCCCGCTGTATGGAACGATTCCAAGCGACACGAACGGCCCGCGGGGGGTGATTTAGGAGAGAGCCTGGCCCCGTGTGTCTCGGCGTTGATTACTTTCCGAGGAGAAACAATCGAGACCCTTTCTTTTGGCCCGCGAGAAGACACGCGAGCAGCCGGTTACAGAGAGGAGAAAAGAGGGGCAGAGGGGAGGTTTTCATCATCTCTTGCCGGATGATTGTTCTCGCGTTGGAACAACAGAAATTCTGAACACAAGGGGCTGTCGTAATCGGGGGAGGAAGCCATTACCTTCGCCTCGAGCCTCCAGCAGCCACCCCCGCAAACCAACCAACCGACCAACCCCCCCCCCCCACTTCCTCGCCCCTAAACTATCAAAGCCGCCCCTCGAGAAGGGATTAAGCCGCGTCGGAAGCTGCTTGCACACCGTCGCAGCCGACCGGCAGAGCTCCTTAGCGTAAATTAGCAGCCGATCGCGCTTAATGCCCGACTAATTACTCGGGGGTTAATTATTCAGACCCGGAGATTGCCCCGAGCCCCCGCAACACCCCCTACCCCTCTCCGCAGCCGCCGACAAATTGGATGCTTGAAGAAACGAAGTTTATCGGCGACCGATACCGGGAAATTCGTTGGCATGCTCTCGGCTCGTGAGAACGCAGGAACCTCGGGGACTCGGAGAACATAAGACGGTATATCGCTGATCGAGGATTTTATCGAGGATCTTGTCCGAACGACTGGGAGGAAGGAAGTTCGTTCAATCTCTGGATAACTCTTGCTTTTTTAAGAGAAGATTAATTTTTCATCGAATCAGTACCTTGAAGAAGGGTATATTGATTTATTATTTGAAAATATAAACCGTGACACGAGAGGAAACAAGGAAAATTTAATTAAGTCGCACCACAAGGAAGGATATTTCTTTTAAAGAGATAAAAAATTGGTCTAGCAAATTACCTGAGATCAAATTGTACGAGCAGAATAAAAATATAGAAAAATTGAATGTTGAACTATTCCCTGAGGGGTGGAAGAATTACTTTCAACTGGATAGTTGAAGAACAAGGAGCCAATACTGATCAAAGGAATTAACAGTTGGGTTATCGCTTGACCCCAAGCTGTATAAACAGGAAAAACAGGAGAGAAATAGTATCACAGGGGGAGGAAGAATTATTTTCAAGCGGAAGTTGAAGACCAAGGGGAATGACCATGTCCGTGACAGTCCCATCTCCGGTGAAACCAGCGCGTGGACGCGGTCCAGCCGACGGTCGCGCGTTTTTCGAAACTCTCTGGCGTGGAAACTTCTTTCTAGATCGGCAGAAGGTCATGAAACGGTCCCGGAAACGTAAATTGCAAGCGGCGAACGGAAAGAAACGTGCACAGCTGCAGATGCGACAGCACTGTTGCTGTTGCCAGCGCATACAACTCCATTTGCTCGCCGGACGGCGAAGCAACATGCGCTCCGTTGTTAGGTGAATCTCTTTCGATTGCTTTTCATTCACAAATCTCAACCTCTCACCCTTTTAAAAACGTATAACGCTACAGAAACGAAACACATCGATTCTAAGATCAGATAAATTCTGAATAAACGTTGGTAAACTTATTAGGTCAATATAAAAGCAATTAATTATTCGTTTATTATACAAATTTATGTTTAACCCTTTGATAGCTTGAAAGTTGACTTGAAAGTATTTCTTTTATTTTTCTGGATATTATTAAGAACAGCGTACAAAAGCCAGAGACAGTGAAAGGGTTGAATTGAAAAACTGATTAGACTGCGGCTACTTATGCAAAATAAGAATGTTCTGCATCAATTGGAAGGAAGAAGAATCGTATAATTTTATAATTAAGTGAATCGTGTGAGAAATGTATAAAAGCCGCAGTCTAATCGACAAAATATTCTCAGCAGACTCTATCGTAGTACGTACATTGCTCGATGACTCTCTGATTGATTAAAAGGCAGCCATTAATCCCCGAATAATTAAACGAACGTCTCAAAACGGAAACGTTGATCGGTTCCATTGACGAAACCCGGGCAAATTCTGTGCATTAGAAGGGCGACAGGGGGGAATTGGATTTCTCTGGCTGCAGATTATCCTTTCCACTTGTCCTGGCAGGATATCTGATACGGTCCGGCGGCACGCACTCGTAGAGCAATCAAGAGAATACTCTCTCACATGTATCTGTTTTTAGCTTGTTTGTCGGACAGCCTCGCTTATTGTTTTTCCTCGTGAATTAAATTTGCTTCGATGCCACTCTATCATCTTCTCGGATCTTGACTCTCGGACACCTCGAGGAGGATACCATAAAAGATATCCGCCGATCCAATTTGCGACAGCGCGGAAAGCCACCCCCGTGTAATTACTCCGGACACCCGGTCGGTACACGTGTACTTCGTTTAAAAAGCGAAAATTCGTGATCGATCCGCGAGAAAGACACACACAGGGGATTAAAAAGGCAAACAGTCCTCCTCTACGCATTTGAACGCAACACACAACCGGGGGTGAGTCACCCCCCGTTCACTAGCCAATCCCCCGCTAAAAGAGAAACATTTACGCATGAACAACCGTTACCCTTTCGCACGCCGTAATCTCGCCAATTAACCGCAGTTTGTACACTTTTTTTCCTCCCCGTCAACTGGGAGAAACAAAAACTGAAACGGCTGCCACTGGTCGGCGGAAATTAGGAGTGGCGGCACGTCAGAAATGGAAAACAGTTAGGGTGAAGCGTAGGCTAAACATGCTTTTCAACCTTGACATTATCGATCGAGAATGCTTAAAAATTGAGGATTATTTAGGAGTAATTTTGCAAGACTGATTTTTATCTCTTGAAACAAGTTCATTATAGATTAAAAAAAATTTTAACGAAGAAGAAGAAAAATGTAACTCTCAATTTTCATCTCAAGATGTAGATTCCATCTCGATAATAAAATCAGAAATAGTGGAAAAAGTTCGTCGTTGAAACAACGTTCCTAATCTTCGTCTGAAGCTGCAGCTTCTGTATAATTTTCCGTGTCCACTGAAAAACAGCATCCCTTTTTCCGCCATCAAATTAAGAACCAATACTCCACTGCCACCACCATAAAATCTGTACCGAAAATCAGTCCATACGAGCTCGATGTCCACCCCGGTATCAAACTATACAGATGGGGGGAGGGATGCTGGGCAAGGGATGCTCATCGGATAAGCGATCTAAAGGTTATTGAAAAATAGAAAAACGCGGGCGGTTCGATCGATCCTGCGACAACGAACGATGGCGGTACGTTAGGGTGTGTGTTAAAGGGTGAAAAAAAGAAAAATTCTTTTCCCGTGGCACGGGGAAGGGAGAGGGAGGGGGTGTTGGTAGAAGAGGGTGACTCGTGCAAGAGAGTGGTTGCCTCCTGAATTTGAGCGTGTAGCGGGCGAGTGGCGCGAAAGGGATATACCAGAAAAGAGAACAGCTGGATTGTATTGATCGAACGCTCGAGCGTTGGCGTAGGGGTGGCTCGGCCGACCCCGGCCTGCCTGCTGGTTTTCACTCGCGGGGAAGAACAGGGGCCGCCACGATATTTCGCCTCGCATAGTCCTCTCTCTACGGCGTGTGTTATGTCACTGGTTTGCCGCATTGTCCGGACGCCTGGAGCTTCGTCGAGACCACGGGACCCGGTGTCGACACCCTCCGACACCCTCGGATAGGAACGTACTCGCGAAACCATCTGCGATTCCCGGGACCCAGTGAATTCCATTCCGCGAGACGATGACTGTGAAAATCTCGACGCGGTACGACACTCCGTTCTTCTCCCGAGACAATCTACCCCGAGAAATGGGTCATGGTGTACCGCCACCCCCTGTATATTTATTTATCTTCGACACACATTTATTTCGTCAGAGTGCCTCGTTCGAGAGTCTGGATCCGCGCGTGTACCGTGGATGGAAGAAACATAGTGATCTTACATTAAATCTACATATATTCGATTTTCATCCCCTTCTCTGAGAAAGAAAATGCCCTCCTTCTTAATCTGTGCTTGTCGGGTGTACTCTTTCTATTTTCTTTTTTTTTTTTGCTGTCGAAGTGCATTGGATTATTTGTATGCATCGCGGGTGGAAGAGACGCAATGATTATACTGGATCAAATCTATTCTCAATTTTAGTTGATCCTCTTTTTGATCGATGATCTGTTCTGTTTTAGATGTACTCTGTACAAAGGAGATACAGTGAGCTAGGATCTCCCAAGTCCCACCTTCAACCTTCGTGTTCATTGATCTTCAGATTGTTTTTGATCGTGGTGCATCGATTCATCAATCTCTCCTTTATATAAAATTGCTGAAGTCGTTTTTGGGACCATGTTCAAGTTAATTCTGAAATGGTTCTCGTGAGTGTGTTGTTCGATAGAAGAAATCTTACACCCTGGAATCAAGCCTATAACTTTCAATTCTCAACTTCGTTTCTTCTCGATTCTAAAGTGATTTGCTTCGGTATATTATGCACAGAAGAATCTTCCTTAGATTTTTTACTCGCCTGGTAACTCGTGCCTTTGTGGACGAAACAAATGCAGCAAGTCACAGAGTGTCCATGAGCCGGAGGCCTTCAAGAGTGCCGCTCTTTGCACCTAGCTGAAGTGGCCCTATATTGTTCCACCCACAATGACTCATACATTCAACGCTTTTCTGCTGTGTCGATGAATTTGTCTGTGGGATGATGAAACGTCTGACCGATCTAGAATTTAGGTTTTTTAACTGGCGTGATCCAATAGGACTAATAAGGTATCATTGTTTCAGTGTTCGCGAGACACATCAGATTGCCGAGGCGCAGCAAGAGAAAAATGCGAAGCTACGCGAGGCATTCGGTATATCGGAGTTCTTCGTGGAGGGAAGTAGCCTAGATCCAGAGAGACACGCGCGAGAGGCCGAGGCGAGAGCTGCTGCGAGCAAAGTGTACGAACTGGTGAGAACGCCGAGCCCGGCGCCGGACACCACCTCCGCCCCGGAGAAGAAGAAGAGAAAACGCTCCGGTAGCACTAGCAAGAAGAAAAAGGGGAAGAAGCACAAGAAGGAAAGGTAAAAGACAACGTAATGGTGCACGGGTCAGTGGAGGCTGGATTCTCGGTGCTGTTTGGTTACTATTCGATTGCGGCACTCTATAGTAGTCGTATCACTGCATTGTGCTATGATATATTGTATAATACTGTGGGACGTACAGCTGACACGAGTGTGTTACAGTGAAACAGCTGCGAGAGGTACTCAACCCCTTCCTCTGTGACAAAGCCCTATTTATTTGTAAAAGCTGTAAGTACACGTGCAAATTTTCATTCGTTTAATATTTTTTGTATATATGGGTGGTGGGTCGCGTGTTGGCCAGGTCTAAACTAGAATTTGTATCGGTGGAAACCCCCTAGTAGCACAAAAATATTAGATAGACATTTTTTTCAACTATTGGAAAAATATTTTTTAAGCCACATTTTTTCATATGAGAAAAATATTGGGTCTGAATATTATATACATGTACAAGAATAAAGATTATCTGTATATTAGGAAAAAATATTCTATTTCTAAATATTGTATGTATATTTGAATATTAAAAAAAGATTGAATCTCTTTTTAATATTATATGAATGCATATACAATATTTTGTGCTATTAGGGCCGTTTTCTCGAGAAAAACGTGTTTAGAGATTCAACTATTAATTATCTCGTAACGCGAGAATTAGAACAAATCGAAATAACTGTGGGTATAGAATTAATGATTATTTTTGGAAAATCATAAGACAAGGGATTGAACTTCTGCTTTTCTGATGTATGCGAAAACGATGTGTACTCTTGCTGATCCATAGATCTAACCCAGACTGTAACAAGCTTGGCAGCGCACTGTGCGTATGCTGTGTACTATAGCGTAGCAGTAGTACCGTCGTGTTATACTACAGCAGACTATAGTATGATAGTATCACGATAGAATGTTATATTATAGTACAATGGTGTGCAATACGCGTACCATAGCGAATGGATTGTGCTAATCGCTATTGTATTTGCGGTGGGATATAGTCGAAGGTGTACAAGAATCCAGACTCCAAGACCGAACAAGCATCCCCCTGTAGTAGTTCCTCTCCTCCCCCCCGAATTAATTATTCATTTACCGCAAGTCCACACTCGTTCATTTGCTTACTACACACCTCTTGTCAGATACTGACTCATGACTCACCTACTATTTCATGTCCCATACACCTTTCTCTGTTTCAAACAGAACTGAGGAGGACTGAGTGCCTACCCAGTAGGCTCAGTAGGTAAGTGTGGTCGTCGCGTCTACTATCCAAAAAAAAAACCAATAAAAAATCAAAACAGAAATAAGAAAATATAAAAACACTCTCGAAAGCAATCTAAAATGAGAAAAGAGACCAATCCAGTCGAGTCCGTTCGTTAACGTTTTTTTAGGTATTGTCTCTTCTAGGTCGAACAGAGGTAAATGTTTGCTGTATCGTGGTTTACTGTGATAACACGTCAGTGATACACGTTTTCGTTGCTCCGAATAGAAACAATGCTGGTCCGCGCCGTCGCGAATAGGCAAACATTTACTTGAAACATGTACAAGATATGAAAACGCGGGATTTTTTGAACAAATAACATAACAATCTGATGCGTAAATCATGCATTTCTATCTTTGTTGTTGTTATCGATAAAGCTTGTTGTTAATGTCATCTCTCTATTTTTTTCTGACAAGTCCGTCCCTATCGATGGTTATCAAGGTAATGCTAATCCCATATTATATCAATACTCCTCATATTTTGTATACTTGTCTTTTGTGACTATTTGAAAGATGTGGTTTTGCATATGTGCCCCCGATATGCTGGTTACCATGAACGCGTTAAGCGGCTATGAAAAACCAGATCTTCCAAAGAAATAATTATGTAGTCGGTTTGTTAGCTATAGCCCAATCTTGTGAGTTTCACCTGTATATGTATCGTTGTACTTTTTTATATATATTTATACATATATATCTATCATTTTTTTCTATTACTTAATTCACTTGAGATCGCAGTGAAAGAAAAAAGCAAGGAAAAAAATAACTTTTGGTTCTTATTTGAATATATATACATATATATGAAATGTCCACACACTGCATTTCCTATACATATACATGTACGTGTAAGTTAGTTATCTACTTTTGAACTTACGAATATCCTGATCCAGACGCTGAAATAGTTCAGTGCCGATGCGTGTTCTTCCGTCCGAGTAACACGTTCTCTGAATTATTTTTCAAACCGTTTGTTCGTTTACTTTTGATCGAGCTCATTGAAAGCAGGTAGCTTGTATCATTAGAATAAAGTATTTGTTTTCACACACGGATACATTGTACTACAGCTTTCTTTATTGTCAGCACAAGGTATGCACTTGTCGACAGGAAGACGCCCACTGCAAGAATTAAAATATAAATATTATATTAAACAAAACGAATAAAAAAAAGACAAATATAAACTAGACATCATACACGGTGAAACACTTGGAATAATGTCGATTGCGTTCCCTAGGTCGGAATCTCCAAAGGCCAGCAAGAAAAAAGAAAAATCAAAGAAGAAGAAAAAGGAGAAAAAACACAAGAAGGCTGAGGCTAGTTCCTCTGATAGCGAGTCCAGCGATGCTTCGGATGATAGCAGGTAACAACGCCAGCGTAACAGAAAATTTTATTAACTAAATGGTTGCACAGGGGCTGTCTCGTTTAACTTTACGAACAAAGTTGTCAAGGGTGGTAGAGTTGAACGAGACATCCTGTGGAAACGTTCGATTTTTTTTAACACGATGTAATTGTATTTCATAGTTCGTCAGAAAATGAGTCAAAGAAGAAAAAGAAAAAGAAGAAGAAGAAGTCCAAAGCAGAGGCAAAAGAAAAGCATGAGGTAGGAAAAACAATAGGAAGGACATAGATATCGAATTTCTATCTTCTTGTCTATTTCTATACATACATATACATATTTATAACTATATATATATATCTCCATATATATACCTTAGCACGTGAAGCAGGAGCATGTGACATCTACTTTGCGTTCATTTTTCCTCCCTCCCCCCCTTGATTAGTTTGTCAATTAACATTGGAATTATCAGAGAATTTTGTGTTGCTGCCTATCTTTGAATAAGCATGATTCATTGCTTGTTTCTGTAAAGATTTTTATCTGATTTCAAGTTAACAAGTCATTATTTCAAAAGTGTAAATCTCAGTATTGTTTGTAATTATCAGCGCCATTTGACAGGATATATTCCCTGAGTGAGTACCAGATATGCCGCTACTCAATGTAATAATAATTTGTGATTTATATTCGTACAAACTTGCGATTGTTGTTGCCTTTCACTCGTTTTGTGTCGAGCACCATCACATTTACGAGAGAGTTACTTAAACGGGAGACTGCTTGTTCTTTGGCATAGGTGCAATGCGAATAAATTAGTATATCACAACGTTAAGACGTTCACACGGTTCACCTGTGTTATCTCTTCTCTCCGTTCTCGTTAACAATTCCTTTTTGTTCAGCGATTGTTCGCGATGTAAACTATCGATTGGAACGTACATTTCAAATTTACTCACGCTACATGTGTTAGAGCGAATGAGCAGACTCCAGGAACAATTTTTGAACATTTGCAACATCTTTTTTTATCCTACAAATACATATGCATGATTGATGTTCACTATCCAACCTTGTCTAATTTAGTAATCCGTACTGTTTTTCTTTTAGAAGAAAAAAGCAGCTGTCAAGAGGAAGCATCAGTCATCTGAGAGCTCGTCCGACAGGTAAATGAATTTTAAATGCGCAATTAATAGAAACTGCCGCGCAAGATCAAAGGATTACCTACGTGTTCGCTGAAAAATTAAGCATATTCGGTGTTGTAACTTCTTGAGAAAACATTGTAGCAGATTTATCGCACCAAATTCTTTTTGTGAAAAACGTAGGAACCTTTAATTAAGCGCGACAGTGTAATTAATAGACTGTGGATCTTTATACATGTATAGTGTTTCACCTAAACGTATAAGGTGACCACCAACCAAAACATTTCACCACTCGCTAAAGGTTCCGCATCAAAACCGTTATGATTGTGTCTAACATGTAGCAAAATTGTTGAAAAATTTTAGGGAAGAAATAACATTAAATTTAGTTTCTATTAACTTAAAGGTCCGCCAGTCTGATATTTAATATTAATTTTTACCAAATCTAAAATCAAACTTGATACTTCCAGCTCCCCGGAGAGACCCAAAAAGTCCATGAAACATGACAAAGTCGTAGAAAAATCAAAGAATGACGAGCCCGAGACCGCAGCGAAAGAGCTCCGATCGAACCGATCGCCGAAAAAGCAGGAGAAGGGTCGAAACGAGACTCCGCCACCGAAAAAGAAAGATTCTCCAGTGAAAAAGATAGTTCCGGAGAAGAAGGAGAAGTCACCGGTTGCACACAAGAGTCCACCACCAAGGCGTCACAGATCACCGTCAAGGAGCAGAGTCGAAAGAGGAAGATCTCCTAGAAGGTATTCAAGGTCGCGCCGAGTGAGTCCTTCGCCTAGACGGAGAAGAGTGTCGAGGTCGCCTAGAAGATACACCAGATATTCGGTATCCAGAAGCAGGAGTCGATCGAGGTATGATCGCTATGGATCTCGGCGCAGACCGTCTCCTCTGCCTAGACGCAGGAGATCCGACTCGAGAAGAAGGTCAAGATCCCCGAGAAGACAGAGGGACAGACGGGAAAGGTCTAGAGAACGTCGCAGAAGCCGTAGCAGAACTAGGAGCAGGTCTAGACGGTCAACATTGAGCTACTCCCCTGTAAGAAAGAATCCGGAACGATACAAGCATATTCTGGAGGACAAGAAGAAGCGGGATCAGAAGAAGACCAATGAAACCAAGCGGAAGTCTCGATCGACCTCGAAAACCAGAAAGATAAGAACTATAACACCGAGAGTAAGACTTCGCTCATCCAGCGAGGATGAAACCGACATGGCTGACGACGAGCCGAAGCCCGAAGACGAAGAACGGCTGAAGGAATTGCACACCTTGAAGCGTCTGCAAAGCGGTCTAGCAGCTAAAGCTAGGGAGTCTATAGGGAAGAAAGTGATTAGCCCGGTGAAGATAAAGATAGAGAAGAAAGAGGACAGTGTGCTGGATATCGCTCTACCGAACGACCCACCTAAAATGGTACAAAACGTTGTTGTCGGCCCCCCAGTGCGGGAGAAATCTAAGTCAAAGTCACCCGTCTCGCATCTACCTGCTATCCAGTCACCGGTGTCTAGCAGGTCACCCTCGCCAGCGTTACCGCTCACGCGAGAAGAGGCGGCTATAAAAATAAGATCGCCCAGTGAATCGCCTCCTCCGTTGCCGCAAGCTTTGAATAAGATCAACTCTACCTCGCCAAATCTGGCTAGCAAGACGAATCATAGGCCCAAGTCACCAACCGTTGCTAAGAAGAACTCCCCGGTACCGTTGAGGAAAAACTCGTCGGAAAGCAAATCATCCTCGCACTCGCCACCAGTCTCTCACAAAGAAGCTCCTATAAAGCTGCGTTCTCCCAGCGAGTCTCCGCCTCCGATACCAACAATCACGACCAAAGCAAAGCGGTCTGCTTCTCCGACCACCTCAAAGAAGAACTCACCAGCTTCCAGGAAACACTCACCGAGAGAGAAGTCCTACTCTAGGTCGCGGTCCAGATCCTACACAAGATCAGTGTCCCCGGAGAAAAGGTCTTCCAGATCACCCAGACGCCACTCGAGGTCACCCTCGAGAGATAAAAAGTCACGTTCTTTATCACGAAGTAAGAAATCAGCGTCCCCTAGACACAGATCGCCGACATCTCCATCAAAATCCAAGAAGTCACCTAAGTCTCCGGCGAGGACGAAGAGGGTAACCAGATCAAGATCTTCCTCGGAGTCGAAGCACTCGGCCTCGAGATCGCCGTCGCGCTCCAAGAAGTGTCCATCTCGTTCGCCGGAGAAGTCCAGGTCCAGGAGTAGGACAAGGTCTTTGTCGAAGAGGTCCAGGAGTCGGTCTTTGTCGAAGAAGTCGAGGAGCAGATCGTTATCCAAGAAATCTCGCAGCAGGTCACTGTCGAAGAAGTCTAGAAGTAGATCGTTGTCGAAGAAGTCGAGGAGCAGGTCAAGGTCACTGTCCAGGATATCACGGGACAAGGAAAAACGAAGTCGCAGCAGGAGCAGTTCACGGTCTTCTTTAAGGTGATTTACTCGATTAAATGCTGAAGCGTCAGATCAGAGCTGGTTACAATACTATTTCAAATAGCGAATAGCAAGATTCATTTCAGTTCGAAAAAGTTTTCCAAACTACCTGGTTTTCTATTGTTTTGTGCTAGATTTAGCGTTTCAATTTTATTCGGCTCTGCGTGAAGTGATCTCTTGCGTGGACCTGTTTCAAGATGATTTGTTTCTGTTCCAGTTCAAGGCATAGTCGCAGGAGTTTTTCTAGTTCATCAAGATCATCTAGCAGTGTCTCCAGTAGGTCTTCTCGTTCGACGTCAAGCTCTTCAGCTTCCAGCAGATCTCGATCTCCGTCTATACCTCGACGCCACGGTTCTCCCAGTTTCCTAGACAGGCGTCGAATCACAAGGTAGGTAGCCTGATCGGTAGCCTCGATGTCGTAGCCAGCTAATTTTTTCCAACACACCATGGCAAATTTTGTAAATCCACTGCATCGGTCGTAGACACGTACATATATCTCTCTATCAATCTATTCGGTTTCTCCTCCTTTTTTTATTTTTGCATTTTTGATTTGATTTCTCTCATCAGTTGTCGCTATGTCGTTTTCTTTTTTCACGTGGTCCCGTAAAAGACGTCGGACGATTACCGATACAATTATGAAACCCGATTTTGTATTAATCTTGATTGTTTAATCTAATGGCATTTTATGTTGTCCTACAGGGACAGATCAAGGGACAGGCATAGAAGATAAAGTTACGGCTTCGCACAGATGTTTCTATTACTTTCCTACAGTTCACACACACGTAGTTTAAATACAGACGCATATCGAGTTTCGATTTCTTTTCTTTCCTATCAATACAAATAGCAGATATGCGTGTACAAGGCGAAGCAGTTCACCTGCCGATGCGAACATTAGGCTAATCAATGGTTAAGTGCAACCGAATATGTCGTTTTATTAAAAAATATCTCGTCGATTCTATGATTATATGTTATAAACTCTATCAGTGTAACTTCACGCGGACGTTGCAAACACGTTCCATCTGTAAAACGTAATCAGTATAATTAGGGAAGCCCGGTATTATTTCCGTTTCACAAAGTATAACTATACTTACTCTGTCACATCGACACACACACATACACAGATTTAATTTCGTGTACTCCCATGTTTGTACGGTTTCTTTTTCCCCTACCTTCCCTTCGTTTCTTTTTATTTGTATCAAATATGCTTATCGAATTACCGACATTAAAGTAGAACGTAGCATGCGTGTATTCCCCCGTATAAATTATTGTAAATTAAGCGTTTACAGTAGCAGTCCTCTTTTATTTTAATGTCAGTTCACAAATAAAATGTATTTACCGCTACCAAGCAAGCCTGGTTCTTTTTCGACGTTTCTTTTTGTTGTAATATTTGCGAATATCGTTTTTTTCACCACTGCCTGCGCATTGATAAAGACAAGGTAAGTGACACCATTTTTATTTTGCATGGTCCATAGCATGGTTTATTTGGCACGCTTCTAATCTGATGTTAGTATGATAGTATCAACCGCCGGTATCAATGACACTATTCAACTACCACTTTGAGTCGATGTTCTGTAAATCTGTTTAACTCTCGTGTGAGAAAGCAAATTCTCAACTTTGACGAAGTCTCGTGCTTCAACGGTGTTATCCATGCAACACGAAATTGCACAGTAATATTCTGCAGTCTCTCCTGCACAAAGTACATTAATGAATTCAAAACACTTCTTTCTCGGTGAGACGTGTCCGATCATATCCATAAGGAGACCGATAATCGATCTTAACTTCTCCAAATCGATAATAACATAACTTGTACATTAATGAATTCAAAATCCTGTATAAAGTAACGTGGTCGTAATATTAACGTTAGCTTTATAGAACATTAAAAATTACTATTTTATGTTGAATTTCTTTTTTTATAAACTACTGAAAATTTTCAAAAGATAAATCATTTCTTTTATTAGACAATTGTCGACTCGTTAAGCTTATCGAAAGAAGAATTACATTTCCATTTAACTTCCGTTCCCCACAATTGACTTGGAAACTTTTTATATTGTTAACTTTATCGTTAAAGCAGAAGAATTCGTCGAATCTGAACATTCGATTCCACGCATGAGAATTGAACAAATTCATAGAATATTTACTCAGAGTTGAAGCGAAGAAAAAGCTGAAGTTTGCGAAATAGTTGACTCGCTGAAAAGTGCTCTCCGACGACTAACTGAATCGCGTTTGTCTGAGCGAATTGAATTTCTAACAAATGTTGTTCTCGAGTTGCCAGAATATTGACGTCGACTAATTTTAGTGCCAGGAAGCGACCAATTCCATATCACCGACCTACTCCGACACCACCTTCTTCACCGAGTAGCTCAGATAGCAGCAGACATAGTAATTGGTCAAGTCCGAGTCACCGATCAAGTTGTTCCCCGAGTCGGAGTCCATCGTACACGCGTTGAAGCGGTCACAGCGGATCCTTAAAAACGTAAAAAAGACATTCGACGTTCCTCTCACGTGTCAGATTTGGAATGGTGCGGATCACCAGATTCTCTGATGCTTTTTCTAAAAGTTCTGCATCGCTCCGAGAGTCATGTCCACGAATCGAAAAACTCTGTTCACCTGCGGTAGGAAGCATGATTTTAAATGGGATACAGGCAGGGGCGCGCCGGCAAACGGCGGTTCTCAGTTTGGTGCATGATCTTTTAAGTCTGTATAAAATATTAATACGCATTTACACCTCTGATCTCATGACTAAAAAGTAATACTCATCGATGGTGGTTCACCTGTTAGTTTCAGTATTAGTACATGTATCATTCGAGAATAGACTCTTTTCTTGTCGGCTAACTAAAGATACATTTCTACAGGGGTCTTGTTTCCGCGTAGAAATTAAGATCGGAAACGTTTCACCGATTCAAACTATTAGGCATTCTCTCTCTATCTCTATTTCTCCAGGACACCAGGAAACGAAGTCAGATTTTAGTGTCAATTAATCGTTCCTTTGATTTCATCGATTCGCAACTGGATTTCAAATCGTCAACCTGTACAAGAAAAACCAAAGAGGATATTTTACTAATAACTATAGCGACGAACGTTTTTTCATACGGTCGTTTTTTGAGAAAGAATATTTATTATTACCCCGTGGTTTTACGTTGTCCATACGATCGTTGAGTTTTTTTTAGAAGTCTCTTTACGCGATGATGTTCTTTACAAACTTACATACACCTGAGTACGTATAAGCAATAAGAAGGCAAGGATGATAACCGCGCGCCATTAACTCTGTTGATTACAGCTTTTTCAGATCTCACATTAGTATTATTATTATTATTATTATTATTGACTCGGTAGCTATTCATTTAACTACTCATTTAAGACTACTCTAATAGTTCCATGTGCACGTGATTATTTAATCATGTAATTGTTTGTTATACAAACACCAGCTAGTCAAATTTCTAGACATTCCATTAATGGTGAGAAGGAGAAGAAAAGAGCACTAGCATTCTTTTTGATCGATCAGTTTCTCGGGGGATTAGCTACGGAAATTTTATAGTGCAATGTTCTACAAACCTGTTCCTTTTGTATATAGATATATTAATGTGCATAACGATGCTTCGTACTTTGCTCATATTTACTTTTCGTTCTTTATATCGCGACGTCCAAGATTATTGTATATTTATTTATACACTTATTTATTTATTTATTCATTAATGATATTGTCATTTACTAGTCATTTGTCGACTTTAACGACAAGAAAGAAAGGCGTAAAAGTGATGTTGAACTTTTAAACTTTCCTTTACTCGCAATACTCGATTTTACCTAAATACTAGTCGGAAGGTTTTCATTTTCTTGGCTATAAGGCCAGGCAGCATACAAAAAGACATAATTAGACATAATTAGTCTTGATTATTCGAAGTTAAGTCTCGAGAATGTATGTATAGGGTTAAAAGTCATATTTGGAAAGTCTACGTTGTTTATAATTAGAAAGGGAAAACTACATAGAACCTAGCTCTCGCATAATGACTGAGGCAGTTTTATTGAAACGAAGTCGTCAATTGCTATGGTGTCGCAATGTTCACCTTGCATCAATGCATATCTAAAATAAAAGGAATACTGAAACATAAATGAATATTTATCACAGAGGTATTTGTTTGATAGGGGTAGTAGCACGGGAAAAAATTTCAGGCGCATCGATCCGATCGCACGACAAATTCCAACAATAATTTGTTGAAACTTGCTCACCATGGCTGTTGACTTACTATTTATTATTATTCATAATTTACAGTCATCGAATGTTACCATCGTTGAAATGGAAAAAATTCTGATTATATCTGTAATATACTCTGTATTGTTGTTGTGTGATTAAATCAAAAAGCTTGAAACAACCGAGTTATTTTGCCCCTAACATGGTTTTCAGCATTTATTTTGTTACTTCTCATTTATTTCGACCCGTTTAGTAGTTCTAACGTGACATGTATAAAATAATAAAAATTTAATCAATATAAATATCTTTATATATCAATATTAACTTATATACACTATTTTTCGTACAAAATATATTCCCTTTTATAAATGTGGTCCCTTCCAACTCTGCCTTTAAAAATGCCAAACTTACTTTAATACGTTACTTCCTCTTTCCTTGGCTCGCCCGTTTCTGTGCAAGGTATATAACCCAGAAGAAGCCGATCAAATTTACAACCAACACACGTAACTAAAAATGTAAATATTAATTTAGCATATACAACATACCAGTGCCAAAATAATTATTTAACCCTTTACACTCCGAATTATTTTTCAATGTTGTTGCCAACAACTCCCTACTATTTTAAGTGTTCCTTGACTGCTACTTATTTTAAACAATTTTGTTCACTAATCATGTTAAATATAGCTCTCAAACTTTGTTGTAATTTATATCTGTTTTCAACTAAAAGATACGATTTAAATAAATAAAGGAAGAACTAAATACATATAAAAACACGTTTCATTTAAATTTTCCTTTCTTCGATGTCGAGGAGTGCAAAGGCTTAATAGAGATTGTTATGTACCATTGGCGGAACATATTTCAAGTTAATAAACTGTAGCAGCGTTAAATATTTTAAATTTGCGTTAAGTACTGGCCAGTACAAATCCTGTGCTCGTTTCACTGCTTCTTTGTGCGTGTTGCCCTGGAAGGAAACAAACTTAAAAATTGATCTACCAAGTAATCGGATATGTATGTTAGCACGGAGCAGAGGCGGATTCCAGCACGGGCCTGTAGCAAATGTTACCAGGGGCGCTAAGTTTTGTACGATAATAAAATAAAGCACAACTTTTACAAATAAAAGTGACCCCCAGAAACACGAAGCCCGTAGCATTTGCTACTTCTGCTTTACGGCTAATCTAACCCTGGCACGGAGAATGAGAGATTTTACCTCGAAGATAGCTAACATGTATAATGTAAAAGCTTGATATAACGGTGTGTACAAACATCTCTCTATTAACAAAAGTGCGAGAGGGCTCCTCGCAAAAGGATGTATGTATTTATAAAAGTAATGTGGGACCGGGCCTCCAAAGAATAATCTATAAAAATACGATATTATTGCAATAGAAATAGATATAAATAAATTATAAATTACAATCGTATGAAACTTACCCGTAGAGACCATAGGCCAGTATGCTATCCCCATTGATGACTTTTGCTCCCGCGATTTTTTGCGATAACAAATTTCCTAGCGATGCAACTACGCAGCTATGAATAAAGAAACTCTCTCGGTAATTATGTAAATGATTTCCAACTTGTTATCTACTCTGCATGATAATTCGTAACATTAATAATACCTGGTTATTGCTTTTGTTTTTACTGGATTGGTGTACAAACGTTCGAAGTAACCACTGGTAAGCTGAAGGATTAAATCCATCGGTTTTGACAGCGCCATCGTTATGATTCGAATTTATTTACGTGTATCACACGATTAATTCGAAAAGAAAACAATAAAAGCGATCTGTCGTGTGCAAATATGCAGCCGGAACGACACAGTGAATCGTACACAACGCAGCAAGTTTAATTGAATTTGCAAGTCAGGTTAATCTTTGCATACTCGATTCGCTGATAAAATTGTCAACGTTTTACCCCGTCCTTGAAAGTATTATCGTATCGAGCAATGCCCGCATTATCTTACAAGTCTTTTTTTACTTTGTAATTGGCGAGTTTCAAAATTTACATGTACTTTACTATATACGTTCGATAAATCGAACGTAGCGATTGGAACAAATTAGCGGTGAACCAATATCGATAGTTTCAGTTGGACTATCGATAGTTGGCGACAGTTATCGATAGCGTGGAAGCACAGACAGAGAGGATATGAGAGTGCTCACGGCTGGGGTCTTTTCTGCCACCACTTTTCTTAGTGTGTGTGTGTAGACAGAGTCATATAAGTATTGCCAACAGATGGCAGCAGATATCTCAGTAAGTTTTCAACTACAATTTTGCACTTTTACTACAGGTGGCTCTTCGATGACGAAATTTGTCTCGCAGATTTGAAAATAGCATTTTCAAAATGGCGATCTTCATCATTTGAACGAAGGGAATAATATTTTGCTATGGCGTTACCAATTAACGTCGAAGATGATTTTTGGTCGACTCCTTCGTTATAAAAATAAATGGTTCTTGATCGTGCAGGACATCGTAAATGTAATTATCTGTAATTTCTGAAAATTGTTAAACTACCATAAAATAAAATACTACATGAATAACCTCCTTCTTTTTCGAAGTCGGTTAGAAATATAGCATACACTATTTCGGAAAATTAAGTGAAATTAGAGAACCGCTAAAAAGATTGTAGGTTAATTATTAATATATTCGAGGCAACGTAGTTTCTACGTAATTCTTTTTACAATCATATACATTTATATAGAACACCCTTACGGTATTCTCTTATTGTAAACTTTCGGACATTACAAGTGGCATTCTGCTAAGTGTGACGAAAGTAGAAATTCATCTTCTAAACGTAAATCCTTTTCTACGACTTTTAATGTCGACCAATTGTTGTGCTTGTTTCTTTAGAATACTCCTAGACGGCACGTCTTCCTCATCCTCGGACAGAGCCGCGGCTGGCATTGCCGACAATGGAAATCTTGAGAAAAGCTGTCCTTCGTTTGCACGTGTTGCTTTTCCTTCTGCAGATGTGGTTGCGATTGATATTGTCTCTACCTAAATAAATGTACAGGGTGTTAAGAAATGTTCGGTCTCGGCAAGCATGGGCGTATTCTACATTTTCGTATCGATGGAGATCTGTAAAAAATAATTGCCGCAAAATTGTCCTTGACCTTGAATTTCAGGGTCAAATTTTTTTATTGTATGATAATAATATTGTAGGATAAAAAGTGTCAGTTGGGTAAATGGGTAAAAAAAAGTGACCCATAGTTTCTTTGACACTTTTTATCCTCATGATGCGTAGAGTACAATACAATAAAACAATTTGACCTTGAAATGCATTTTTTTTACACATCTCCATCGATTCGAAGATGTAGAATACGCCCATGCTTGCCGAGACTAAATATTTCTTAACACCCTGTATAATTGGTCAAGTATTTTCACGTTTTATGAAAAGAATTTTCGTAGATTTCGAATACCTACAAAATATCTTATTGTCCAAAGAGACAACATTACATATGCATTAACAAATTCGAAAATTTACCTTATCGATCAACATTTCGTTCAAAGCTTCGAGATACTTATCCGGGCCGCCCAAGGTTTCAATTATAGCGTTGACCTTATCATGGATAACTTCGACAAGTTGCAATGGATCTTGAATATCTTCTTGATCTTCGGGTAACGTTTCAAGTGTGTCCTGTGAAGATTGAACGAGAGTAGAAGAAGAAAGCAGAGAAAAGAGAAGGTATTTCCGAACTCGTGTCTTTTCGAGTGTCAAATTCTTGTAGTCTTTATTTTGTTTCTTGTGTTTATAGACACCTAGCAGCGAAGTGAAAGAAGAAATAGAAGAACGAAAAGCGAGTTAGAGTGGTGGGTACGGATTCTAAGGATCGATTGAATCAATAACTGATACGCCTCGACGTGCTACCGAACTATTTACTTTCGATCAGCCTGGAAGGTGTTAATGCGCAGGACAACGGGCTTCCACAGGTGAGAATTACAGAGATCGTTGGAAGATATTCATTGGTGGATGACCAGAGAATAGGATACGGTGTCAGGGGGGTGTTAAATCTCCTGAGACAATATATTCAGTACGAAAACTCGAGGCGGTTCCATTATGGCGGGTCCCATTGAACAGAACTTCTCTAATTTAATTAGGGATTTACATGGTACGTCCATCGGCCATTTTAACGTGACACCGGCCGATGGGGTTTGATTTTGGTGAACTCTTCGCCTTGGGAAGTGTTAATTGCGATCTCTTCGGTTTATTGAACGACTCCATGTTAATTGAAAACTTCTGTTCGGGCGAAAGCTGCATATGATACCTTTACGAAGAAACAGAACAATCGCCGTAATATTCTAAAACTTTGTGTACATTATATTTCCATGTTACGCAGGAGGTAGAAGAATTACACGCGCTCGCTAAGAATTTCTAATTGATTAATGGAAATTTTTAAAGCGAAGTCTCACCCGGAATTTATCGCATAAATTCCACAGGACGGAGCTGATTTCCTGAAGAAGCTCTTCGACCCTCCGCGTTTCCTCTTCGGCTTTTAATTGGCGCGCGCGTTGCTCATCGATACCACAATTCAATTTTTCCACTTCTTCCGCGTTCCTGAAGCATTAGATTGTACTGGGAATAGATGTGTTTGTCTTTGGTACTAGAACGAATCAGACGACTCACTGCTCCGCATTCTTCGTTTCGGAGAATTTTCTGGTCTCCATCTCGGCGATAAACTCTTGCCTCTGCTTTTCTAAGGCCATTTTCTCCTGCTCGGTGGTCACCCGCATTTTCTGTAGATTATCCTTGGTCGCCCGCTGACCCAGAAACCGGTTCAGAACGTCCTCGGACCTGGACACTCCGGTGGCGCTGCAGAGCTTAGCGAACGCTACCTCCAGCCGTGTCACCTCGTCCTTGGTAATGTCCTCTGCGGTCTGCACACGGCTTTTCCCACGTGTGTCGAAATCATCTCGCAGACGTGAATGGAATATCATTTTTTCCAACCGCTCGAGTTCCGTTTTTCGTTCTAGCACACGCTGCCTGGTTCAACGGGGACGCGTTTCGTGTACAGGGTGTCAAGAATTCAGCCGTTTATTTTGAAAGTGGACCAAGTCCATTTCAGTTTTAAATATATGAATTTGCGTTTCAATGAAATTATAATTATACATATAGGATACCTATGTGTCACACTCCTTCAGTGTATCTAAGAGAGTTAAATTTACAATTTCTATTAAAAGGAATCATCGGTCAAAGATTCAGAACTGTTCTCTTGAAAATTCACATTGATGTTCAAGTAACACATAAACCTATTAGATTCAGAATTTCATTAGAAAATCTCTTTGTTCGAACCTGTATTCTTCGAGAACGGCATTTCGTTCTTTGCTGCAGTTGGTCACTTCGATTTCTTCTTTGATCAACGTCTCCTGCGTACTGTTCTTCAATTTAATCGCTTCTTCCCTCACTGCCTGCGCATAAAAGTAAGTTCACGTCGATTTTCGTTCACGGTCGGCGTATAGTCCAGCGATCATGCCTTGCCTGCAGACGTTTCACTTCGTTTTCTTGCTCCCTTATCTCATCTTCCAAGCTCTTCAACGACGAAGCGTACGACACGGACTTTTCTTTTAAACCCGAATATATCGATCGGTACTTCATCCGCGTTAGGTTTGCCTTTATTTGTTTCATTCGAATGTGCTCCAGGTGCACTTCCAACTTGACGATTTTCTAGAACAGTCCGCAGAAACTAATGGAGGGTGGACTCTCTTGTTCAGGACTGCGAGGATGTGGGATGCGTCTTCTCATTTCATCTTCTCGTTTTCAAGTCAATCTTCTCGTTAGTCAAAAGCGCTAGATAAAAGATCAGTCGTAGCTATTTTCATAAAGCTGCGACAGCTACAAGTAAATGTAAAAATATATAAAAAATAACTTTCTAAAAATCACGCTTTTATTAGAATGCACTAGAAAGGAGAAAATAATTTTGTCCTGGTTCTCCATAAAATACCAAATCCGGTTGAACGATTAACAATATTTTTCCCTGAAAATTTTTAGCGATTAGTTGAAAATTTCTTCTGTTAAAAAATTAGTGTCGGAATAGATGGGCAATTTGAATATAAATTTAAATGAAATTATAACATTAGTGATTATAATTAAGAACGTGCAGCACCCACGAAGATTACGTCAATATAGTTAAGCGCAATTTTAGCGAAAATTTATCCTTACAATGCGTTTCATTTGCAATAAAAAAAATTGTGTAACTTCTTGCTTTTTCGAAGTCGGTTAAAAAAAATGAGAAGGCGCCTCCCGCACCCTTGCAATCCTACAAACGAGTACAGTCGCGGTAACCTCATTCTCGCTGTTCAACTCACGTTTCTCAACGGGTTATCCATCTTTCTCTTGAACAGTTTCTGCATTTTATCGTTCGCTAATTGGTCATACTCCTCCGACAGCGATCTTAATTTTTGCTGTCGCTAAGGGATATATGTGTTCGTGTTGGAATATTGTGTTACACAGTCGCGCGAGATTAATATCTAGCCAACTTACCTTCTCGCACTGATACTTAATTAGATCGTGCTTCTTTCTTAAGCGTACATTGTCCTCCTGCGCTTTAGCAATTGTCTCGGTTAAATTACGTTTTTTCCCATAGGCCGAGGACTCGCGGCTCATGTGAACCTTCTTCTGCGATTTTCCCTCGTTCTGAAACGTATCGCGTTAATTCCAATTTCTCTCCCGGCCGAATTTTTGAGTTTCTGCTATTTACGTTTTTCGTTTTCGCATACTCCGCGTACAATTCCCTGACGCTCTGCTTCAGAGCTGCGATTCTCTCCGCGTACTCGTGCTTCTTTGTCTCGTACTCTTCGAAATTCGCTTTTCTTTGACCCTCTGTGAAGAAAAAAAAGCATGTTTCAATGCATGAAGAAACGGTGATAAAATCTACGTATACTTCCACGGGAAACATTTATGAATACAATTTTCTTATTTAGCCCTTAGGAGTAATTTACAAAGTCATTTATTCGATCAGACAAAAACTGAGATGTTAAGATTTGATTTTGATAAAATTGTATTATAGCAATACAAAAATCCGTATGAATATACTCGATGTATTATTATTATTATTAGTACGACCCATTAGTGCGTTATTATAATAATATTTATAACAATATGTTGGAACTTCATGATACTCTTATCGTAAGAGAAAATTAGGTATTTATTAAATAAGTAGAGAATTCTTTATAAATGTAGGAAGCATGAAAATTGTTAAACTTTCATAAAATGCGGTTAGCTAGTTTAGCCGCTAAAAGACTCAATTAGGCTATGAAATACGAAAAAATCATTTCCGTAATAATAGACCAAAGTATAAAATAAACACAAGTCGTGACTGTACTCGAGATTGCGATGGAACGATCCTCATAACCATGATCATCGTATTTTGCATGAACACCTTGAAAAAAACTGAATTACCTAGATTACTTAAATCGACGTCACGATTTTCCTTAAAAGACCAGAACGCTTAAGGAAATTTACTAATGTCGGGTTGCTGGTTGTCCTTTTGGACGACTTCGAGAATGAGGACAATGTTTAGATGTTCGCGATGTCTCCCCGGTGACCAATTTGTCTTTCGCGTTTACTGAACAAGTATTCGAATTGCAATACATTCTATTAACTTCGAACATTAAATCAGATAATTGATTAATTTCTAGTCGGCCAAAAAATGCAATAGAATAAATATAATAAAGAAATTTATTCATCAAGTTTACCGCCATTTTTGTAAAAGTAACACAGGCTTGTCAGTAAGGACCATTCATTTTTCACGAACTAATATCTGTTTTGAATTCTTTTCCCTTGTGTTTTGTAGCCAACTAAAAATTAATTAATTCTGTTCCAATCATATTTTTATCTGGCTACCGGAAGTGCCCGAACAACAATTACATAGGACACCCTGTATGTCTAGAATTCTAAATAATTGATTACTGAGAACGAGTTTTGATTTTCGCTTGTATTATAAGCGAAGAATTATTCATAAACGATCTAGTTAATTATTTTACATGTAATATATTAGCAAAACCTATATTACAAAATATAGTTTATAAATCAAGTTTGAATGTAGAATATTAGAAATCATCCTCGAATGGGAAGTATTCAATCTTCGCATGGAGAGTGTAACCTAAGACTTGTTACCTGCCAAGTTCGGAATCGAAAATAAAAGCGCTCATTGGAATATCCGTTTTATAAGTTACGTTTTGATAGCAACATATCGATAAACCAGCAGAGATTTTCTTTTTTTTCTATCCTCTGGAGGTAGCCACTTATGCGACACGAACATTTCTTTCTGGACTCTAGTCTTTCCGGTTAAACGTGTTCTTATATATCTTCGCGTGTAATCAGGAACTGGCTTGGAAAATAAATGTCAGTGAATTTTCGTCTTTTTCTCGGCGTAATCTCTTCGTGCAACGGTCAAGCAAACATATGAATATTAAACTATGATTAAGAAAACTGATTACAGCTTTATTACTTTCGGTGATCGTCGTTACGTGCGCGGCTGTACCTGACAGTTGGATCTTCTTCTTGATTTCCGCAATTTTCTTGTTTAATTCGTTCAGCTTGTTCTCAACACTCGGTGTTAAGGGGTCGGACATCTTGTCTCGATTGTGTTCGAAAATCCACGTGGCGGTTATCGACTTAACAATGCGTTGTCTTGGCGACGAGATCGTCTCGTCCCGAGATTAAACATCTTCTGCGAAAATCAACATGTTCTTAGAATTTATTGCATCAAATATTTTTTTGATCATATACATTCGTAAGGAAACATTTTGTATGAATAAGAGTCATCATTCCTCCATTTTTGTATTTACCAAATAATCGAGAAAAACAAAAATTTTAATAAAGACTCGCCGTCTACTAATAAGTATTTACAGACTATAATGAAACTGGATCATGGATTTTAAAAATCTATAACAAAGATATATCAAATACAATTTGGAAATATTATGCGACTCCTAAAATTGTTTAAAAGAGGAAATTCACCTTCCTACATAACTATTCCTTACGATCGCAGTCTAATGATAACGAACGCCCTTATTCAGACATGGTATAAAACTATATGATTGCGATTAGCAATAGAAAAAATATAGTTAGTAAAATTATACATGGTTACTTCAAGTTACCGATCAAGATATTTCCAAATACAATTTAGAAATATTATGCGACTCCTAAAATTGATTAAAAGAGGAAATTCACCTTCATACATAACTATTTCTTACGATCGCAATTGAATGATAATAAACGCCCTTATTCAGACATGGTATAAAACTACATATTGATTGCGATTAACAATAGAAAAAATGTAGTTAGTAAAATTACACATGGTTACTTCAATTTACCTAGAAAATTATCGATCAAAAAATCGATAATTCGAGTCGATGAAAAAGAACATGTGCTCTCAGCTGTGCAACATTTCGCGCGACAACGCCTCGCCCGCAGATGTTTGCGGTACGATGATAGGGTTAATAGTTTCATTAATAAAAACTAACGACCGCCGCGTATTTACAGTTCCGTGCTTGTGTATCCCGTGTTCGGGGCACAAAAGGGAAAGCAATTCGTAAGGCTTCGTCCGTTGAATGGTCTTAAGGAGAGGGCACCGAATTATAATTCCGCATTTGTATTCGTTAGGGCAGTAGCCGCGCCTGGCGGCGGCGGCCATGCCGGCGATGAATTTCGCGTTACACGCAATCAACCGCTGGAAGGTTAATTAATGATCAGACATGCCCCGCCAGTGCTCGACGAAGTTCATACGCATCGGCGTCTTGGTACTTTATAACTGACCACGTTCCCTGTGTTCCGTTTACCGGCTGAATTCTATGCAGAGAACCGTCTCTCGCGTTCGGTGTTGGATTTCAATCCCACGTCGAATCGATGACGCCGCTCGAATTTTGCCAAACAATGCCGGATTTTTATGCGTTTATCGTGGAAATCGTTCGGTCTGCAATTTGAAACAGGAAGATTAAAAGAATTGAACATCGAAAATTCCCGAGTGGAAGCTTCTTCTAACGGATATGCAGATAATTTTTATTTTGCATCCGCAGTTAGTCGATAAGCGAATAGAAGTGAATAGAGAATATGTTACCGAACAAATATCTTAATTTTATATTTGAATTATAATCGAGAATTGCCACGAAGATATTTGTTCATTGTCCTATTCAATAAGTGACCTTAGAAATGGTGAGAAGTACTAGAACAGAATTGAGAATATGTTATCGAATAAATATCGAAATTTCATGTTTGCGTTCATAGGTCTATTCGATAACATGGTAAGTAAATTCAAAATAGTGATGGGCACCATCGATTAAATCCAACTATCGACTAATTACTATTTAGTTGCTACATACTATCGAATATTTAGTCGATTGAAAACATGATATATTCGATAACATGTTAAGTAACCTCAAATTAGTGATGGGCACCATCGATTAAATTCAACTATCGACTAATTACTATTTAGTTGCTACATATTATCGAATATTTAGTCGATTGAAAACATGATATATTCGATAACATGTTAAGTAACCTCAAATTAGTGATGGGCACCATCGATTAAATTCAACTATCGACTAATTACTATTTAGTTGCTACATACTATCGAATATTTAGTCGATTGAAATTCTGTCGATTGAAAACATAATATACAAGCACTTCTTTTGTATTCCAAAGGACGTAACATCTCCCGCCAACATGACTGCAACAGTAAATGTGAATCGCGCCCATTGGGACTCGAAATAATTAGGTACATACATAAAATAAATTGAATGTGTCTAGAATAACCACCTTATTTAGCCGCAGGCATTAATTAATCAGTAGAAAAGCGGTTCACAGTTTCTTTAGAGAAATATCCCGAAGTTTCTTCGGAAGAAGACGATTTCATTTCCAACAGATCGCAAGCGGCGTTCTGCGGCGCCGTTCTCTTAAAGCTGCGCTGTGATTGGTTCACGTGGTCAGCCATCCCTTGCCGGCGCATTGATACAGCGTCGGTAGGTAGGTGCGCGCGCACCGGGGAACTACTTTCAGCGCGTTAAGCGAACAATAGGGATCCCAGAAGTGTTTCGGACGCGGTCGTGTTCGTATACGGTTGCCGCATGTTTTTTTCTGGTTCTGGCTCGCGTGTACGTGTATAGAGAATTAGCTGGACGTATCGGAGATACCATAGATCTCGGACGATGTGCGTGGTCAAGTGACGGTACGCGTATTTAATACTGAAGTGTACTAAAAGTGTTTGGTTTCTGTCTCTCTAGTGTGTGCGCCCGGGCCCCGATGAGTGTGTGTCTGCTCGATGTGTGTGGATAAAATTCACGGCATCATGTTGTTGCCACGCCGAAAATTGGATTACGCATCGATGGCGTTTCTCTCGCTGCCACTGCTCCTGTTGGTTTCCCTGCCTACGGTGTCCGGTGAGTTTTTCTATCAAACGTACTTTCGTTCGAATCAACAGAGCTCTCTTCTCCGCTGCGTTTGAAGTCGGTTGTTCGCCACATGCCGCTGCTAGGCAACAGGTCACGAAACAACGCCGAGCGCCGGCGCGTTGGACGCTCGCCGCGTTAACTGACGTTCCGCGTCTCCTTTTGAATATTTTCTCTCCCGTGAAATGTCGTCGGAGCTATTCGAGGTCAACGCGTCCGAAGATTATTGAACGATTTCGGCCCCGTGCAATTGGTATTCCAAGACGTTGTTTCGGCCTGATCCCTTTCGGTTACTACCTGTTTCGAAAATATTCGCTCCTTAACACAAGACGCTTTCAAACTGTATTTAAAAAAATTTTGTAACAGTCGCTTCTTTCATCTACCAGTTTAGTCAGACGCAACTTGGGCTGTAGGTTAATCCGGTTAAAGACGCTCTACTGATAAGTTGTTATTCCGAATATTGGATTTAGACGGTTCAACGATGCTTGCAAATGAAAAGAAGATTTATTGTTGTTGTGCTCGTGATAGTCGCATGCTAGTCTCTCGAACACACGTGGTTATGTTACTGTCACAGTGGTGCTCAATTTCGATACCGCTGTCGATAACGCTTGCCCGGAGGTTGGCAATCCCTGAAGGACAGGTGCCCAACCCTGCTTTCCAGGAAACGAGCCTTTCTTCCCTCGTGTGCACGTAAACATTCGAACCAACATTTCGCGTCCCCGTTTCCTCCCGACATTGTGCACAAATAACAGCTTAGTTTTCCTTTCCGGTCGGCCATTTTTACTTTTCCCGACTATTCTTACTTGGTCGTTATCGAAATAACGTGAATTTTTTTTCGCTTCGAAGAAAATACTTCGGTTTCATTTCTTTCATTCGAGTAATCTGAAATATGAACATACGTGTATCGCAAACGGACTGTGGATCTTTTTGCGAAATAAAAGTGTTCTGCAGCAATTACGAGGTACTAGAAGCAGTATAAACCACGTTTTTAAAAACGGACTAAAAAATATAAAATGATTTTTACAGATGGTGGTGAAAATTTGTGATTGTGAATTTTGAATTGCTACGAAAATACTTGTAAGATTTAAATAAGAATTCTTTTTTTTGGACTTACTAAAATTATTGAAGTAAGAAATGCATTCTTATTTTGCATAGAGATTCGCAGCCTATTCGTAAGAAAATTCTGTCTGTAGAAGGTTAATTAATAAGCTTCGCTTAAAGAATTCATAAAATAGTAGACTTTTACATAATATCCTGCATTTGTACAACTCGTATAATTCGTGCAGAATTTCAATGAAATGTTAAGAAATCCAGTCGGTTGTTAGAAAGTCGGCGAAGATTTTTGTCTACAGTACAGTCGTGTGAAAAGTGAGAAACATCGGTGTTCGTACTTATTTTAGGAAATAACGTGGCACTTTATGACCTCGTGAACGCTTTCGATCGTGAATTTTCATTTTCACTTTTCCACAACACATAAATCCACGATGGATCGTGACGTAACGCTGGTGTTCAGACCAATGAGTACTTAGGCGGGAAGACCGTGTTGCCGGCACAGAACGAAGAAAGTTAACAAAGCTGTTTATAGGCAAACCTGAACTTCAGTCTATTTAATATTATCACGTAATAAATATCAGAAACTTGTTAATAAAACGCTGAAATTAATCGGTCTACCATTTTGTCGTAGTATTATTTCCTTTTGTATGGATTTTTCAAGACAATTTAAACTTGTGTTTGAACATTTGTTTGAAATAATTTCTAGTTCTACAAACAGAATGATACTCACGTAAGAAGCATGTCTGGGAAAAAGAGAGAGAGACAAATATAAAGGAATTTACATAAATTATGTAAGGAGTAATAACAATTATTATCGCCGGATCTTTCTGCTTCCATCAAGAAACTACATTATTGAAAGTAAATGTAGTCGTTAATCACGAAGACAGTTAAGGAGACTTTGAACGTCTACAAAAAGAGTCCTTTTATATTTTGAATCGATGGTAAAAATTTAATGTTACAAGCTAATAATATGAATAATACTTACTATACAAATAGTATACGTATGATATATAAATAATAATAAAATATATATGTGTAACCAAAGAAATAAGTTTATCATTATTATTGCAAGTTTGAATTTTTGTTGCGTCAACCTAGGCGGGCAGAACAATGCTGTCAATTATTTGCCATTTTCAATTTCTTTCGCAGAAGCAATGATAGGAAAAAAAGTGGTTAATGGCTGATATCTTTTGGAATGTTCTTCGATCGAGGCGGGCTGACAGTCGCTTCCGAGAGCAGATATCGAGGTCCTCGCCTTCGAGTCTGTTACTTTGCGTTGAGATACTCTGAATGCGGCATGGCGGCAGTTCTCCAGACGCTCGCTGTTCTTACGTTCTCAGGCTTTCTCTTCTCTCTCTCCTTAGGAAACGATTCGCCCGGACTTAACGTGCTTTCACACAAAATTACGCGTCTCCTGCGCGCCGATATACGATATCGCATTCATTTTCGCCAGCTCAAACCACAACGGACTCTGGAATTGTTGAAATTGTCAAATAAAACGAATTACCAGATCACTAAAAAATATTCGGCACGTTACAGTAAGCATCGAGTATCTTTTTAGCTTAAAATTGAGATTTAAATGAAACATTACGTCGAGTAGCATTAGATTCAGTAACATTTTTAAAAGTGCTTTTTTAGGAAACCAAACGGAACTGTTTGGTAATTTAGAAATTGACCGTTCACTCGTTAGTATTTACATTCATCAGATTAACATATTTTCAAACTACACAGGAATATGTATAGCAATAAACAATAGTGATATTTCTACTGTATGCTTATCACATGAAATTTTCTAGCAGAGGTAACTTATTAAAAAAACATCCGATACGTTGAATTTTCAAACTATCGAAAAATGATCATTATAAATACTTTACAAGTAGTTTTTGAAGTACGTTATTTCACTGGACGCGTAAAACAAACGATGGAGTCACAGTGTAGAAATAGAAATATAATTTTTCAAGAATGTTAAGCTGTGTATCTTTGAAAGTACTTTCGAAATAGAGTTGACCAACAATTCTTTAGAAATTCCGTTGCTCTCTATCATTCGCGTACCCAAAGACACTTGAAACTGGCATGACTTAGAATCCGATGTACGACCGACCTGCAACCGGTTCCTCGTTCCCTTTCATCGATTCAGGGGCCACACGAGCCTTCCGTGCATACGTGCATGCACGCCGGTGCAACTTGAGAAACGCGTGCTCGACGATACCAGTCTGCCGCTTGTCTCTCTCGCCGTTCACCTGGAGGGAACGCGTTCCCCAATAAAGGTCACAATTCGACCATTACCGGATTTTGTTCACGGCAACATCATCAAGCTGAATGTTCGCCTTCTGTAAACAAATTCTTCTCGATCAAAATCTTTTACACAACACAATTACAATAAATAATCGCACAGAATCGAAATGAACAATTTTATTAACTCGTTCACTGCCAGGCAAATTCAGACCGCCCTGGGTGGCAAATTTTCAAGAAAACATGGAATTCATTTAAAACTGAAATATTGAACGGCAATAAACCGTTCACCTCCACCATTATCGGATTTCGTTCACGGCAACATCATCAAGCTGAATGTTCGCCTTCGGTAAACATATTTTTCTCGATCAAAATCTTCTTCACAACACAATTACAATAAAGAATCGCACAGAATCGAAATAAACAATTTTATTAACTCGTTCATTGCCAGGCAAATTCAGACCACCTTGGGTGGCAAAATTTTCAAGAAAACATGAATTCATTTGAAAATGAAATAAACTTATTATTCCCTGACCAATTTCAATCAATTGTAGCATAAACTACAAGATATCTCGCAGTTGGCAGTGAATAGTTGGTTAATCGATTATTAGGTTGTTGTATTCCATGTGCCATCTAATACTGTGGTGGTCAAGGTGGTTCGGAAGCAGAGGTGGCCGAGTTATTTGTCGAAACAAATATTTCCGATACTTAAATGTTTCTGTTATATCAATCGTAATGTTGTTAATATTAAATGTTAAATTTGATTTGATTTAATTTAATTTGATTACTCAGTAGTAATTGATCGAATCGTAGCGCTGAGAACATTTAACATTTATTTTGCTTAAAGAAAATAGTATTAGGTAAATTGCAAGAGACCAATGGGTATACATACGAGAAGTTTGCCCATATATCTAGACATTACTGTGCTCTCGAGTCCATAGTTATGGCGCATCTGCTTCCTGAAGGCCCGTTTGCCCCAAGCAACGAAGAGGGGTTGAAAGAGTACACGAAGTCACTTGTAGTCCTGGGATGGATGGATGCCAGTACTTTTCCCCGGTCCCTCGATCCTTCGGTTTTCTCCGTCAAGAGGTAGATTGAGGGAAGACTAGAGATAGTTGGTATCTCGCGGCATCTGGTAACTAAAAGGGTAAGATCACCGTCTCCCCGTTGCTTACGCTGACCTGGCCTATGGGCCACGTGGACATTTGCATTCGTTTTAACCCTCCAGTCCCTTTTCATCCTGTTGTTGGCGCATTGCGTAAAACCGCATAATTAAGGACCTTCGCTACCTTACGTATGTCCATCCGTTCCTTCTGTTCTTTCGTTTCCCTCAGCGAGTTACGTCGTCCCCGTCTTACAGAGATCCGCGGTGCTCCTCAGTATCGCGCAAGGATCGAGGATTGTGCCGTCAGTCAACGGCGGGACAGCCTCGAGCCCTTATAAAGCACGAAAGGATCTATCCTGCGTGACAGTATGTAGATTCCATGAAGCTCGCGCGGAAGAGGAGCTTTTCTTTTTATACGGTCGGATAAAAAGAATCCTGTGAGAGAGAGAGCTTTCTCAAGCATCCCTTCTAGCATCCAGTTAGAGGTGCACCTTGGCAAATAAATTGCGCTCAGGGAACATGTTTATTTAATAACTTCTGCGTCGCATTTCGCGTCCAGTCTCCCGCTAAGCTGGCATAGAATACGGATTACCGACTTCGATTTTTATTTCGACTACCGAGGCCTCAACCATGTTTCAAATTGAAATCTGAAAAATGATCGTACACTTCCCTTGCACTGGGCAAGAGTATACCGACAGTTATTTCATTTCCAACGATACTTCCTCATTGTATCATATATCCCTAATAGTACAAAATATTGTATACACATTTTTTTAAATATTTAAATATACATAAAATATTTATTTTATACTACGCAACAAATATTTCTTTTTAAATATGCAGGAAATATCTATTTCATGGTACGAGGAAAATATTTTTTTCTAAATATTAAATGAATCTTTATTTCATATTAGAAGTAGATATTTTTTCTCATTATAAAACAGATTTTTATTTAATATTAGAAATAGAATATTTTTTCCTAATATACAGATAATCTTTATTCTTGTACATGTATACTATATTCAGATCCAATATTTGAAAAAAATATCTATCTAATATTTTTGTGCTACTAAGGATTTTTTTAAGGATGTTTTCCAAAGATATTCGAAAATTCTACACACTAATTTAAACATCGGACCTTCGTGTGTAAAATACGTAGTTTATTCATGAAACTCTGGCCCTCGGTACAGCGAAGGAACTTATTCCTTTAGTGAATCGCAATGTGGATTAAGGCGCAGCTTATGGAACAACATTGCCCTCCATTAGTTTAAGTAGAAGTAGCGCCGCCAACGTTGCAAATCACCTCTCGTACGATGATTAAAATAAATTTCGAAACGATCCTGAATCTTTCATGCGCCTTTCATTCACCTCGATACTTGGTTCGCCGACTTCGCGAACGAAGAATTCCGCTGTCGCGTTCTCACAAGCATTAAGCTCGTTCCCTTCGGCGCGGCGGATTCATTTCAATTCGCGATCGCTGCGGAAGATCTCTCGGAAGAAGCGAAAAACACGCGAAAAGGGAGCTACTGGTTGGGGGAGAAAAAAGTGAGAGACACCAAAAGAGACGCGGGAAGACCACCGGGAAGCTGCTGTCTCTCGCAAAGACACGTGGAAATGATTTCACGCAGGTCGGACGACTCTGAATCCGTTTAAAGCGATTATTCATCGCGACACAGCCGTGGACAATGATTCCTTCTTATTCCGACGACGTTGATCGCGACGTTCTTCCCAAGCCACGAGAAGGGACCCGCGGTGTTCTTTCTTAGGTCAATGCGATCGTATCTATTAATCATTCGATTCTGCCTCTCCTCATCTCCGCGCCAGCGCAACACCGTGTACACGGTCGCTCTTTTCCCTGATAAATGGAAATGAACGCCGAGGCGAATACTTTACACGAGGTCTAATCGCCGACTAATAACTTTTCTCTCGGCGGACGATCATGGGAACCTCGGCGGAACCTTGGTTCTCCTGTTTTTCGGAAACAGCTGTATTTCCCTGGCGACGAACAGCGAACTGTTTTCTCTAATTGTTACGTACTATGGTGGACGTTTTAAGGTGTAATATTTTTTTTTATTGAGCCACTGAAACCTATTATAGGTTTATTTCGGCTTTAACAATTTTGTTTTTACAGTAGTCTTACAGTTAGTGTACAATGACAGAGTTAATAATCTCTAAGGGTGAAGATTGCAGTCGCATAGAAACTGAAAAATATATTCACAAACTTTAATATTAGGTTTAGCAAAGAAGATGTCCTCTTTTAATGGTAGAAAAAACTTAATTTTACGCAACCTATTAACTAATTTAATTCTTTGAGAATCATAAAGGCAACACACTGTCATAAAACATGATCTAAGTCCTCGGAGCTGTAACTACACTTACAACTAGGATCACTAACAATGTTTACTCGATGCAGAGAGGCAGCGAGATTATAATGATTGGCCCTGATACAGTTTATTATTTAAATCGATAAGTATTTAGTAAAACATAATCTTTATTTACAGAGAAACAAATTTAGTCTGTTGTTTAATTATTAACACAGGATAGAATAACTCTCATTATATATATAATTCATATAACTCTTCTTCATATAACTAAATAAACTTTAAACTTTTTAAATATAACTTCAATAAACTGTTCCTCATATAACTTTATTTATACATAGATATATATTATATAATTGTATAAAGAATATTTACCGGTAAATATTGATCTTCGAATTCGTGGATCGCTGATGCCTAATTGGCTATAGTCGATATACGTCGTTCCTTTGTATTCCAGAATGGAACAGTTCGTTTAATGGAACGTTAGCCGCGTAACTGTGGCTTTCGATTGTTCCGTCGCGCGAGCATGTAATACGAACCAACAAGCGTGTCTGCGAAGGGGTTCTTACTTTCAAACGCAGGCTTCGCTGACCGCGTGAAAAATTAATCAAGGCATCGTTCCACCACGTTAATTGCTAAATATTCCACCTGTCTGCGGACCTGTTAATGCGCGCACCGTCAAGTAAAATAAGTAACGAATAGCGCGATGTAATTACGCAACTTTCTATTTTCCATAGATTACCCCATACGACCGACGGCAAAGATAAAGGAAATATTTCGTTCAATTTTACACGCACCCATAAATTCCACAAGCGAATCGATCTTTTAACTTGACAAAACCTAAGATCCGTGAAAAGCCTAATTAATTTATCAAGAGAAATTAAACCTATCACAGAGTTTACCGAAATATTTTTATTCGATGTATTCGGATGTTGTACAAGAATCTTTTCATCGGTATCTTTGCGAGATCGTAAAAGCAAGAATTTATAACGTGTCGAGAACAGTCGAACATGTTTTCTGTTTAAATATATTCAGCGGGCTGGCAACGCAACGAATCGTTTTACGATACGCAATGCTACGCCGAATATTGTACATTCATTTTCGAAATTAGTTTGCCGGTATTAATAAGATATGATGAAAAGGACACACCGGATGGCTGTAAAAGTCCATCTGCTAGAGGACACCGGACGATTGAAACAAACCGGATGGCAGATATATTTCATCGCGCTATTAACCAACGACAACAACGCCAGACGGTTCGTAAATGCCAGCTCCTAACCGAATAAAATCTCTTGCATATAAAGTCTCGAGACGTTCGCAGAAAATTACAAGAACCGAACGTATGGAAACAGATATAATTCCAATTACAATCTTATTCGCGAACATCTCAATCCTCCTCTTATAGGCTTGCTTCTCATAAAGGCAATGAAATTTCATGTAACTCATCAGTGAATATTCTAATTTCGAAGATTCTGTAATGTAAATACAAATTTTCATCTCTCTTGCAAGTTCTATCAAACGACAGTCTAAGGATAAATCTTTTATAAAATGGATTGCTTCGAAGTAACTCAAGTTATTTTATTTTTTCGCAGTTACACGTTAACGTATTTCTGTATTATTTCATTTTAAAGCTGCGATCTACTCTTAATCGATATCAATGTTTAATGTACTGTGGTGAGACGACAAGAAAGTGCTCGAGGCAGTATTCCCCAGTACATATTAGGGGAGTCACGGTGAAATGATGTACCCCCTCTCTGATGACGGGGAATGAGTGGGGCGAAAGGGAGCCCAACCATTGGGCACGGTGCTGGAATGGAATAGTGGAAGGGGTAAGTTGGGGAGTACATGAGGTTCGTTTCGACCTCATTCTGGCTTCACTGGACCCTAGATCAAGACTTGTGTCCCCACTCTACCTTTCCCCTTCCACACGTTTCCAGCGTGGCCGGTCACGTGACCACGCACAGTACTGGCAGAGAGGGGGTAACTTCTTCCCATTCAATTCGTGCTCCCAGAATAGTCGTATGTACTTCTTCTTTATCGAAAATACGGCATTCGACTGTTTTGTTCATCAACCAGCAAATAGTTATACATCTCGTTCACTTTCTAAGAAAAACAACATCTTGAAAAGTAAAAACACAAGGCTTTCTTGACACAATGTTAATCATATACAGCGAGCATAGATTAATTATACTAATCGATATTATTGATGCAAAAAAAAAACAATTAGAGAAATTTCGATAAAGACGTGGCTAAAGGTAATCGCATCCGAGGCGAATTTTCCGAAAGTTAGCCGATTCGTTCTCGAGCGTTCACTGTCACTCTTCCCGCGGAGTTTCGCGCGCATAACAAGGAAGGATCCGCGGCGGGTATAGAGTCTTTCGCAATTTGTAAGTGAGAAACGGCGTTCTTGCCGAGTCCCAGCGCGCGGTACGAACCTTGCTTGAACTTCGTCGATCGTCGCATGCTTGTCTCTCTCTCTCTCCCCGTGTGTATGCGCCGTGCACCTACGACCATTCACCGGAGGCCCTCTGTGTCGGCGCGACCACATGCAACACCACCGTGCAACCACACGAAGCCTGCCTCGCCGCGGATTCGTTTGCGTGCACGGCTGTCGAGCAGCGCCGGCGAGTTATCAACTACCGTTCGCTCCCACAAACTGGTCGCTCGTGATCTTTGCGAATGATAACGCATCGCTTCGCGCGTTGTCCCGCACTTTCACGTTGATTGGTTGTGACTTCGCTCTAATTGGCTCCGCGTGAACCAACCAGATCATCCATTTACCTTTAAATTCGTTCATCAGTCGGTTCAATAATACTCATAACTTTTGTCACTGTGGGGTTTCATAGCTTAATAAAAAACAAACAAGTAAAATTAAATGATAAATAAATATGAGAAATTTCATGTTTGTAAACACGGTGTTATACCGAGGTAGGTACGTTCATCACTCGGTTGAATAATACTCGTGACTTTTGTCATTGTAGGGTTTTATAGCTTAATAAAAAAAAAATTAAATTAAATTATAAATTAATTATGAGAAATTTCATATTTGTAATCACAGTATTATACCGAGGTAGGTACGTTCATCAGTCGGGTCATTAATACTCGTGACGTTGTTCACTGTGGGGTTTCAATAGTTAAATAAAAAAAAAGTAAAATTAAATGATAAATTAATTATAAGAAATTTCATATTTGTAAACACGGTGTTATACCGAGGTAGGTACGTTAATCAGTTGGTTCAATAATACTCGTAACTTTGTTCACTGTGGGGTTTTATAGCTTAATGAAAAAAGAAACAAGTAATATTAAATGACAAATTAATTATGAGAAATTTCATGTTTGTAAACACGCTGTTATACCGAGGTAGGTACAAGAAATATGGCGAGAACGCTTAGGAATTAGCCACGCTAATCACCGCGTCGCGAAAGAAATTTCTCTCCCTGTTAATTGGATACACTCGTCAGTTGTAGCCGGTACACGAGTCGTGTCTACTTCAGTTTTCCGGGAACGGTGATCCTTCGTCTTGTTTTTTTTCGTTTCTTGTAGAAACCAGAGATTCCACGGAAACGTGGCTTTCTCGGCTAAAATCCACATTCATACTGTACGTTGCTATTGTGTAATGGTCCTTGAATCAACATCCACCGGCGGTTGGCCGACGGGTCTCTCCCACGCCCTGCTACCAAACGGCACGAGTCCTCGCATGATTCCCAGGATTTAACACGCTCGTGTCGAAGCAATTTGTTCGTGATTTTTTCGCCCGTCCGTTCGATCACATTCTGATTCGAATCCTCCGCGGCGAAGCTTGTTTCTTCATCGAACCATTCTGGATTTTACACGCGTTTCAGAGTTAATTCCTTTGACGCTAATTCGCAAATATTCTATGCGTTAATTTGAATCGTGGCGTCGTCGTGTTCCGAGTTACACTTTGGCATCGCGATAATGCTTCGCTATGTATTTAGATCTGTAAACTTCTCGAATGCGTACATTCGACTGTATAGAAAAATTGGACAATTTGTTCCTAAGCAATATTTTAAGCGAGAACAATTTTTCATAGCTTACAACACCGGCGAACCTGAGAAACTTCCTCGTAGTCTTCGTAAGATTAATGTAGCGATGATGTACGCTCCATGATCTACCTCGTGCTTTGAACAAAAAAAGGGATACGAGTTCGAAACGCGACGAAAACAATTTTTCATTTCGTCCGCCGAGTGAAGTGGTAAAGACGAATCGGGGAATAGCGAGAGCTTCTCGCGCGATTTATCACTTCCATGGAGATGCTGAAATATCCGTAAATTCAATTTCGAATTCAGGATCGTAAATTCATCGTTGCCTCCGCCGCCGCGCCGTGATTCAATTTACACGGGACCCCACAATTCGCTATGCAAGAATACACTCGTATGGAATTCCGTGTGATGACTGCGGCGAAAATACAGGCGAAAGAAAATCCCGCAAACGGTTTCGAGCTGCTTCATCTTGTTTTTCCGGTAATGATCATGCGCGACGCGACATCAATCATCACGGCCACTCGTGCATCTCCTTCCTTCGTGCCTGGAGGATCTACGAGTGGACGCGTCGACGATTTTTGGGTCGATCGTATTCTCCTACTTCGCGCTACAGTCCCGTATAACTGGAATCGCAAGATTAACTACTCGCCCCCCACTCTGCTTTTTCCCCTTCTACTTTCCACAGCCCGGTCACGTGACGCGGCTCATCTCTGTCGTCCATTTGTCCGGTACTGGCACACAGTGGTCCTGATCGAAAACTTTAAGAACATTCGACCAAACAGTCGACTTTTCGAAATTGAAAACTAATGAATTTTTATTGCTTCGTAAGCGTCTATGGACCTCGAAAATGAAGAAATTAATGAAATTGAATAAATATTTTAATTACTATGATCATTTAAAGTTGAGAGAGAAAGAGAGAGAGGGGGGTAACTTTTTCCCCGGAATATTCGTGCTCCCTCCCCTGTACTGATCACTCTTCGTATAACAGTGTTTTCTTAGTGTTCTTTTCTCCTGCCCGTTAACGTGGTGCACGCACCGTTAACCTTAGAATTTTCCTATCGACGATCGCGCCTGTAATTACATCGATGTGCGTTACGCCGTTTGATCGTGGCCGTGCGCGCGGAAGCGTCCAACCGTGTAAGCGCATACTGTTCGGCGCATGTTGCGGAAAGTGTTTACACTATAAACGGGGAGCTTGAACGCGGAGGATTTGTGAACGGAGTTGTCGTCAACCCGACAGTTTCATTGCCTTAATTTTTTTCAATAGATAAACACCCTTAACATATAATTTCACTGAAATATATATATACATACACTTTATTTGATCCCCTTAAGGTTGCAAATCCTTAAAATTTTTCCTTAAAATCTTTCTATTCAACCGCAATTACAATAACAATATTCCTTTATAAATATCTTATATAATAACTTAACTAACTTAACCTATACTTAAACCTAGTTTACTTATATCTAACTTCTTAACTTATATCTAATCCCACTCCCTCTTCCCTCCCTACCACTAATTTCACTGAAATATTCTTTAATAAAATTAACTATACTTTTTTGAAATTCAAATTTTTGTTCATTTTGCTGGAACTTCTGTACAAAGAAGTGTAAATTGTTGTACTCGTTCCTCCCGTGTCCGTCTGTTGAAACTGTTGAAAAATCCTGCTACAGTTTACTCGTAATTTTGTGAAACATTCCTCCCGAATTTACTCCGTGGTTTTCGACAAACGTGCCAAAGTTAGCACCATCTTGCGAACTGGAATTCCCGGTATTAACGTTACAACGGATTGGATGAAAGATATCCGGGGGCTTGTGGGCTGAACTTGCGGAAGTCCTAGCCCACTTTAACCACCGTTCAGTGTACTTATCAATTAGAGACCATTTTTCTGGTTAGTCGAGGAACGGTGACTTATCAATTAGCGGGGCATAATCTAATATCTCTCCGTGTGTCTCATTGGTTGATGTTTTTTGAAAATGGCCGCACTTACGTTTGCACTTAGATGGACCATCCATGTTGCCCTTTTGGGTGCTCTGAACCGTATAAAAATCTTTAATCCTTATTCTTTGTTCAAACGTTAAATTCCAATTCAATTTCAACCGAATTTCTTAAAATACCGAAATTACGTTCTTGGAATTGAAATTACGACAGGTGAACAGATTTGAAAAGGTACCCTTTAAATTGATCTTATAGTTTCCAAAGTTTTATTCGACAACAGGGGACTCAATGATTTGTTATTAATTTACGTACGGATTAATTTTCTAAAATATTTTTTGCAAACGAGTGGTGAAACGTGCATCAAAGCCACAGGATGAAAATTCACGGTAAATGTAACAGTCGTAGAACGCTATACACGTGGGCACGGTCTTCACCCTCCCTCTGGATTCCCCGTTGTCCGTTTTCGGTCTACGGGTACCTTTGTACCATTATCGATTGCCAGGTGCGTCTCCGATAGGTCTCGGAGCGTGACAGAACGCGTTGCAGAAGGGTGCCCGGTCTGTTTGTAGGGTGAATAGTGTGCCGAGGCGGTCTGAAAATGCAACTGCATGCCAACGGTGAAACGTTGCTCGGTTCCGATGCGTTTATACGACACGAATCTTCGGAGAAAGTGGCAAATACAACGTAATCGATGAATTACCGTAAAAAGGACGAAATCTTGCACGAATTATGGCAATACATATCTGACATCGCGTGTATGCACTGAACACGCGCGATAAAATGCTATTTGAAATTATTGATAAGGTTAAATCATTTAACGGCGAAAAACGTACACTTGAACGTTATCGTAACCTTGAATCTCGATACTCGAACGATTATTCGAACAACAGATGTATGTTTTAATTAAATCGCTGTCCGAAGAACTAGGTAACTTACAATTCCTTATTTTCGAGAAATTGATGAAACAGTATTTCCACGTTTTAAGATTATCGTAGGGAGACCGTTATTTTAATGTGTTTACGAAAAAACATTATTTTGGATTAAAAATTTTTAAGTATCTTTTAAGTAAATTTTTAGAATCTCTCTGAATATTTCGAGGTCTCAGAAAACTTTAAAAAACTAGATTGGCTGGATCAGGCTTGCGCAAACTTGCCCTGTTTGCGCAACTTTAACCCTGGCTCCTCCCCACCAAACTCTTGTTTGGATTGTTTCGAACTCCTGTGGGAATAATCGATGAATCTGAATGGCTGTAATCATGAAAAAAGTCGAGGAAACAACTCGTTCAGTTATCACCGGTGATTGCTCGAAACGGTTGCGAATTTTTTTTTCATCGACGTTGTGCGTGGTCCGATGCAAATATTTTCCTCGACAAAAATCAATTGGAATCACAGCGTTTCGAAAGGATCGGCGGCCACGTGCACCGCGCGCTCCACTTTTCCACGGGTATTACTGCCAGTCAGCTCGCTGTAATTACGCACTGTTAGTGCCGGTAATTCGAGGCAAAGGGACGCAATCACGTCGAAGCACCTTCCGAAAATTGATGGTTTTCGCGCGTAAGGAATCGCAAGCACGCGTGTTTGCGCGAACGATGCTCACTCACAGCCGGACGTTTTCTTTTACTCCCGGTCTGCGAATAAGAATATACACATACGTAAGTCGCAGGTATCGAGAAGATCGATCGGCGAACTTCTCGGAATTCTACGCCGGTTTTCGCAAGGTGTCGCAATCAAAAACGTTAATTGTGAACATACATATTCGACACGAGGCGAATGTTTTCCTTACCGAAAAGGAGGAAGTCGGCTGGAGGATGTAATTGTCCGTCGTAATTCTCGAGAAGGAAGTCGTCGAATTCCTCGCGCGTCGGATTCTTCGAGTTCCTCTCGGGGAACTGTAAATAGTACATTTTTTTTCATCGCGAAAGGTGCAGAGGATATGCGGGCTACACTATTTTCGTACGTCCGTATCCCAGCGAATACCTGTGCATTTATTTCGTTCCGTTTCTATTTTATCATCGAACCCTTGCATCTTGCTCGCCGCTGAAACGACCTTTGTCTCGCAGTGTCACTGGATTAAGGGAGGGAGCACGAATTCAGGGGAAAATGCTACCCCCAGGCCAGTAAGGACACGTGGGGAATAACGTCGTAAAAGAGAAAGGTAGAATGAAAGGATTAGTCTCAACCCTCTGCACTCGGTGCTATTTTAACTTGAAAATTAAACATTTCTTCTGAAATAAAACAATTTCATTCTATACGATTTTTTTATGCATGTGAAATTGACATAACACCTCTTATAATACTTAAATCTTTAGTAATCGATTAATTTCAATAACAGTAGCAATTTTTGTGCTGAATTTATGCTGTTGAATTTATTTATTTATTTATTGATGACGTAAACCTAGTTTGATTTATATATCATACATTATTATGACATTATGCAAAATAAAGAAAAAAAGATGGAAAAATAGAGAAGTACACTCTGGTTGAATTGCCTTCAACTTGTTCGAATAATTACAGAAAGAAAGAAATGCAAATAATTTTCAGCCAGAAATAAATTCGAATTCAAATAATACGGCCACTATCTTTATTCAAAGTGTTCAGAGCGGAAACTCAAAGGATGCGTTTAACATAACTTCGGACTAAATTAATAATTGGAAAGAAGCGTGTGCACGTGCAATCGCGCGCAAAAAAGGAAAGAGACTGGCGAGTGAAAAACGGTGGAATATCAGGTGAATGATTTTCAAGATATGTGCACAGCCCGAGGCGAGGAAAAGAAAACAATGGAAGTGGCTCGGATATACCGCAGGGGTAACGTTACACCAGACTCGGTTGCGAAAACTTTCCATCGTCACTGGATACCGGATGAAATAATATAATAAGAGGAGAAATACGTGGCCAGGGATAATTATCCGCGTCATCAATTTCGTCGGTTGATTTTCTCGCGTCCATTGATTTATAAGTCGGCTTTCGAGCGGTAATAACGGGCCAACGGCGCGTCCGATAGAACACACACCGGACACGGTGAAATCAGTATTTAGAGCTCGTTAATCGCGCGGCACCGAACACCGTGGCGTACCATTTTTGTTTTTCTAGCCATTATTTTGATAATTTGTCCAGGTCTCGTTATTCCTACCGGTTCTACGGCGACCCCGCGCGTATATGGTCATCGACGAATTGTTGCGGCAACCCGTGTTGCAATGACCCGATATATTGTTCGATAAATATCTTTTTCAAATATTGGAGAAATATTTTTTAAGCCACACTTTTTCATATACGAGAAAAATATTGGATCTAACTATCGCATGCATGTTTAAAAAATTTGAATTAAATGTTTAAAAAATATAAGCTAAATATTCAGAGAATATAAACTAGATATTTAAAAAATATAAAGAAAATATTACAAAGAATGTGAAATGAATATTTGAAAAATATAAATTCAATATTTAAATAACGTTCAATTAAAAAGAAAAAAAAGTTAGAAAAAAATATACTTAATATAAAATAAATATTGTATGTACGTTTGAATATTAAAAAAAGATTGAATCTCTTTTTAATATTATATGAATGCGTATACAATATTTGGTGCTATTAGGGTACTCTCTCGATCGGCAACAGACGATGCTGCGCAAAAACGAACCTGACCGCCGGAGAATACCTCCGCGTTCTGGTAACGGCAGGTGCGAGATACGAAGGTAGCGGACGACGACGTTTTCACTGTGACTCCGTCCCATCCGGATAACCCGCGTGCCTCGATATCCGATGCAACACGGCCGAGGTGTACGCTGGACGAGGCCGAAATGCCTGGCATCTCGATTTACTTCGGCTCAACTTCGCTGATCGATCGTACAATAATCACTGACCAGCTTCGTGTCGTTACCTACTTCTTTACCAATGTCTCTGCAGTTGACAATTAGTTACCCTGGTAGCACAAAAATATTGAGTTAATATCTTTTTCAAATATTGGAGAAATATTTTTCAAGCCACACTTTTTCATATACGAGATAAATATTGGATCTAACTATTGCATGCATATTTAAGAAATGTGAATTGAATGTTTAAAAAATATAAGCTAAATATTCAGAGAATATAAAATAGATATTTTAAAAAATATAAAGTAAATATTACAAAGAATGTGAAATGAATATTTGAAAAATATAAATTCAATATTTAAATAACATTCAATTAAATTTTTGTTGTACGTCCACGTTTATTGTCAATTTAAAAATTATACGTTGAACGTAAAAACAAATATCTGTAAAGGTGCATCGAGACCTTGATATCGTCGATTCTTAATCGACGCGTTATCAACAGGACATTCGATAATGCAATCGGAGTAGTAGACGCAACTCGTGCCAGACCTTCTGCTTTGATACGTAGCTGAGCTGGTTTCGGAATACGATTCCTTGTATCAACTTCAGAATTCGTAATACCCCTGACAACTGCATAATTTTATCGTCGGTTCACAGCATTATGTAAAAAAAAATGTGTTCGTGCAAGATATGCATACCGATAAAAAGGATTTATTATTTTTAACGAAGGTTTATTTCCTTGTTAATAATTTTGATATATTAACATTGTAGGAAAACCAATATGGAACATAATTCTATTTCACGTTTTAGTTATGTCTCGTATTATAGAAATATTGAAAATGGAGTATCTAAATATTGAAAATAATGTATTCAATTAATTCTGGTGGTCATCATTACCGATGCAACGCCTTTTTCTCGACAACGCGACGCAATATATCGAAACGACATTTCGGATGCGAAAATATTATAATTTCTTCGGCGAGCGCGTTACTTTCGCCGAAAATATGTGTTTAACGAGAACTTTCAAGACCGTGCGATCGAGACGGTCTGCGATAAATGAATATTCCCCTGTTCCCTCCGCATTAATGAACTGCTCTCGCGCGTTCATTCACGTTCGTCAACTCGGCGCGGACCGGCCGAAGAGAAATTCACGGGACAACTTGTGGCGCGCGGCTCGGTCCTTGCTCTTTCTCTTATGTCAGTGCAATTGGCTTGTCGTCTTCATTCGCATACGTATGGACATTTATATCGCGTGGCTCTCGACGGTCGCGCCGGTCACGAAAGAATTGTCCGCGGTTAATAGCGCGTCGGTATTTGGGGTCAACGAGACCGAGCGCCGATAGAGAAAACGAGCACAGTAATGTCTCGATATGTGTGACACAGATGTACACGATATTTGCGAAACACTTATCCCCACCACGGGGGGCTGCACCTACTAAAAGACTCAGAGACAAACATTTTTTCCCCTTCTCTTCTCAAAATGTTGTTAACCTTCTTCTTATTCACTATAGTCTGTATGTACATTATTACTTTTCTATTTTTTACTATTTTTCTTATGAAACGTTTATCAACATATTTGCGACATTTTACTGATTGAAACGAGTCCAAACACGACATAGTTCGGAGCATATTCGATATACAAGGTGACGCGATATTTCCATACAAATGTTTCTTAAACTGTTTTTAAATGAAATTGCATGGTATTGCTTGCTTCGTGTTTATGATATTAAATGATATTTCAGTGGCAAAGTTTTTCACGTGTATCAAGACATTACTGCAAAATGAGGAAAGAAACAGTCCGGGGAAGGGGAATCGGTTGGTCTCGCGTTACAGCAAACTCTCTGCACACGTGTATGGCTATTGATCCTTGAACCGTCTCTGCCACGATTCAGTCTATTCGTATCCGACACCTTTCTCTCGCGATTTCATCCTTTTTCTTCCCCTCGGTGGCCATCTCGTTTCTCTCGTAGCCTATCCGCGATAATAATTATCCGTTCGAGTCCGTTGCCGCAGTCAAAGTCACGAAGCCTCTTCCTGCCGCTTCCTCCGGCGTTCGCAATCGAGTGTCGAGAATTATTTGCCATCTATTACCCCTTCCCTTTCCTGTCCCCTCGCCCCGCCTAGGCTCCCACGCTCTTTCGATTAATCATGACCGGGTTTTATCCTTTACTAGCTTTTCCCCGCGGCTTCGCTCGCATAGGAAACTGTTTAATGCCCTCGAAAATTGATATTGTTTCTCCATAGAACTTTTTAACCCCCATTCACCCCATTCAGATTGTATCAATGAGCATTAAGACCAAGTATGATGTAAAACGGACCGCGAACAATATATTCCTCATACAAATGTTGCCACCCCTTTTTACCCCCTTAGGGGATGAATTTTTTAAAATACCGAAATAGGTGTTTGATTAATTATATCAAAGAGCATTAAGAATTGGTATCACTCTTTTTAAGGAAATCCAATATTCTTTAAGAATCTGACAAAGTTGTAAATAATCTCGTTAATCTAATTCGATTAATCTCTCTATTTTAAATTGCATCGACTCATTTTATTCTACCATTTCGACACGCGAAGTAGTTCCACTGTTAAACGTCCAACGTCATAGTTACTAATTCTCATACAGTTTCGCCATTTTGTGGGGACTATCAACCACGTTTTTACACGGTTCGCTGATGGGGATAAGCAAATTAACTGACGGATCCGGTTCCTTTACACAATTGTCACATCTACGAGAACTTTCGATTGTGGTCGAAAAGCAGCCACTTTCTACAATGTGACAGGAAAATAACTGGTCAAATAGATAGCTCCGGAAATGCGTATTTTCCAATTTGTAAATTATAATTATTAACTGCTCGTTAGTATTCAAATTTCTTGTCACACTGTGTACGTACAATGTCCTGCTGTTTATTGTCTACGCGTTGCCTGCGGCAGTATCCACGCGTTTTCTGCGCGCTTGCCGGTACGTTATGTTATACAACCGTACTTATTCATAACGTGCGTCGACTCGAACCCGGCATCGACTTTATTATCATGAAGCAAGAACACCGAGGGGGTTACTAAGTATAATGGCCGCCGGGGTACCTTATAGCAACCTAGAAGAACAGCCCTTCTAGCCCGAGATATTCGCATCTTGTTCGAGGCTACTCCCCGTTCACGGTTAACGACGCGAATCATTATGATTCGCCCATTTTCAGCTGATCTTTTCTTTCCATTCGCCGCGAAGAAGAAGAAGAAGCCAGTCGTAAGCCCGGCAAATTACATTACAATTTGAACACGTGGATCAGTTTTTTTTATTATGTTATATTTTTATTATGTATATATTTTTTATTATATTTTTTTATTACTTTTTTATATATTACGCGGATTTATTAGCACGTCCGGTTGCAGCACTACAATTTCTTTCAAATATCAGCTCAGTTTGATCTGCGAGCGAGCATTTGATTAATGACGAGTTAGACTTAGAATAAATAGGAAATTCAGATCGCGACGTCGATTGATTTCCGCCGGGGATCGATGAAAGCCAACCGTAACGAGAGTCGACGCGCTGATTCCCGGTTTGTGATCGATAATATCGGCTAAATCTTCATGTATACGGATACTGTATTATTACACACCCGTTGCTACCGGGTCCCATGAAAAATCACCGACACAAATTTCCCCGACACGATTTTCACCGAAAACATTTCGCCGACAACGCCTTAAACTGAAAACGTATTTGCTAGACAACGATTTTGACCGGCAACAAATCTAAAATATTCATTCAGAATTTTGAACAGTAAAATGTGCGATTTTATTGGCCTGCGAAAGTAGGAGTCTCCCATTTGTCTTCCAAATTATTGGAGAAAGTTGGAACGTTTCAGGAAGTGGATAAATGTTGCTTCTTTGTGTAGCAAATATTTTCTCTGCGTATTCTTATCTTCTGACCTTTGATGGATCAGTGTGATGAACGGCGCCGAGGTGGAAAAGGTGAATTAATCATTCTCTAGATATAACTTCAATTTTAATGTTTGAACGTGCTGTTATTAAATATACATATAATAGATACATTATTAATACTCACATATTTTTTTTCTTATTGGAAATTCTTACAAAATTATCTAACCCTCTGTTTTTCCTGAAACTATTGTTTTTTTTTAAATTTCAGTTACATTTCCTGTAGCGTTCTTTCTCCTCGCACAAATTTTCTCAACGTTTTCTCGAATAAAATGAACTTTTCTGTGAAATTCGAGTTTATCAAGAATCGTGACCACGACAGCGTTCGTGACAGTAAGAGTTATACAGTATTACCGGCGTGCTCTCGTTGAATTTATGCCCGACAATTTTCGAACATGATAAGTAGAAAGCATTATCACTTGAGCGAATTGCGGTGGGTTCTCGTCTGTGAGAAAGGGCAAGACAATTGATGGACTAAATCCACTGAAAATAAATAATTTGACGTGTTCACGACGGCGGACACAGACGATGCGAAATTGCTGCGCTCTATTTTAATTATGGTTCATAAATCAACTCGCGAGAGCTCGCCGCTCTGTATCTTCATCGGAAATTAGCCTCGCAGTGGATTATTTAACCGCCTCGCCTCGGGACGCGAACTTTCTCCGCGGCAAACAAGACACATTTCAGAGCGAATCTATTGTTAGAAACTCGCGAAGAAGTTTACGACATCGAACACTCTACTTGTATAACTGATTGTCGACAATAAGGCACTTTTTCTATATATGTACTCGTAACTCCTAGAGTGTTAAGTATGTCGACTTGGAAAAGTTGGATCGCATAGTTGGAATAATAGTCTGGGTTCTTTGTTAAAACTTCGACAAATCGGCATACACAAAATTACGCTTTAGGCTGGAAGATCCCATTAATTTTTTCTTTTGCGAAATTAATTTCTTAAACTATACATACGCGTAAAGAGTTAGAGTTCAGGTCTGGATTAGGTTAGGATTGGTATATACTAAAATATACTTGATTATAAAAATAAAAAAATATATAAAAGAAGATAATATAAATATAATATATTTAGAAGCAACATTTATCCACTTCCTGAAACGTTCCAACTTTCTCCAATAATTTGGAAGACAAATGGTAGACTCCTACTTTCGAAGGCCAATAAAATCGCATATTTCATATATAAAATATATATTTACAGTATAGGGTAACTGCACCAGTAAATGAACGCTTTTGAGCCAATAATTATTATTAAGAAATAGTTACTAGAATGTAGTGTTCATTGACTGGTATTTTTTATTTAACGTCCAATGAAGCAAAATAATAATAATTTCATTTTATTTGTGTTCATTTATTTATTTCTTTTAATTCACTTTTTTTTAAAAATCCATTCACCTTAATTCATTCCTTTAATTCATTCACTGGTGCAGTCACCCTACTAGAAAATTGCCAGTTTTACAGAAAAATTCTAACTGAGAAAATATGGGGGATTGAGAGACACTGGCGAGCGTCGGTATTTAATAGGTAGGACGGCATGGGGGCTGTTACGCAGCCAGGCTCCCCCAGTTTCCGGTGTCGATGATGCACTCTAGCTCCATGCTGCGGTTCCTTTCTGGCCTCCACGCACACGCACTTATTTCAATCACACGCGAGGCCTTTCGTGTCCCGTCTCTGTTTGCTCTCTTCCATGTAGCCGAAAGGCAATGTCCTTTCCTGTTGTTAGAGAGGAACGTGACGAAGATAAGCGGCGACGATATTTGACAATAGTGGTATTACGAATGTACCCACATGTCGTCTTTTGTATTTGCTTCATCGACTTCCCAAGAAATTCCCCCGGATGTAGAGGAGAGATCTGACGCTTGCGACGCCGGCGCGGTGTGCCGGCGGTGTTCGTCTTTGCAAAATCAAACAAATCTTCAAAATACGGGCCCTTGTTAACGTTTACACGCGTTATCTCGTCTGTGCTAGCTTCTCCGAACGATATGTGGTTTAACAAAAGTTTCCAACAAGAGTTTCCACTCTGAACAAAATAATATAAGATAATTCTACGGGAAAATAGTGGAGTTGTTTTTTAAAAATTGTGCACGGTAATGTTTTGAACTTACAACAAAGATCGAGCAACGATTCTTTGAATTTCATAAAAATACACTTGTCTGATTGAATAGAGGTTGAAAGAATTGCCGTTTGCTCGTCACTATCTACCACAAAAGAATTTCTTACATTTTGAGGAATTTATTTGCACGTAATGTTTAAAGTAGATGTACGTATAGAAAGCACGGATTGCTCGAGAAACTAGTGAACAACGACGTAGACGATCAAGGAGAAAAACGGTAGGAAATATACGTGAACCCGATTCGAGTGTGGGAGGGACACGAATCGTGGAGCACGGGGAACCTGGCCTGGAGGGTGGCTACAATGAGAGAGGATCCTGCAGGCGAAGGATAGTAGCGCGATCTTGAAGAGATAAGGTTCGCGAAGATGAAACCGGATAACCCACCTTTCTTTTTTACAAACATCTTCTCGCCGAGGGAGAGAGAGAAAGAGAGAACGAACGAATTTCAGCCGAGGGTGCACCTATTGTACTGCAGAGCATATCCTGGTTGAGATACATTGCCTGACACACCGTTTCCCTGCGATAAGGTTAACAGTTCCCGAACGAAGATCTAAAATATCGTCCAATACTCGCTTGCCCACATCTTCACTTTTGAAGAGCTGCAATGGACTCCATAGCCATTATGTTATCAAATAGCCAATTCACATTGTGAGTCAAGCAGCGATAGAAAAATAGCATAATTAAACTGACTATCTCATTCCGTTTCCATTAACAAAGCCTTTGATGTCGTTACTACTCTTCAAAGAAGTTATTCTAATCTTTCCACTTTTTATTTGTGTGTCTATGGAACCAGAGTCACCAATCGAAATTCCTGTACTATTATCCACAATATTGTTCGCGTTAATTAAATATGTTCGTATCTAATTAATTGTTACACATTTAATTTACTCAACTACATAGAAAAATGTCATGTACAATGGAATTATTCTAGATCGGAAGAAATGTTTAATTTTCAAGTTTAAAACAGCTCCTTCGTCGTTTCATCGTTTTAGAAGGTGCACGACGTTCCGCGGTTTATTTCTCCAACCAATTCGCGAATCTTATAAATGCTAATTCAACATAAGTGACTTCACAGAAAATAAAAAATTGAAATTAGGAAATCATTTTATTCTAAATAAATAGGTTGAAATTTACGGCGCCCAGGTTAGATCCTATGTTACTAACCAAGCAGTTTTGCAAATTAATATAACTTTTTTCGGCGTTTCGGTCTAGTTTAAGACCATTTTCAAGAATATATAATTGCGTCTGTAAAAATTAATCAATGTAAATTATAAAAGAAAGGAGAAACGAAGAACCAACGGTTTTATGAAGCAAACTTACTTGCTTAATGAAAAATTATTCTATTTTATTGCATTTTATTCTGTTTTATATTAGTTCATTCTATTAGGTATTGTTAATCCAGCTGAGGAACCTAATATTAAGGCTTGTGTTTATATTCACAATTATCTTACAGATTGTAAACTATCAATATAAATCTTATGTTATGTATCATCAACTGGTAACTTTGTAAAACCAAATTGTAAAGCAAAATGGACCCAACTAAGGGTCTAAAGAGCTTCAATTAAAAAAAAATCCAGCTAAGGGGAGGGAATACGAATGCAGGAGAGGAAGGTCACGTGACCGTAGCGGAGTATCTTCGTAGAAGGGGAAGGTAGAGCGAGGGCACGAGTCTTAATCTGGCGAGTCTGCGCAAGTTGCGATGAGTAATCGCGACTCGAAAGAAAGCCCGGCGTGGACGGTGCGCAAGAGAATACTACTTTGTTGTCTTCTCGCAGTTTCGCTGTGTCATTTCATTACCATATCGGCGGATCTGGTGGTTGGTCGGGTCGCTTAATAACGATTTGAGAAAGATGCCGGTTAGAGTTTCGCCAGGGTATCTCAATCTGGGAATGTCAGCGCACGAAGAAGAAGAAGAAGACACCTCTCTCGGATGTGTGCACGCTTGTTCGTCCATCGGCATCGTTCGCGCATTAACTTGTTTCCGTTTACGAGGTGGATGTCGATCGGTCGCGAGCGAACGATTTGCCGCCGCGGTGTCGAGAGAGAGAGATCCCCGGCTGAATTTATGAATCGTTTTCTTTACATCCGGGATCTCACGATACTCTGGTTAACGAAATTTATGCGGAATCTTGTTCGCTTATCGTCCGAACACCGTCGGCTCCTAATACCAGCCGAAGGGGAACACGCTCGCTCTCGCTGTTACTTTCGGAGCGGTGCGGTGCGGAGCGGTATCGTTACCACACACGTAATCTCGGGACACAGTCGAAGTTGAGGTTACGCTTGCATAATAGCACGTCGCCGGTTCGTTACCGACGAAACGGCCGCAGCCATGTCATCCTCTCTACGGTTCATGTCACCTCGGTACGTGAACGGAATTCCAAGCAAGCAGACGCGACGCTCGATCAACCGCATCCAGCCTTGTTGAATGTTCCGGTCGCTCCAAAACTCGATTCTATTTCGTCGAACCGCATCATGCCATTTTCCTTTGGTTTCGTCGTATCTATTTATCCGTGCCGCTGCGCCGGTACACGTTCTTTAATTCGATTTACGAACCGCCTCGATTCAGCTGTTATTTGCCTCTCGGTTTTACGTAAATGGCTCTCCGATGCATAACTCTCGTTCCCAATAGAGCACCTGCCGTCCATCGATTCGCTTATTAGGCGCGCGAGATTAATCAGCGGATCGCGTGTGCAAACTTACAATTTCGCAGAGTTCGAATTTTCATGGAAATCCGCCCTACATGCACGAATAGGCGGTCAGTGTCTCGAATGAAGAATTTATTATATCCTTAACTATCCACCCCCACCTAGCTGATACTCGAATTGTCAGAATAGTTTTAGCGCTGAAAAGCAAGTTTAATTTCTTCAGGATACAAAGAGATCGAAGATTTAAATTTATTTAGAAGCATTGCTATCAAGTTATAAGATAACCGCAAGTGTATATTCGTCGTATGTATAGTGTCCCGTAGCTGGATTTGTATTTCCTCCCTTTAATATACGAACGCGGCCACACGTCGTATTTTAATCGTCCATTACAGTTACGTGACGAAACAAATACGGCATATTCCACGGGATCAATTTGAGATGAGTCTGCGCGAGACTGCACCTGACTCCGCGGCGAACCTGCACGCCCGAGCTCCTCCGAATAACTGTACTTTCATTCTAAAGATCCTCGAAGATACTTTTAAACGCTTCACCGATTCTCAATTGCCAATACTATTCTTGCACTCGACGTGTAAGTCGCGCGGCCGTTTATTAAGCAGCTGACCTCGTTGCCGTAATTTGTATATCGCTTCGCTGTGTACCCTTGACGTAATCATTTAAAACAGACTGATAATAATAGGAAACCGCCAATTAATACGAGAAACGATTTTTCTAATATATCGGTGGAGCTTTGATTCAAGAAAATCGAAACAGACTGCCAGTCACACACTTCTTGTGAATTCTTTGTTATACACCCAAGTTTCTTTCTACCTGAATCGCAACAAACTGACAATGCAAATAATTTTTAAGAAATGTCTTTTTTTATAGTTTTTCTGTGGCTAGATTTATTTTAATGCTGAAATAATGATTACAGATGAGTCGAATTTTATTCCATCTGAAATGAGACACGTAACATTCATATCTGTTAGCCTTTGTTAAAATCTTCGGTTAAAAATCTTGGGTTAATCAAATCATATAATCGTATTTTGAAATGCTCCTAATGTTTTTACTGTTCTAAAGTGTGTTTACTTCAAAGTCAAAGTCACATTGAACTCGAATGTTTTCCCAGGTGTATCGGACCCTATAAAGCGTGTTTACTTATTTTTCTCATAAATGCTTTGTAAAATTCGCCGTCTATTAGTACCGATCGTCCATCGTGGCAGTAGGAAAGTTTTAGGGGGCACGTGATATCCCCACTCCGCGGTATACGTCATCCACCTGGCGTCAAGAGTGGGTTCTCGTCGAAATCACTGGCATCTTCAGATGGACGATCAGTAGAAATATTCCCGCGGCGATATACAGCCCGAAGGCAATAATGATTCAAGAAATCAGCGGGATCTCTTTTTCGGTGTGCACAACGGTATTTGCATGTCCGGTTCACGATGTCATTAATCTTCTGACTCGACGGAAAATTACTCGGTACATAATTCTCAATTCTAATAAAACGCGGGCCGAAGGCGTATCCCGGAAAGGCGGCTCGATACAAATTAAATCGTTAAGCGCCGTTTATTTCTGTGTGTTTTGGGTCATGAATGGCCAAGAAATTGATTTCTCCTTTGATACTTAAAAAAAAAATGAGTAACCCGAGCATCGAATTACTGTCATCTCCGTCGCAGCCCTAATTACGAACGATATTAATTCAACGTGTAACGATCTCGCGAGATTGCTAACTGTAAAGCGCCTTGCTACAATGTGGTCGTGGAAAAACAATCCACTGGGGTATAATCAGTTTTTAACGTCGACGAGTGTTTTCCTAGTCGTAGTACTGCAATGACCTCCTTTCCTGGTGATTTGAATGCCAGCACGTACTATACTTTCCGCCGTCGTCGCCGCGACAACGGAGGAGCAGAGACAATCGCCACGTCTGATTTCCTCGACCAAAAACATATTAGCTATCGTAGGTACTGTTATCCCTTTGCGACGTGATTTGCTTCGTGACTACGCCTCACACTGTTATCTTATTATTTACAATGGATTTGAATTTTATATCACAATTTATCTCCGTAAATTGAAATCGGTGTCAGAAATATACTGACTTTTTTCAGTAAGCAATATACATTTTCTTAAGTAGAAATTAGTTGGTACAAATATGATTTCGCATTAATCCATAGAAATGTGCAGCTTTGCAATAGTCCTTAGTTGAAGAGAAAGATAGAATGTTGTGAAACTCGTGTATTTAGAAAATAGGATTTGCAGTCTTATAATATTTGGAATGTAATGAATATAATAAATTAGCCTGTAGAAATATAGTTTTCACGCTAGTAATATTTCGAAAATAAATAAATAAATTGGTATAGCGAATTTCAAATTAAAATTCAATTGAATTTCAGATTAAATATTTTCATAGCTGAATTTGGAAAGTAGAATTTTGAGTTAGCCAATTTTTGGGACGTAATAATAGTTTCAGTTGATAACGAAATTTATTTATTTGATAACTTATGTATTTAGAAAATAGGATTTGTAATGAATATAATAAATTAGCCTGTAGAAATATAGTTTTGCATGCTAGTAATATTTCGAAAATAAATAAATAAATTGGTATTGTTAACATTTTGAGAGCCTCGTGTCCCCTAGAAATGAGAGACAGAATTATTGTACAGTGAATTTCAAATTAAAATACAATTGAATTTGAGATTAAATATTTTCACATAGCTGAATTTGGAAAATAGAATTTTAGTTAGCCTAATTTTTAAGTAATAATAGTTTTAGTTGATAACGGAAATGTTTGGTAAGGAAAATGTCTAGAGTGTAATCGAGATAAGTCAATGCCGTCAACACAGTTAGTACATCGTTAGCCCCTCCACCGTAATAAGTGTAAGGTGGTGGTGTTTGGAGAAGGGCCTCGACCATCGGCAGATGTTCCATTCACTCAGCCGCCCGCTACGTGGGCCCCTCGCAGGGCTATACAAAGTTACGGGTACATACGGCGTCGTCACATGCAAAGAAATCAACGATAGCATCGAAGGGAGCAGCTGCGTTTTTCCGTCATCGTTCCTCAAGAAACCATTATGTATTTTCCCTTTACCCGAGTCGTCGCCGGTTTTCCAAACGCTCTCCACTTACTGAGGAAAAAAAACTTATCCTCGCACCGGTTTATTATATTCGAATCGGTACATTCCGTTTCTCTCGTTCGATTATTCATCATTATTTAATTTTTCATGATGTAAAACATTTAAACAAATAATTTTTGAAATTATAGAGACGCTATCATTGGAAATAACTGAATCAATCTCATTGTCACAGTAAATATTATAAACAAACATTTGAACAATTTAAATTCAATTTTTATAAAAACTTATTAATGGTTAATTATTATTATTATTACCGAATTTTCATTTCTCTACACATTATTCTTGAATTTTGATTTATTCCGACAATTGAGTAACGTTATAATCAGAGAAGAAATATAATCAAAGTAAGACGATAACGTGTACAACATTTAAACACGATAACCATCAACAACCGGCGGTTTTAAATGGTTGAAAAATAGTTGCAGTACAAAGTACATGTTCATTTGGGCTATGAATAAAATTAATGTTACCGATATAAAAACCTGGAAATTGACAGGCGAGGCCAACGCGTTAATTACTCACAATATTGCATGCACTGGTAGATACGTACTTTGTAGCCTTGGTACGAACTCGATTGCTTCAATATTTCAAAGAGTACATTTCATTAAGATCTACTGATTACATAAATGTCATCGAACTGTTTTCACTGTTCAATATAGTCCACTCTGCTATTACTTGTACATGTAATACTTTTTCTTATATTGTAGCATTTAATTGAACATTGTTGCATTTATCTTCCGATAAAACCTGTCTCACTAAATTTCAATCGTTTACGAGTGGAAATAATTTTTATGTAATTTAGTTGCGCAAGATCAGCCATCTACCGTATTGATATCTCATCGGTATTATTAGTCAAGCTTCCATAAGATTTGAACCTGCTTTTAAAGCTGATTTTAAACAATCTTGTTTAATGCCAGCGATAACGTGACTTAAGATAACTGATATAACTGAAGAGTAGTAACAAGTTTATCCGGTACAGGATAACTTTGTCACTGTCGCGAAGGCAAAGGTGCAACAAAACCGTGAGTGATAGTGGTAATTCGTGCCACAACTTGTTCTACAAGTTTGGCTGTCTTAACGATAATAATTCCGTAATACACTAATCATAAAAATTGAAGGAGCTGCAACGAGGAAGTAAATACTGTTCCAAACATACGTAATGTACAAAAACTTCGTTATTATTAAAAAAAATAATAAAAAGCGATTTTTCCCTTAGTTCAATCTATAATAAATAAGCTATAAAAGTGAACAATAAAGATATCGAATCTACTTGGAGATCGATGAAGTATAGTATATGAAAAACCACAAACCTCTAAATTGTCTAATGGGATTGGTGAACATTACACGAGAATATTAAATGTTTAATGTTAATGATGCTACGGTTCGATCAATTACTACTGAGAAATCAAAAAACAATTTTGCAGATTATCGAATAATCATCGACGTTTCGATCCTAGTTTGTATCCTTTTCAATAATTTTGGATAATATAATCCTTTTCATAATTACACGAGAATAATGTTTTAATAATATAGGATAATATAATCCTTTTCATAATTACACGAGAATAATGTTTAAATAAAATCGTGGGAGCCAAGTGGCTAGGACCGTGTAAATTGTATCCGAAAATGTTGCGTACAGGACCACACAAGCCAGGCACCGGTGGCTACCCTCTAAAAACAATATGGACGACTAACGAACATCCATAAATCGCGCAATAGGACTCGAGGTACGAGCCACTTAGGTGAATATCCGTAATGCCCATTACAATACAATAGGGTCCCGGGTCCGCTGTCTCTTGCTTCTTCCCTTTCTCCGATCGGTTCCTCTCAATTCCCGAAAAAACAATGGCGACCGAGCGTCTCCGTTCCCGGTTCCAGGCCTCGATGCGCCTCGAACGTGTGTCGTTCGATCGTTTGAGGCTGTTGGGGCTGCCGAAAACGAGACCCGGGGACCCCTAAAGGCACCAACGAGAGGAGTCAAAACAAAAGCCAGATATACGACCTCGTGACTCGGTCCCGCATACCTGGACCGTGAACCTTTTTCCAGTCCTCTGCTATACCTCCCCCAGGTTCTACCCAGGGTCAACTTTCTGGCTTCTTTAACGCGTGGAATCGTGAACAATGAAAATTGGATAATTCTGATTTACGAGCGTCGCGGTCTTTGCTCTCTTCGCCCCCGTCGATATACTCCTCCACGTACTTCGTTATTCCTGTAGACGCGAGTGTAATAGGATTACACTCACGCCGGCCACCTATTATAGCTGTACATTTCTTTCTTTTTTTCAAAAGATTACGTCCTTTTAAAAGATCCTGGACAACCGAGAGTTCTAGTTATAATAATAAATTTTAAATGTTCTCGGCGCTACGGTTCGATCAATTACTACTGAGAAATCAAAAAACAATTTTAAGGGCAGTAACAGGATAACTAAAATAATTATAATTTTAAATTTATAATTTTGTTATATTGTTCTAGGTGTTCGATGTAGTTATTATACGCGCAAAGGAAGAAGGCACGAGAAACTCGTAGGTACCACGTGGTCTCCCACTACGTGCTATACAAAAGGCATGGAGCCTTGCGTCAAGAGTGGGGATTCGCCGTTCCCCCTGCACCCCACTGACGAAATTCTGTGCCTTCTTTTTTTGCGCGTATAATATTGACCCTCGAATTCTGCACTGTAGGTCTCGGAAACCCAGAGCGTTATTAATTGTAACGTGACATGTTAAACCATTAAGTATTCATATTTTCTGGTCTTTTTCTTAAAAAAAAAGAACTTTGGCTTTCCGAGACCAGAGTGTGAAGTACATGTCTCAAAGCATGATGTTCTAGGGTTAATATTGCAATAATCTGCCGACGTTTATTAACCCTTGGTACATACTTCGAATTATTTTTCAAATTTGTTGCCAAACTCTTACTGTGGACACACTCATAGTATTGAATCCCTTCTTAAAAAATTGTAATCTGCATATTTAATATTAACGGACATTGCTATTGTATTCGTTTGTAAAATTATTGTATTCTTATTGTATTTTTACTGTATTCTATATTATTCCTCTAAAGCGAAATAAACCTAGAAGGGTTTGAAATGCTTGGAAATAAAATAAAAAATCGAAGCTTGCAATAGATTCGAGAGAAAAATATCTGCGTTCGTGCGCGCCGTCCTTAGCGAGTCGTTTCGCCGAGGGTGCTGAGGTAGGACAAGCGGTCAACAATGCTGTAGGAAAAATAGAAAAAGGTTGTTCGTCCGTGGTCTTCGGTCGGGGGTAGCAGTGAGGCAGACGTCCGGACCAGTTAGGTATTGAGTGTCGAAGGCAGGTATCGAATACCGGAGAAGATACCTCTGCACGAGTCGCAATCGAGATTCCTTGTGCACGTCGAAAAGGCCTCTGTCTTTTTGAAGACTCGTATAAACTTTTTCTGACGATCTGCACACGGTGCGGTCAGGATTTTTAATCGCGTGAAACGTGCGCTGGCTTACGTTACAGGATCCCCAACTGATACCCAACACGGCTTCGAATGCAGCTTCAGAAGCTTCTATTTCCAAGAAAGCCAATGTAAAACTGTCTACACGATTCAGCTCGAAAATCACTGCCGGTCTACTCAAGTAACACTTGGGAGAGTATTGAAACTTGGACAAAAAAAAATACAGATACACCGTGTAGGGATATATTATACATTAGACTCGAACATGTGCCAACATTTACGAGTACATATATTTTACTTGCAATAAATTCGAACAATAATTAGCAAGATCACGCCAGGATGTTGTTCGTTCAATCAGATTTGCAATATTTTATTATGTTCTCGTACGCTCCTAAAGATTCACCCATTTTTATTTTTTATTTTTAAAGAAATACATCTCACAAACGTAGACATAAAAGAATGAATAATTTTACAGTATGTGAAAATATTGGATGGGTGAACTTTCACCCTGAGGAACGTGTGAGGGTTAAACAACCTAGTAGAATATTAAATAATTAATTAGTTTATCGATCGTAATTTATCTTTTGGATATTATGAATTTTATTATCGGCGCCACGGTTCGATCATTTTTCTAGTAGAATATTATTGATCACAGAATATTATTCTACAGTGAATGCACGTCTGATGAATTGAAACCAGTTCGTTTATTCGATGAAATGCAAAGTGAAAGTAAAAATAATCAATTCTCCTGATGTGTTTAATTTAACAATTAATTCCAGCCATAAGTGCATTAAATCCGCGGTCTAATGATAGCCTCTGTGGCTCCAGCTCGGGCAGAAAAGTAATATTCATCGAAGTTATGCTAACTCGATGTCTGTTTACGGCGAAAGGATCAACAGGTCTGGTTCGCATGCGTTTTTACGTTGCTCGGACGGGCTAGGCTCGCCACGGAAAACGGGCGAACTCGCGATTATTATGCGCCGAACCTGGAATTCCCGAATAATGAAACACAATGGCGTGTCTCGAGGTAAATGGGAGAAAAAAGTGGGTAAAGGTAGGAACGGTATGCGGACTCTTTTATCGTTTATTGTCTGGCCTCCGCTGGTTCGTGAACACGCTGAGTCAATATATGTATATGTACCAGAATTTCTGAATCAGCTGGAGGAAGTTTAAGTATCGGAAAATAATGGGATCGATTCGTTCAACTGGCCGATTTTTATTATCATTTAGTGCTAGTAAATTATAGATGTTAATGCACATTTTTTTATGGTGCGATAGCATTTCACGTAGCGAGGATAAAATATGTAAAACATCTACAGGCACATATGTACAGGTTTGTACTTATATTGTTTCTCTCAGAATGTCTGACACAGTGTTTTCACTAATAATTCCGTATTATCATTTATCTCATGTATTTCGAAAAATCTCGGTGTAATTGTAATGAAAATAAGTGTCAATCATAAGATTGTCAATCATTAAGTTTCAATCATAAGTTTGTCAATCATTACAGAATGTCTGACACAGTGTTTTCACTAATAATTTCATATTATCATTTATCTCCTCTATTTCGAAAAGTCTCGGTGTAATCGTAAAGAAAATAAGTTTCAATCATAAAATTGTCAATCATTAAGTTTCAATAATAAGTTTGTAAATCATTAAGTTTCAATCATTACAGAATATCTAACACAGTGTTTTCACTAATAATTTCATATTATCATTTATCTCCTATATTTCGAAAAATCTGGGTGTAATCGTAAAGAAAACAAGTTTCAATCATAAGATTGTCAATCATAAGTTTGCCAATCATTAAGTTTCAATCATAAATAAGTTTGAATCAATTGTACGAACGTGCTTCATAATCTGTGCACATTAAAAACGGTTTCAAGTGAAAAATCGATATTTTCCCAAACAGAATACGAAAATTCACACGATCGTCGAGTTTTTATTTCCGTGATTTCGCGGCCGATAGTTCTGGTTATTTCGCGATCTCGATAATTGAAAATCCGCCGCGTGAATTCGTTAATTATGCGATCGGAAGAGTACTGGGCGGATCGGGGCTCAGCTGAAAGAGTTAACGAACCAATAAATAAAAAGAACGAAAAAAAAGAGAGAAGCGTATCCCGTGACCGGTTCATAAATCGTAATCACGCCGGCTGCCAGTGGAATTCACGACAATTTAACAAACGGTTCAAGGCCCAAGACGAATAGTCGTACACGCGGAGCGGCGGGCCTCCTCTCGTCGACCTACCGGCTTATTAAAAAGGCTGGGACGTTTCAGCGTGGCGAGTGCCCATTAAAATAATTCCGTTCATCATGCCCAGTGACACTCGATAATGAAATCGAATTTATATCTTGCGCTACAAAGCAAGTATCCATCGTGAAGAACAACAACAACAAAAAGAGAGATCGGTTCGACGTGTTTCTGCGGATCCGATCTCGTGCGTTTCATTTATCACTGTGTCAGTAGAAGGGAGAGGAGGGGAATCGACGGATACACGCGATGCAACTGGTTGCAACAGAATTTCCGAGGAATTTTTCCGCCGGACAAAGGAACACAGCGAAACCGGAGCGAAAAGTAAACAACCGTTGACGGTGTGTGCATCGTTAATGACGAGAGCGATCGACGGGAAAAATGTAGCTGAGCTTCTCGAGGTGAAACCTCGCCTATATTTAAGCCGGGGAAATATATCTTCCGGACAGTTTCACTGCTGCTCGAAGCTGGTCCGACAAGGGTGTACGAGGAGGAGAGTTGTAACGGAGAAAGGACGCGTTCGGCGTAGAAAACCGAGGAAGAAAGAGCGGTAATCGTCGGGGCGCTTTACGAGTGCGCTCGTCAAAGTAAACACCGAGGACTACCGCGGCACTACGGCATGTAATGAAGGAAAACGTGAATTTGTGTGATGCTGCGTAGTCTGTACGGGTACACAATGGAACGCCAGACCGGCGAACGTGTTACACGCGGTTGCAACCGAGCAAGGGAACTCTCCCTCTCTTTCTCTCAGCTGCATACAACACGTGCACTCGCCAGATAGCGGAGATGCTCTGCTCGTGAACTCAGATGCTTCTGTGGAGCTGTAAAAGTTCACCGACAAGCAAATACTGCATACGTCTTCGACGCCCGCTCAAACTTCACCTTGTGCAGTCCGGCACTTTGCACCTGCGGGGTGCAACTTATCGACGAGGTAGCCTGCACTTGGAAATTTTTATCGGGCTGATGGTCGAGGAACATGAAATGATGAAAATAAAATGGAATTTAGATAATTTTTTAAGACTTTACCTACCTGGATGCCGATTAACCCTTCGCTGCATGATCTTTTTAATTGGGGTGGAAAAAATTGAAGGATGTTCAGTTTTTTTGTTTTATTTAAGGGAAAAATATTTGAAAAAAATTGAACAACATTTTCGGAGAAATAAGTGTAAATGAACATAATAAGAAAACACATTTTTATGATACACGACACGGTTCGGATCGTATTAATTGTTTAATATGAACATGTTCAAACATGAATTTGAAAAAGTGAACGTGTCCTTTATTACTGCTTTAAACATTTTATGAATTACTGGTTTGTTTTATCGGTGCAAAAGAAATACAACAGACCCGATTCGTAAAAGAGAAAAATATCGTTTGAGGGAAATATTGAATGAATATGTATGCCTTAAAAAATGTAAACGCGGTTGCAAACTTTCCGAAAGTAGCGTTTATAATCCTAAGATGTCTTAAAAGGCAATCGCAGTTTTTGCGTGATCCGCGTTTTATGGTGCCATAAAATTCAGGAATATGTGGCCTGTTATGTTAAAATGAAATCAACATTCGATTTCCATGTTTTTACGTGTGTTTTATAATTCAATCGATTTTAACAATAAAAAGATCCACAAGGTGAATGGGCTACCTGTGGTTTATTCGATATAACTTATTCGAGGCATTGTCGGAGAAATACACACATACATAATTAAACAAAGTAACGATATTTTTTTCAAGACATATTTTCTACGCATTCGTCCGTTGCCTTAGCGATTTCTCGACACGATCAATTAATTATACATGCATCAATAAAAAGAACTATGCAGCTACCTTGTGACTACAGACTTATTTTACATATTCAGTATTTCATGAATACACATTTTTCTACTAATTTTTACAAGATATGCATATCAAATAATTTACAAGTTATTTATTAATGTATTTCTGTTTCGCTAAAAATTACTAAACATTTAAGTATTTGTATGAGGTATTATATCAAATTATTATATATCTAACAAATATAAAAAAAAATCATGGAGAATGGAAATATTCTAGGTCGGAAGAAACGTTTGATTTTCGAGTTGAAATAGTGACCGAGTGCAAAGTGAAAGATAATGGTAAACTGCCGTCGAAAATGATCGATGCGATGTCGCAAAGGTAAAATTCTGATCCGTGAAAGTGTCGTCTCGTTACAGTAACGGTCGCAGAAAATTATCGAGCGATCGAGTTCGGCCGCGCGCACTGTTCGTTTCTTCTGTTTCGTAAGAAGTTGCGCTCGTTTGCGCCATATTTGGCAGAGGAGACGTTTTCCAACTCGTCTCGCGTCGATAAGTACATACACGCGAAACATATACACACAGCGTTTCATGCTAAAATCGGAGAAAATCGTCGCCGGGCAGATCCACAAAACTTCCAAACAAGTTTTTCTTGTTTGACTTATCGGGACGCCAGACGCTCGTGATTTCGAAAGTTGTGCGTTGTCGCGTGGCGATCACGTTTAATATATGAATTTAACGAGCATATTATACGGAGTAATTTTTTCCTTAAATATCTCGAGCTGCATCGAGTGTTTTGGTCGTTAGCGACTTCGCACACCGTCGTTCAAAAGTATCTGGACACGTACATATGTACAGGGTGTACAGAAATAGTTTCGATCGATGAAGATCTGTAAAAAAAAACTGAATTTCAAGCTGAAAATGCTTTTCTTAGCTACCTAAATTTACCTGATTCGATAGAACCTTTATTTTCTTGAAGAAAAATTTCATTTTGATACTCGAAGTCAACCCTTCCCCTTCGGATATGTCTAAAATAATTAATGAAAATACGATTTTACATAGAGCAGTGGTTCTTAACCTTTTTTAAATCAGGAAACACTTTTGATTGTATGAAAAATTTGTGTAACACCAAAATTAATGATCCAAACACCAAACGAAATACCCCACGTAGAAATAAATATAATTTAGAAAATATATATTTATATTTATAAAGCTTATAATCTGTCAGAGAAATGAATTGTCTCGTGGAGCGGTCGCAACAATTTCTCTTTTGTCTCATCCAATGTTTTTACGAAAGTCTGTTTACAATCTAGGCGCATAGAACACTGTTATGCGAGTGCAATGGGGGTGACCGTTCGATAGCGTCCTTCAGGTGGCACATTCACGCCGCTATTTATGCCCGGCGATGTGCTATAACATTTATCATGCGGCTGTGACTGCTCGGCTCTTCATTCAGAACTTTCATTCAACCAAGGGAATAGTTCATTCTTGGGGTGCGTTATTGCGCATTGTTACGTGGAAGAACGTATTTATCGCTTTGTATAGCGCCGGACACAATAGTGGAGTACATTCGAAGGACATTTAAATTCAATGCCAATACGCATGAATTTTTCAAAAACCTATTTGTTTTTATCGATTGTACTAGGATTACAATCTACAGTCATCATTCACTGTATATACGGTTATTAATTTGTATTATGTATATGGTTAATTCGATATTAGAATGAATTAAAAATGGTATTTCTTGTTGAAAATGAATTTACAGTTGAATGTTACCTTCCTTATCGAGTCGGTAACCAGGTTCACTGTATAAACGGTTATTAATCTATAGTCATCATCAAATCATTCATAATTGGCACAATGTGAAATTTTTGCTGCATTTATGAACAAAATTAGCTGAGTGAAATGTACAACAGTAAAAAATGAGGAAAGTTGAGGAATATCGAAATGTTGTTTTCAATACGACAAAAAACGTTAAGGGATGAAATGAATTTTTATATTACTCCTGCTTCCCACAGTCAACGCAGAGTATTTTTATTTTGCATAAAGCTCCACAGGCAAAGTTGGATGTTAATCGATGAAGCCAATATTCATCGTAATCCGAACAATTAATAAAAACTAATATGACCAAAAAAACATAGCTTCCCTTTGAAAGCTAGCAAGGACCCTGAGAGAAAATCGGCCGAACACGGTGCAACGTCCATGTAGCTCGAGAGTTTTACATTTCGGTGTCCGGGGAGCCTAGAGGCTCTATCTCCTAGCGCGAAGCTTGTTCATTAAATCGTTCGGTTTATCCTCCCCGGATTAATCAGTTCCTGCATGGCTAAGATTCTCGAGCGGTGTAACAAGAAGTAACTTTTAAAGGTGCTGCGGACTAATGAAATATCGGAGCGAATTTCAAAGCGAGATAGGGTATCGGTGGGTGCGATGCGAACAGGTTTCCCTATGCTGGCTCCGGGAACCTGTTGCATCGGCCAGAGCTTCTCTCTCATGGCGCTGGGTTAGAGTCCCCGAGTGAGAATCCCCGATTCGAGGCAAAAACACGCGATGCTCGCCGAGCATTCGGTTAATTTAGCAAAACAGCATACTGGATAACGCAGAAACGAACAACAAGAATGCCGGTAGAATAGTTTCGCTGGACGAAAGCGAAATGTGTAGACTTTACTCTGGGTCTTAGCTACACCTAGTGATGTTAGTCCAGGATCCACAGCGTACATTTTTACAATTGATTACTGTCAAGCTAATTTTCCGTGAGTAGCTTCATTTTTATGAGACGCCCAACTTTTTCTCTTAAAAATTCTCGATGTTGGTAGCTAACAGGGGTAGCAGGGATGAAATACATATGTCGATTTGACGATTCTCAAAAATTTATTACTGTGTTTTTTTGTGTTAAATCTGAAGATAATTATCTAAATTATTCGAAAAAATATTTATCCTAGAAAATTTGTGGTTTGATCAAAGAGTACCCTCCTTCCAATATGTATCGATAACGAGGTCATTAAAAATGATTACTAACTAGCTGATTTTTTTACTGTTGCTTAGTTAATATTTATATACAATAATTTAATAGCCACATTGTCCTACAAATTGCATGGTACGTTGGATTCTGGACTATATAGTTTGTTTGCAAAATTTTTCTTCGCAGCACCTTTTAATTACCTGGCTCTATCATTGCGCCTGAATGATTTTTGAGAACTTCGCTGATTCGAGCACGTGTGACAACAGGCGACGTCGGTCGACGTTGTTTCGGTGTGGACACAGCTTTAGCCGAACAATTGGTAAACCGGCGAGCGGTGATGAGAATTATTTCGTTTGCCGGAGGATTCCGTGAGCGGCCGTCCGGTGCGAAAACGTCCGAGCAGAGTCTTCCTGTCCCATCGAAATTCCATGGTGGTCGGGGATTATCCACCCGCAGCGAAAACGACGACAAACACAGGGGTTTGTTGCCGGGCATCGGCCCGGTGGGCGGTATTTTTACCTCGGTGACTCGTGCATTTCTGCAGCTCGGGGCTCGTGCATTCTACGGGCACACTCGTGCATCGCGCCACGCCACGAATACGCTAAGCCGCCCCCCCGGACAAATCACACACGCACGAACGCCGCGCGCACGCACGTCGTGCCAGGACCTGAATTCACGTAATTGTGATTAATGGGCCCGCTAATGCGAGCCGGTCGCCTCGAATCGTGTCGGCGATGACGTCGAACGGTTTTGAAGTGATGTCGGACGTGATTCCGAAATGTACAATACGCGTGCATTTCAGCTCCTTCAGCTCGATTTTAAATCACCCGACCGACGACGAAATACAATCATTTTTCCATACACCACGCGAGAACTTCGGGAACCAAAATGTTACATTAAATGGCTTAAAAACTGTCTCATGTTTTGCTTAGCTTTTTGTGCGTAGTGGGATTTAACCCACCTCGAAAAGTTGAAGCTACTCATTTAAAGTTTTTCTATTTTATATACAAAATCCCTCAAATTTTATATAAATTTAATATTTTATTATAAAATTCAATTAAATTTATTAAAAAACCCTCAAATTTTATACACACATAAAAATTTTTTATATGATAATTCAATACAACTCTCAATAATATTAAATTTTATATATTAATATATGTATATATCTTTCTATTATATAAAATAGTTTTGTGCCTCAAGAGTTCATCTCTTACTGCTAGCTAGTTAGAAGGTTATAATGGAACCTCTTTGTCTCTAATTATTTAATTATGAAATTCTTCTTATTCAAATAACACGACAAAATTTGAATTATATTCAATTGCTCAATCTTAGTTGTGATCTAATCTCTACGTCGTGCACGTGTCCAGTACTAACAGAGAGAGAGATAGAAAGGGCAACTTTTTTTTCTTTAACTCGTGTCAACACTGTGGAAAAGTAATCCCGATTACTTTTTGTTTACTTTATCGTATCGCGGGACACGGTCTCACCCTCTCCTGTTTCCGATCGGCGTTGTCAAGATCGCAGAAAGCCAGATGAGAGGAATCGTCTCCCACACACCTGGCAAAATTTACGTGTTTACAGACAATGGCGGAGCCGATTGACGCGCACGATTAGCGCGCACGGTGATTTGTTACCCGACCGGCGCGCGATGCGTCGAAAGCCACGTGGTAGGCGTTTAAGTTGTTGCGGCGTGGATATAGGATCCTTTTTAACACGCCACTCGTCAGATAACTTTATTTATCACGCTAGAATTGCCTGCGAATATATTGCTAAAACTCTTTTTAAGAACTTTATCCTGTGGCTATTCGAATTCAATGTGTTCTCGTGCTCGGCCAATGTAGCGTCTGGATCAACGGCTACGAATGCTTATCGAAATGTAATGGATTTTTGTAATGTCGATCGTAAATATCAAGATAATGAATGGATAATGGAAATGATTTTATCGGCGCAACGGTATGGGTATTCTTACAAATTAGCTATAGTGTGTAGAGTTTGATAAAATCATTTCCAATTATTATTTTATCAAAATGTATTTGACCAAATAGGCGTACTCTTTTTTTATTTTATCGATATCTGTATTTTTCTATGTCTGTACTTACCAAATATGCTTCTAAGCTTTTATTTCGAACTTTTTGCGGAATTTAAATGATTTAGCTGTATCGTAAAAATGTCTATTCCGTCGTTAATCATGTCGAATCGTATCGACGAATATTTTCTCATTTGACACGATCGCCGGTATCCTTTTCTCACGAGGGGGCAGCGCACGTCCGCAGGAATCGGCGTGGGAGTACCATCCCGAGTGGCAAGACGCTGCGACTTAAGCACGTCCAGCTTTCAGCGAATAAAATCGCGGGTCGAGCACGTAATCTTCCGTATTCTGCGTCCGCTCGTAGAAAGGGTGAGCCTAGTAATCGCGATTGCACTGCCGAGATAGTGGTTATTTGCAATCATAACGGGGACACTTTCCCGTCAAGTATTAAACCCCATTAGCGGAAGTGAACCGTGCTCACAATTCTGATATCCGACACTGGAAACGTGAAACAAACCTGTAATGCCTAAATTCACGCAGGCTATGGGAAAGTTGTGGAACTTTTCCAACGTTTTTGCTGTTACAAATAACTGGCGTAACGAGGACGTTAATAAATGAGTTCGACTAGCTGCGAACGTCGCGAGATAAAGAGACACAGGAAGCAATATTTAACGTTGAAACAGTTCAAGGTATCCGTACCAACGTGAATGCTGATACCAATTAGAGGACTACTACGCAAATTTCCACTTTTATGGGAAATACTTTTATGGGTTAACACTGTACCAGTTTCCCCTCTCACCCAACCCCCTTATACAAGATTGTTATAATAAGATAGGGATCGAAACGTTGAGTTAAATTAATTTGCAAACTTGCTGTTACTAATGATCGAACTTTGCGCCGAAATCACAAATTTATTTTATGTTATAATAAGAGTTCGGTGGGAAGAACGCGGGGGTGGGGAGTGCCACGTGACGGAAGCGTGGGGGAACAGCGTGGTAGAAGGGGAAGAAGACACAATTCTGAGTCTACCCGTGTCGCCAGATCGAGGAAATCCAGAAAAATATAATTCACCCCCTTCTCTGATAACCAGATTAATACTTGACCAGTCTAATTTTACTGGGGGATGTTGGAGTACGCTTGATAGTGCTGGAATAGGATAATGGAAGGGGAAAAGGCGGAACAGGAAAATCTAGGGGAATACAGTTTACCTCCTTCTCTGTTAACCAGATTAATACTTGACCAGTCTAATCTTACTGGGGGATGTTGGAGTACGCTTGATGGTGCTGGAATGGGATAATGGAAGGGGAAAAGGCGGAGTGGGAAAATCGAGGGGAATACAGTTTACCCCTTCTCTGATAACCAGAGTAATACTTGACCAGTCTAATCTTACTGGGGGATGTTGGAGTATGCTTGATGGTGCTCGGATAATGGAAGGGGAAAAGGAGTAGTAGGAAAATGGAGCAGTTTTGGTAAATTCTAACGATACTGGAGTCTACCAATTACGCGAGTCAACCGCGTTGGACGAAATCACTGATGTGAAGTAACAACGTAACAGGGAAGTGAACGCGAGGAGGTGAGTTTCCGATGTCGAAGTACGGCTTAGCTCACGGTTACGGAGCAGGTTAGAGTCATGTACCTGGCATCGGCGCTCTGATTTGTTAGTTGCGATACACCGGGGTCGGCAAGCGAGGCTTAATGGGTTATCATTTATCGCGTTCCATATTCCTTGTTGCCTAGCCGTCGACTGATCGTCACTAATTTATTGGAGGCTGAGTGATGGAGCACCTGTGTGTGCTCGGGTTAAACGTGTCTTCGAGCGTTCTCCGAGCCCCATCGTTCGCTAATAAATAAGGGTGAACATCGTCCCGGCACACCTTTCAGATCTCTTATCGAGGCTTCGCTTATCAGGAAGAAAACGGTGCCAATTGGCAAGCATGTCAACGACGTTTTACACCTTGCCAGATGTGGCCGCGGGACCATGAATCGAGGGGTTAGGTTCTTACCATCAAGTAGCACAAAAATATTAGATAGATATTTTTTTCAAATATTGGAAAAATATTTTTTTAAGTCACATTTTTTTATATGAGAAAAATATTGGACCTGAATATTGTATACATGTACAAGAATATAAAGATTATCTGTATATTAGGAAAAATTATTCTATTTCTAATATTAAATAAAAATCTGTTTTATAATGAGAAAAAAAAATATTTTTTCATAATATGAAATAAATATTATCTGTATATGTATTAGGAAAAAATATTCTATTTCTAATATGAAATAACGATTCATTTAATATTTAGAAAAAAATATTTTCCTCGTAATATGAAATAGATATTTCCTGCATATTTAAAAAGAAATATTAGTTACTTATTACAAAATAAATATTGTATGTATATTTGAATATTAAAAAAAGATTGAATCTCTTTTTAATATTATATGAATACAATATTATATGTATACAATATTTTGTGCTATTAGGGTATGGTTTAAGCCATCAACAGAGGTGACACGTGACTCGACCGCGTGGCGGAAGCGTGGGGGGCAGGTAGAGTGGGGAGACAAGTCTTAATCCGGCGTGCAGCCTAAGTTTTCTATGTTTTATAGGTTTCTACCGAATGGATGAGCGACAAGGTGCAAGAGCCGCGAAGCATCCGTTAATTTACGATCATTTCGCGACTCGCGTAGGCAGCTATGAATAATTTAGCACGGGAAAAAGCTGGCATGTGGACACACACTTGCTTACAGGACGGGCGCACTTGGCAAATGATAATGCACACCTCGTTAACTCACCTACCCCCGGTGTACCCGGCTGATTAAGCCTGAAATAATTCTCGGAGATTGCTGGATAACGGATTAATGATTTATCATCATTTCGAGCGGACATTACCGATTGCTGTCCTATTCGCCGAGGTAACAGAACGCCGTAAATCAGTTAACGTTACTTTAGACCAGTTTACGAGCGGCAACGGACCGCTGCATCTGCTACATTTCATTCATCTCTATTAAACTGCCTGTGTAATGAGAGCTCATTGAAATTACTCTATCGAGCCGGTGCGGTGAACTCGGAAAAATTGCTGGCTCGCTGAAAAACCGTCTTGAATAATAGTGTCTCGGAGATTAGTTTCCAGTCGTACCGGGACCGTTTCGCGCAGAAATTGCCCGCAGAGTTCGTAGGCCAATGATTGAACAGATGGCGAATTAAAACTTAGCAATAAATGTGTTTTCAAGTATCCAATGCTATGACTCGTACACTATACTGCTGAATATGCAGTGGCTGAAAAATTATGTATCGAGTTAAGCTGTTTATGCGATGCGAGAGACTTTATTGCTGTTTGTTGCTGGGAATGTGATGCATGCAACAATAATCATTCGATTCAGTTTTTGCCTTGCACTTCGTTTTGCAACTCGTGCTCGCAGAGATACGGGTCGAGATAAATTAAATATAGCCCATGTTTTTTTTTAATTCGTTGCTTCAACAAGTCGTTAGCATTCGACGATTTATTATTAACAGGCTCGGTTCCTAGAAGCATAATTCCTCCAGCTTATGAATTTATCATCAATTTTACACAAGCAGCAAATGTGCAATTATTTATAAATTGTATCTTTACGTTTCGATCCCTATGTGGATCATTTTCATAAAGAACATATATTGCGTGTAAAAATAATGCAAAAGAATTATAATATGGCAAATAAAATTAAAAACACAGCCAGGTCAATCAACATTGTTGATTCTGTTGACTGACCTGGCTGTGTTTTTAATTTTATTTGCCATATTATAATTCTTTTGCATTGTTTTTAATTATTTCCATTATTTTTATGAGATCGAAACGTCAAGATACATTTATAAATAATTGCACATTTGCTGCTCGTGTAAAATTGATCGAACCTTGCGCCGAAATCATAAATTCATATTCACTTTCCGATCGAGAAACAAACTTCACCGTTCTTCCAGTCGATCGTTCGACGAGAGAGTTTATCGCGAGCAACAAGGAGCGTAAATTATTCTAACGAAGAGCCGTTTGTGCAATTATGCTTACCTTTCGAAAGTGAGCATAAAATCTCTGCCATTTAAGCTGCACGTCTGCGCAACCTTGGCGCCAATCTCTTGTCAGTTCCATTCATGTTTCCAGCGCACCGTGAATTAACCAGATCGAGCGCGCGGTATCAATGATGCGAAAGTTCAAACGGTGTCTCGGTGAGGAGCGAATCTTGTTTCGCAGGGAATGCGAGAGGCAGGCTAGTTAGGAGAACTAGTCTGAGAAACTTTTCTCTCTCTCCATATCGCGTGTCTGTTCCGGGAACGCATACCAATCGCAATGGTAGGCGACATCTTCTCGCTGCTTCCACGGTCGAAAACTCGATTCCACTCGGCGCCGTTTTGTTTCAACGATAACGCGAACTCTCTAAAACACCGGAATTAGTTCCGCGATCGCCGCGTTTAACATTTCACTCGTTTAATCCGATGTTTAATCCACCTTTTATCCTTGCTTCGTGATATCGAGATAATTAGCAAAGATCTTGAAATTAATACATATCCTCGAATATTGTCTCGGGAATGATGAATTTGAACAGTAAATATTTATCAAAGATGAATATTTAATATTTCGATTCATATAAAATTTTCTATAAAAAATCAATGTATAATTCTTTATATGGAAATTTAATATTAACCAAATAATATTAAATTTTCTATGAAAAATCAATATATAATTTTTTTATATAAATATTCAATATAAATTTCAAATAATATAAAATTTTATATAAAAAATCAATATGTAATTTTTTATACATATAAATTGAATACATCATTGATAAATATAAAAGAAAAATCGCTAAAAAAAAGCTTCAACGATTACTTGTATGTTTATTGGTTATTGCTTTTCACGTAGTTCCTGTTGCCCAATTAATTCTGTGATTGTAACGACAAAGAGATTTATGTGAATGTACAAGTATGGATAGGCTTAGGGACCATGGGATTTTTCTGGCTGATAAATCACGATTAGCAAAGTGGATCCTCCACTTGTCGAGGGTAGCTATCTCGGGAACAGTGGATTCGTACACGAGGAAGGGTCGTCCATACTGTTGCAAAACTGGCGGAGGCAAATCTGTGTAAATCGGGGAGGTATCGTATCGGTGTTCTGATACGCGCACACGTTGCAACCGATTACGTAATCCACGAGGTCACGACTTGCACTACCTACCTCCATTAATGCACACACTGCGCCAGATCTACGTGTAGCGACGTGAAGAGAGCAACCGTGCTCGTGTCGTTCAACTGGTTCAACGGAAAACACTGTTGGCTTAGAAATCATTTTGCCGGAACATTCGCTGCAAAAGTTTTGACAAAACTTTTTTTCATGCCCTGTAAAAAAAGTATATGTATTCACTAACTTGACCCACTTATCCTTATTGTTTAGTTTAATGCAACTCTTAGTATTATTTCTACAATTCCGATCTGGTGCAATTTCTGACAAAGTATACAAGTATATATACTTTGTTAAAAAAAAAACTAATAATTTTAGTGCAGCAGAACTAGCCCAGAGCTTGTAAAATTCGTTCGGAAGTTGATATTTTACTTTGCGTAGACTTTCAGAGCCGCAAACGCCTCCGGCAGTCTACTCGTTGACCTTCGATCTTAGAGAATGTCCTGGCTTTTCCAAGTACAGCGAGGAATCGTTTGAAAAGTACTTCTTAGTGGGTTGTAGCTAATTGAAATCCCGAATTGAATCTCGTGTGCGATGTAGCCGAGGAGGACAACGACGGTGTCAATGCCGCGAGGGACCGGTACGCTGCCTCGAGTTCTCTCGAGACGCCGCGCCGGTATAATACGAAGAAATATATTTTCTTCTCTTTCTGTCGTTGGGGCCGGTGTTTCCTATGCCCTCGACGAGAACGAACTTCGACAAAGAAGGATGTACTCTCAATCAGCGTGGGCGACGATTTCTCGCTACGGCGAGCCGCGCGATACATCGCGAACTCGACTCGAACCGCCCACGCATAAATCAGAAGCGATGCGGGCGTGCCGAGACCGAGCTATTCTCAGAGCTAGACGACTTCGCTGTTCGTCCCTCGACTTTATATGCATCAATATCAGTTACATCGTTGTCGGATCAACCAGACGCAACAATGAACCGTTCAATGAATTATGAGCAACGCTAAATCGACTTTGATGTTTAGTGCGATTTTACGGGGGGAAACGGTGCGTGTTCCTGGATTTATCGCGACTTCTGTCGCGGCAAATAGTGGATCGATGGTTAGGTAAACGGTCGTTTAGCTTTTCTGTGATAAGAGTACATTGTTGCGAACTTGTTGGCATGTACGATGACTCCCACTAATATTCGGACACTCTTAAAAGGACGATCACTTTATTAATATTGTACTATGTAAGGATGTCCGAAAAAATAATACATACAGCGTCGGGCTTAAAGGAAACTCAGTTTATTTCAGTCTTTCGTTCGCGTCACAACGACAACCCCGTTGCTTCCTCGCTGCGTTGCTTTATACCTTTCCGCATCGTAGGCGGATACTTCCGCAAACCAATCATATTTGTTTAAAACTAACGCACGCCCTTCAAGAGGCGACAAGGTGAGGGAAACTGGCCAGTTTTTGGAGGTACCCTCGCCTTGAGCCCTCGTTGCCTACCTAAGGTCCTTAATCCTTCGCACTTGGTCTGCACATGTATTACAGTACGTCAATGGTTATTGAGACCTTTAGCTAAAATACGAAGTCCCTAATAAATCACCATAAAACAGAAAGTTCCGCTAAATCTCAAAAAATAGCCTAAGGTCACGTCCGCACTGTAATCATAAACTGTGCCCCTGACCGGCGCACGGTACCCTACTGCGCCCCGCATGGGCCACGGTTACTCGGATCTTTTATGACTCTTACAACTATACGACTTGAACTTTTTTGGGAAGCAATTAGGTTGCTACAGGGTGTGAAAAACAATTTTGTCAGAAATTGCAATAGATCGGAATTGTAGAAAAAAATACTAAAAGTTGCATTAAACTAAACAATATGAAGTAGTGAATGACATGGAGGCTAAGGAGAGAAAAGGATAAAATTTATAGGGGAATAAAGTAAGAAGGATTGTATATTAATTGAAAACACGCTTATTTACAATAGCTATTAATTTCTAACTTATAAGGGAACATTTACATCCTAACATATAAGTTATCGATAACTTACATCCTAACTTATAAGGGAACAGCAACGTTTCAAGTGTAAGAAACTTCAGGTCAAGACAGACTCTTTGCTCTTTCGTGTGTTTCATACATGGAGTTGTACACTCCAACAATTACAAAATGAATGAACATTACAAAGTTTCACCAAGCGTATCGTTCACTCGCGTTCACCCGGCCAATCGGATTAACAGAAATCAATGAATCTTTCCGTATGTTGGCTGTCAATGGAGTCGCAAGGTCCACAGAAACGTCGGTGCCGCTGCAACATAACTACACGCAATTCCGACAAGAGGCGTGATGGCATGCACCCGCACGCAGCCGATTCGAATCTCCGATTGTGTGCACCGTACGTTCATTATCGCGTTATCGCCGCGGCATAGTGCAACTCCGTTGCGTTTCGACGCCGTGCAATCATTCAAGCGCACCGCCGCGATGATAATCGGCCGGGCTAGCCATTAATGAGTCGTTGAGCTGCGCGGATCGGTCGGTCGACCGCGAGATGGATCGGCTCCGGATAGATCTGACTCGCACATATTTTTCTTGTATTGCTTTCGAATCACACTTCCTCGTTGTCAATGATCGTGAATAAAATTAAACTGTCATTAGGGGACATTAAAGCTACGTTTGCTGGTGCGCTGTTAGGCAATTCGCAGCGCAATCCGTGGGTGCTGAACAGATGTAGGGTAACTGCACCAGTGAATAAACGGGCACCAGTAAATTAACGCTTTTGTATATTTCAATAAATTTTAAGCCGCACGGGATACTAGCGATAATGTGACTCTTGGGTCAATAATTATTATTAATTGTTTATTATTGTTTCAAACGTTTTTCCCTTAAACGAAACAGAAAAACCGACCATCTTTTAACTTTTTCATCCCAATGAAAAAATCATGCAGCGAAAGGTTAAATTAATTTCATGCTTCAACATTGATTACATAGCAGAATTTAATTGGAACCTAATAAAAAGAGGTTAAGAGAAATAGTAATAATTAATAAATATCAATAGTAATAATACTATTACCAATAATTACTAGAATGTAGTGTCCATCGACTGGTATTTTTTATATTTCTTATTTCACGTTTAATAAAGAAAAATAATAATAATTTCATTTTATTTGTGTTCATTTATTTTTGACAAATGAAGTATAGGGAGCCATTTGGCATATATGAGATTCCTTTAATTCACTTTTTTTTTCAAATGAAATATCTTGCTGAACAATTTCCTAAATGTGCATTCACTGGTGCAGTTACCCTACCTTGATCGACCACGGTGCATTGATTCTGCATTCGATAATGTTCTACATAAATCTTGAACATTTCATTCGCAACTACGATTCTCACCAATCGATTTCTTTGTCGATTACAAGCATGCTATCGTAAACTTGAATGATTTATCGTTTACAGTTGAAACACACGAACTCGATATAATGAATAATTATAAATGTATTAAATAAGCATTAGGAGTGTCAGCCAATAAATATAATAAATCACTGTTGTATTAGATTTTGATTTCCTACGGTGAATCGTGTTCACCAATATTCTTTTCCAATTTCGATTTATCGCTGTGCAGCGGTGCAAGCTGCAACGATGAATTGCATTTCATAGATTTAACATTAATTTCGTATATGTTGGATCGAATGCAATTTTCCGAGTCATCGTTCACGAGTTTCTATGTTATCCGAAGATTATTTTGTACTGTTATAAGTGGACAACGGATGTTTATGTATAATAAAAATTTTTTATCTGAATTACTATCTGAAGTGGTAATTATAGGAACATTTTTATTCGTAATATTTAATTTTGTAGAGCGATTTTGTAGAAACAGGAGTACATATATGCTAGGTTAAATGTTTATGTATAATAAAATTTTTTTATCTGAATTACAATCTGAAGTGGGGTAATTATAGGAACATTCTTATTCGTAATATTTAATTTTGTAGAGCGATTTTGTAGAAACAGGAGTACATATATGCGAGGTAGAATACGGAAATAGAAAGTGAACGTGTGACGCGCTCCTTTTAATGGTCTTACGATTCGCTGATGACGCAAGACCGTTGTTAATTCTCTCTTTGCTTCTGCGACAATTTGCACGGGGTTTCCATTATTAGCGCGGGCGCGCGCGAATTAATTTCGCGGACGAGCAGGAAGGAAGGCGGTAATTCAGCAGTGGCTTTCTACTGGCGTTGCAATTTACTCCGAAATTGAAACAATTAGAACCATTTTTTCCAGCAAGTGATGCAGATTACTGTGCGAGTGTTTGCTCAGCCGGTTCGGTTTCCCTCCAGAAAAGGAAATGCCTGACTGGTTACGACACCCTGATGACTGAACTGCCACTGGATTTTACCAGGACTTATTTACGGAACATTTCATTTCCGCGCATTGTCAAAATCCCCTTCCACGTCGCGAACCGTTTCCTCCTTTCTTCTATGCACGTGCTTGAATCATACGGTTTTACGAACATCATTCATTTTCCTGCGGTGAATCACTTTTCAAACTTTTAATTTATAAATCAAATAATAATAATAATTTTTTTTATAAATCAGGACAATTTCTTACTCGTTGTCGCTATCTATATAAATAAAAATTAAATTCGCTAGTAAATGCATCACTTCAGCAACTGATTGAATCAGTCTTCGATTTTTCGATGATTTCTTTTTGTAATCAACGATCGACGATTAACTTAGTTTAATAGCAAGTACGTATTAATATTTTCTTCTTTTTCAATCCATTCAATTGCATACTTTTCAATATATACATTTTCTTTGGTTTTTTAGACGCAATTTACCTTCGATAAAGGTTCAATGTTATTTGCATAACAGCTATTTATTTAAAAATTCATCGAAACCGTTGCGCCGAAAGCATTAACTTAATAAGTATTATTTTCTTAATCGTAACACATTCATCAATGAATCTTGGTCAATAGTTTAATCGATTAACGCCAACTCTGAGCCGTATTCAAAAAATTGGAGAATCGTTACTAAGCTACTCGTTCGCGTTTCCGTAATTTCATGAAAAGAAGACTTTATTTGTTCTACGGTCTATGTACAGAACGGTTGGATCGTTATTTAGGAAGAGTTTGTTTAGCAGATTATTGTTCAGTGAAGAGAGAGACGTTCGGTGTGTGCCGGCCGGTTTGCTACCAATCAGTCCGATCCAAGTCGTAAACGGAAATCCTGAGGAATCACACTAAAGCCGGTCGTCCTACATAGAAATTACCACGATAGCCCGTGTCAAGGCGTGCGTGTGCTAGTGTACACGCAACTGCGTCAACGACAGTAAAACGGAGTCGCGAACCGACAGAGGAAACGGAGGATTTGTCACGAAGGCAGTTTGGTTTAACTGATCTCATCCGTCTTGTCGCGGACGTTGCTACGTTCTGGCAGCTGTCTTCGTTCGTTGTCTCGACGACAACGTTGCCCGACTTTCATTGTAAGCGACAGCTTGATATTCACCCCTCACCCCCGCCTTTTTCAAAGTGAATTGAATCGTCTCGTCGATTCGAAGGGGCCTCAGACTTTTAATATTCGACTGTGGCCACCATACTTAGCCTGTTGCACTCGAACAAACACTAGCGGTTTCAAGGTTACGCTAACTGTATAGTTAGTAAGACAGGAATGCACAGTATCAACGAGTCCTTTGAAGCGTAAAACAATCTTTTCAGATATTTAAACATTCATTCTATACGAGAAAAAATATTAATGATTTTGTGAGTATTAAAATACAGAACCTTGATAATGTAGTACAATCTGATTTTATTGCAACATCTTTCACTGTTATAATTTTCAGACGCAGTTTTTATCCTTTCTTGAAAATGATCCATGTAAGGATCGAAACGTTGAAAGTTTAAATTAATTTGTAAAATTGTTTTATAGTGTTTATTTAATCGAACCGTTTTGATTTAACATTCATGCGATCGATAACAATGACAACATTTATTCTATAATTCAAAATATCGTTTACATTATTAAATATGTTCGGAGAATATTAAATATTGCAGGAGACATTTTATTAATTTCCTATCCACGAAACGAGAAAAATCGTATAGAATGGAATTATTCTAGATAGGAAGGCGTGTTTAATTTTCGAAATGAAATAGCTCCGAGTGCAAAGGATTAATATATAATATTATAATAAATAAGATAAAAATAACGTTGATACTTTTTGTTTATGGTGAGACTACCATGGATAGTTGATTATTAATGGCACACACTAGTAGTGCCGATTAGAAGGTTATCTTTTATCATAGTGTAGATCTTGAATAAATCAATTGAATTAAATTATTGTACCAAAGGGAATTTGAAAGAGAATTTTAATTTTTATTGTGTATAGTTGGCACGAACGAATCAATTACAATTTCAGACACTTAAAAATTCACTTAAAATTTACTTACCTTCGGCCCTGCGTCAACGTCGAACCATACCTCTCGTTCTAAAGTACATATGTGTTCGATACGCGTGAAACTCGGTGAACTCACGCGTGTCATAAGTGTCACGGTTCGCCGTTGCGTGTGGACGTGTCCAAGTCAAGAAATGTGTGCCATTAAGATGACATTTACAAACGTTAGAACCACTTTCTGCGTCCCACGCGTCACCATCAAAGAGTCCTGATTGTTACGTCACGTGCTTTATTCTATTAACATCCTTTTTTTTATTTTCTGCGTGCTGATATTAATTGCGGAGCATCACGCAGATCGATATATCCTTGTCTTCCATTCATCGTTGCGACACGTACAATGACTCGCTTAATAATCACCGTGTAATTAGCGAAGAAATAATCAACGAAAGTAATATTCGCGTCGCGTACCATTTGCATATTAGAGCAACCGGGTCGTTTAATACGAAATTTAATTATCGTTAAGTGAGAATTTGCATAAAGATCCGCAGGCCAGCCATATATCCATTTGATTTCAGCAGAATGTTTATAAACCGACTCACACCTTCAACAAATACTTACTGCAGTTCCCATGATACCAATGTTGCATAACTTCTAGAATGCATTTTTAACATGTACAAATACATCGTTAAAATTTCGTAAAAATATATTATTTGTCGCAAAGAAATTCCTGAAATATATATATCTGGAATACTGTGTTTTACATCATAATCCTTCGCTCGATTGCTTTATTGGATCAGCATTTGTACAACGATTACAGCCCTAATAGCACAAAATATTGTATACACATTCATATAATATTAAAAAGAGATTCAATCTTTTTTTCATATTCAAATATACATACAATATTTATTTTATACTAAGTAAAAAATATTTCTTTTTAAATATGCAGGAAACATCTATTTCATGTTACGCCACGCGCGATCCACATTGTCGAATTACGAAGTTCAAGATCGTTACTTATTATTTCGAGTCGAATCATTAAATCTGCCTGAACATAGGGGAATATTACAGGAAGGACGAGGAGAGCAGCGCGTCTTTGCATCATGTGGAGTTCTGAAACGAAAGGTCACGTAGGATAACGCGAATCCGTGAGGCCTCCGCGTTCTGTGATAAAACATAAGTACATACACCGGAGAGCTGGTCTTGTTGGTTTCCTCTCCATCTATGTTAAACAGTTATTTGCTACGTTGTTATGCTCGTGACGGTACGCGCGTATGTGTGTGTGTATTCTCTGCATTAGTTGCTCGGTGTACTTTACGCTGCGCAGGGCACGTTAATCGAACTTTAAGTACACGCTAAGGCCGAGTGTGTGATTGAGCACGAATGTTGTTTCGAGAATCGACATTAATGATTCCAACGAAAACGAATACATTAACGGTGAGATATACAAATGTATGCGGAATCGAGCCTCGCCGGAGGTTCCTCTCGTTGCAGCAAATGCATACAAAGTACTGAAATACATTAATTAGAATTATGTAATGGGGACGGACTCGGCCGGCTTCTAGTTTCACTTCCCAATTATTATTAATTCATGCAATTAGCGGAAAATCTTTCTTTCAAGGCAGAACTTTAGGTAACGACAGTTTAAAATATTTTTCCCCTCAATTCGTACTCCTTTCCCTCATCTGTCGACTCACAATCAGTAGAGATAACGATCAAATAGATTCTCGTAACATGAAATATATATTTCCTGCATATTTAAAAATATTTGTTACTTAGTATAAAATAAATATTGTATGTACATTTGAATATTAAAAAAAGATTGAATCTCTTTTTAATATTATACGAATGCTTATACAATATTTTGTGCTATTAGGGTACTTTTTACATATACATTCCTTGCTTAATACTGATGATTTTCTTGGATAGTTAGATTAGAATCGAACCATGATTATATTGATTTTTGTCTATCATTCTTGTCCATTGCTAGTCCAGTGTCACGACTTGTAAGTTCATCTGCGAAACAGCATTGCGTATCCGAGAGAGAAGACCTTTCGAGTCGCGCTTATAAACCAGCACGTAACACAGGCCGGCTGATAACGTGGAAGACGAGATAGGGAGTAGAGATGAAAACAAATGTGGTTATTGTGTAGAGTCGGCGGAAAGCCATCGGCTCTGTTCGGTCGAGGTTTGTTTTATTAGTAAAAGGTCTTCTGTTTTATGCAAGTGACGCACGTGTGCGGTCGCGTTCCTCCAGCTCGTGTGAAATTATTCAGGACGCCGGTTCCGGCAAATGGTTGAGCAGGATGTGCACGGGTGGGTTTGCGCCCGGACCCGGTTCTCTAGTTCGGTCGCGTTTTACACCCGAAGCGGGTAAGGGTCTCCGATATTTTCGCTCCCTTAAAGGTGCCTCCTTTTTCCGTTCCTCGGTCTATCCTTATCTCGCCGTATTCTTCGAGGGGGGATACACGAAAGTTCACTTTGCACGGCGTGTCAAAGGTTTCCCCACCGCGTGGATCCGCCGCGCCGTAACCCGCGTTCACCGTTCTCCAACTGGGCTTTAATTGCTAACACGATAAACGGACGTCAGGTTTGCGACTCCTCTTCTTTTTCCAACTGAAGAGCTTAGCGAACCGATATTCTGCGTTTTCGACAACTATCTTGCGTGGTGAAAGGAGATATTAACCTTCCTTTTCCTCGCGAGTCTCACTTTCGTTGTGATTGCTCGAAGCTCTGGGAGAAGGTGGTCCGAATGCGGACAATTTCAGAAGAAATGTACCCTAGTAGTGCAAAATATTATATACACATTCATGTAATATTAAAATGAGATTCAATCTCTTCTTAATATTTAAATATACATACAATATTTATTTTATATTAAGTAACAAATATTTCTTTTT
>CM052330.1:8491335-8504822 GCA_028455615.1 Lasioglossum zephyrum | reverse complement strand
AAAAAAAACAAAATGTGGCAAGAGAAAGCAAATATTTCAATAAAATAAAGTTGGAAGTAAAAGATATATACTCTCTTATTTGGTACTCTACTATAACAGTTGGTTCAATAAACTCCTGAGTGTAGAAGGAATTTTTGGAGTGGGGGGGACTGATACACTGGTACAAATCCTTTGTTTCTTATTCTCACATTAAACTGTGCATATTATTGAAATAAATGTCTCATGAGATTATCTGTAAAAAAACAAAATGGCAAGAGAAAGCAAATATTTCAATAAAATAAAGTGGGAAGTAAAAGATAGTCTTATTTGGTGCTCCAATTTAGTAAAATATCAAAGAATATACCGAAGAAGAAGAATGATAGTAACACAGAAGGAGAATGAACTACACAGTAGAATCTCGATTAAGGTGCAGGATGAATCTACGGCAACCTTTACGATACTAGGTTTAATTGCGAGTCGGAGATAATGATGCTACGCGCTCGTGACCTCGGGGGTTGAATTTTTAGTCACCGTGTTTCCCACTTCTATTTTCTTCTTGTTTCATCTTTCTTTTGATTATACTGCTCTTATCTTGCTCACCGGCCGGGACCGGCGATACCACCACCTTACTAGGAGGCCGCATTCTGCGAGGACTAATTCATCTCGTTGCGAATGCGAAACAGCACTAATCTCGCGCAGCAACGGTATGCTTTTCAAAGCAATTCTGGGTACGTGTAATTTGACGGGTACTAATCGCGGCGAACTGTTGCAATTCAGCACGCGTGTAAACCCATTGCCGAGTTAGGTATACGAATCTCAAACGCTCAATGAAAATTTCAGTCGTCAATCACGATAATTCGAAACTTATTTCTTATGCTATAGTTAATTTATTATTGCTTTCAAATATCTCGCGAAATATTGGAATTCCATTAATCGTTTAACTGGCTATGCATCGAATAAAATCGAATTCAATAATAATATTCAATAATAAAATGCTTGTATGAATAATATTCCACGACCAAATAGCAATGATCCTTCACAATAGCAAATTCGTAGACATTGAAATTTCATTAATCGTTTAACTGGCTATGAATTGAATAAAATCGAATTCAATAATAATAGTAAAATGCTTCTAGGAATAATATTCCGCGACCAAATAGCAATGATCCTTCACAATAACAAATTTGTAAATATTGGAATTCCATTAATCGTTTAACTGGCTATGAATCGAAATAAAAGAGGATTCAATAATAATAGTAAAATGCTCCTATGAATAATATTCCGCGTACAAATAGCAATGATCTGCCACAATAAAAAATTTGTAAATATTGGAATTCCATTAATTGTTTAACTGGTTATGAATCGAATAAAATAGAATTGAATAATAATAGTAAAATGCTTCTATGAATAATATTTCTCACCAAGCAATGATCCGTCACAATAAGAAATTTATAAATATTGGAATTCCAGTAATTGTTTAACTGGCTATGAATCGAATAAAATCGAATTGAATAATAATAGTAAAATGCTTCTATGAATAATATTTCGCGCCAAATAGCAATGATCCGTCACAATAACAAAAAATTGTAAATATTGAAATTCCATTAAACGTTTAATAAAATAGAATTGAATAATAATAGTAAAATGCTTCCATGAATAATATCCCTCCATTGTTCCATCGAATCTGTAGTTCGAATCGTGGCAATCCCCGATCGCTTTACATAGCTTCCGCGCAAAATGGCGATGATCGGACACAATAACAAATTTGGCTAGTGCCACTTGACAATATGGTGAGTGAAAGTTGCCGCTAACGGATGGAGGATCCGGCACAATGGAGTGGAAACCATCCCCCATGCGATCACGTGTGCACTCGCACATTCATGGGGCCGTAGGTTCCGCGACGATAGTGAGGATACACACGTGCCCCTGCGGCACAGCGATCGCATAGATCTGCTGGCACAATGGATCCGCACTTGCACAGTTACATGTTTACGTGGATGCGCTAACGCGTGCGTTCAAATGCATCGCGTGTGGACAGGTCACGTGTGCTGGCACGTGACCCCCATGGCACGTTTGCATCGGAGCTCCGACAGCCTCGGAAGGGTTCGCTTGTCCGGAGAAATAATATTGTTTTTCCATTTCGATGTTTCTCCCCCTTCCGACCACAGCTATCGATTCTGTCGAGTGAATATTTCTTTCGTTCACAAAATTGCAAAATATCATGAAAAATAGTGTACTCTGCTTTTACAAGAGACTCGATTTAATCAATTAATTTTAACAATTTAATCATTTAGGATGGACTGGAAATGATGAATTTTACATTTGATAATGTGAAAATATGTTGAACTTTGTAAATATATCATTGGTTGTGGATTTTTATATTATATTTTTTCATTATTAAGAAATCTTCTTAGATTTACGAGTTTGAAAATTATTAAATCTCGTAAATGTTCCTGGAATTTATACAATTTCGCTAACTCAATTTTGTTTTTCTCACAATATCATCAAATCCATAGAAGATTTCCTAATAATGAAAACATAAAAATAATAATATAGAAATCCACAACCAAAATGATATATTTGCATATTTTTACATTTTCAAATGTAATTAATCATAACAATTGTAGTCTCACGTGAGTTTCAATTTTGTTTTTCTCACAATATCATCAAATCCATAGAAGACATCCTAATAATGAAAAAAATATAACATAGAAATCCACAACCAATGATATATTTACAAAATTCAACATATTTTCACATTTTCAAATGTAATTCATCATTTCCAGTCCATCCTAAATGATTAGATTGTTAAAATAATAATAATATAGAAATCCACAACCAAAATGATATATTTACATATTTTCACATTTTCAAATTAATCATAATAATTATAGTCTCACGTGAGTCTCACAATGACTACAACTTTGGATCCACGTTTTTTGTACTCGAGCCCCGGAACATGTAGTCGCCCTTCCTGGTTATAAAGATAACGACGAGTGGTTTTCGTGCGTCCAGGCTTCATTCTTTAGTCCACCTTTCGGTCATGATTCACCGTAACTGTTTCCTCACTCTTGGTACTTTTTACTTGGCCGAGAGGTTTTACGACACCGCGGCGCAGACGAGATTTACGGTCCTCGGCTACAAAAAGCGGGGGAACTTTTTTCGGTTTCTACGTTTTTTATTTTAGCCGGGGGTTAAACTTTTGGTAAATCGATTAATGAAGTTCCGGCTTTGAATGCGCAGCTGCGACCGTGAACCCCGGGAATTTTTTCGTCGCACTAACTCGACCTGTATCGCGCACACGAGGAAGAAGGGTTCGTCGAACAGGAGGAACATATGCACGGTGATGGATGACGGCTTGCGAACGCATCCCCTGTGCGAGTCACGGGGTGCTTCTCGAACGGGCGTGTACGGTTTGTATTTTGGATCGTGCACGGGTTGACGGTTCCTTTGAGGAAATAGCTTAAATTCCGAACGGCCAGAAAGGGTTGTTTCGAGCACCGATGAAATCCGTGTTGGACTCTAGTTACAATTGTCGTTCGTTTGCATATTGTGCAGCATGTGACCCGGCTCGAAGGGGTGTGGTCAACGATGTAGACATGAGACTAATTATACCGGGTGATTTATGTTCTCCACAGGTATGGCCGTTGCATCTTAAAGAGCCGACCGTGTTGTTGGGGACGGTCTTTCCTTGCCAAACGTGTTTCTCTTTATTGAAAAACAGACTGCACAAATGGTTGCATTCATTAACAATGTATTGCGCCGCGTTGCGGTGAAAATTAATGATAACTCTGGGCTTTACGATGTTCGATCCCTTAACCACAAGGCCAGACCGATTTTAAATGCAATTATCTATCGAAATTTGTTGGGCGAAAGAATACACCCCTGGTAGCACAAAAATATTGAATAAATATTTTTTTCAAATATTGGAAAAATATTTTTCAAGCCACACTTCTTCATATGAGATAAATATTGAATCTAACTGAATGTTTAGAAAATATAAGCTAAATATTCAGAGAATATAAACTGGATATTTAAAAAATATAAAGTAAATATTACAAAAAATGTGAAATCAAAATTTGAAAAATATAAATTCAATATTTAAATGACATTCAATTGAAAAGAAGAAAAAGTTAGAAAAAATATTTTTCTCGTAACATAAAATAGATATTTTCTGCTTATTTAAAAAAAATTTGTTACTTAATATAAAATAAATATTGTATGTACATTTGAATATTAAAAAAATATTAAATCGCTTTTTAATATTATACGAATGTGTATACAATATTTTGTGCTACTAGGGACATTTGACGTAACATCCATTAAATTTTATATTAATAATCTTTTTATTCGCTGTGTCTAAAACACGTTCAACTACCTTTCGTTAAATAACAATCTCAAAGCATATTGTTCAATAATATTATTTAACTTGTTGGTCGAAAGAATACACATTTGTCGTAACATCCACTGGATTTTCTATTAATAATCTTTTTATTGGCTGTGTCTAAAACAAGTTCAACCATCTTTCGTTAAATAACAATCTCAAAAAATGTTATTCAATCATATTATTTAACTTGTTGGTCTTGAGAAATTCATCTGGGTGAAGTGTTAATTAATACACATCAATCATTTTCATTGAAACTTTCAATTTATCTACTACAGTCAAACTTCTACGTCTTCTCGACTTTGAAAATTCTACAGAGACTCGAAAGGTTGATGATCGGTAGCCGCGAGATAAAGAAGCACAATGTAAGATCGAAAAGCGACACGAATCCGACCTGTAAATGTTTATCAGCTAGTTGTACTCATGTGTAGAGTCACCCTCCGGAGCGACAATCACCATCAGAAGACGCAGAGCTTGGTTCTGTCTTCTCTCAATGTCACAGAGAGAATACTCCCTTGGTTCCTGGCATTGGTTCGTGCAGCCGCGGCGCGTCCAAGTGGTGGAACACGCCGCGAATTGATGGGTACCATTAGTAGCAATCATTGCCATCTGTTCTGTCGGGAAATGTTTCTACGCTCGTTCTGCGAACTTATCTGTCTGACGCGCGTTACATCGAATGATTTAGATAGACTACGCGGTCTTTCGCGGACGGCGCGCTCTTATCGTCCTTTACAAACGGGCTATTCGCGAGAGCAGAAGTTTGATCAGCCTTGAGCCAGCCACGGGGCTGGAATTAGAGGAACACTCTTATTGTGCGAAGATAAATCACAAAGTCAGACCGCGAGGCCTTTGTTCCACGAGTGAATGGACCCGGGAGGAGACAGGAACCGATCGACAGTGGATGACGAAGGTTGCCGGGGCGCTGTCAAAATACCCGTGTTCTTTTTTTTTTATTTTCCTGGACGTGCACCCCGCGGCGATCGCGTCATCGTCCGTTATCGTGGCGCTTCAGGGGTACACCTCGGTGGTTTTGTTGTATTGGGTCTATAACTTAAAAACCGGAATTTTTTTTTTAGGAAATTTGAACGTTTATTAAAAAAAATCTTGTATAATTCTGTTATTCAAAGTATTGTCCATAGGAAGTTACAACATTTCCCCATCTTTCTGGCAATTTGTGGATGCCATCTTTTGAATCAAATAACGAATCGAGCCAATTTTTGATGCCTTGGACTGAAGTGAAGCGTATTCCGGAAAGAGTGCATTCTGCATCGACCGAAACAAATGGTAGTCAGAAGGCGCCAAGTCTGGACTATATAGTGGGTGGGGCAGAACTTCCCATCCGCTATTTTCCAAATAGTTTTTAACGGGTTTAGCAACATGTGGCCGAGCATTGTCGTGTTGGAAAATCAATGTCTCGTGTCTGACCTCCCATTCTGGCCGTTTTCCTCTAATGCTCTCTTTAAACGAATCAGTTGTTTTCGGTGATTGATTCCGCAAGCACTTCTTGTGTTTGACACGAGTTTTGATCGAGTAACGCTTCCAATTCTGCATCTTCAAACTTTTTCGACTGTCCAGGCCGCTCTTTGTCTTTGATGTCAAAATCTTTTAAAGCGTTTAAACCACTTGAAACACCGTGTTTTCGCAAGAGCATGTTCACCATACAATTCCACGAGCAAACGATGACTTTCGACTGCAGTTTTCTTTGTAAAAAAGTGATTCAGCAAAAGTTCCCGCGAATGCTGTTTCTTTCGCCAATTTTCAAAATTTTCCATGATTGAGAAAACACTGTTGACTGATTTTGCAGGTTATGAATAGAGCTTCAAAATGACGTGCATGTCAATGATTTGCTACAGCGCATACACAAGTGTTGGCATCTAATGTCACAAATTCCGGTTTTTAAGTTATAGACCCAATACCTGGAGACTTCGATGCGTGTGCACGCCACGCATCCACATTCCGGCGGGAAACAATACGCGTGCAAGTTACGTGCAATTTACTCGCGCCGCGGATGCAACGACGCCCTATCGCCGGAGTGCATCGGCTACCGGGTACTCCCAGTTTTTCCCGCTTCGCCGCGAAGATCGACGCGCATTAATGGCGCGGGCCCGATACGCATCATGGCGTCTAATTTATTTCCCAATTACCACGGGCCCCGTCTATTCCCAACTTATCTATCGCTGACTCTACGCAAGTCGGAATCGTTGCAACGGGAACCCCCCGAGCTCTAGCCGGGGACAGCTTGTACGTTTGCACACACGCAGGACCATTTCGCGGCCCACAGTGTGGAAAACTGACTTTTCTCGATTCAAAAAGAAATAACTTTCGATAGACATGAGATAGAGAATATGGGAAAATAGGGAGACTATGGTACGGATGTTTTTAACTTTGAAAAAATAAAAGTTTAACTGTTTAACTATAATTCGATTTTTTTTTAAGTTCTGAGGTGGTATACAAATTTTAAGACCAGATTTGAAATCAGCGTGAAAAATCTAAGGGAAGTGATACATAGTATGTTAAAGAAAAATTGTTTTCTTCTCGTGGTAACGTAAAAACGACTTTTTCATGAAATTATGCAACTTTGACGAATTTTCACAAGGTTAAAAACCGTTCGTACCGTAATCTCCCTATTTTTCTTACATTCTACAAAGATTCAGCTTTCATTTAAAAAAAAACTTCATCGCTCTACCTCATTTCTATCGAGAGTTATTTCTTTTTGAATTAAGAAAAGTCAGTTTTCCCCACTGCGCGGCCCTCGGCGGGACGAGCCGAACTCCTCTCCCCATTTGCATTACCGATCACCCAGATATTGAGCACCCCTGTACGAATAACTAACTTGATGCCCGCGGGGCCTTGGATCTCGTGGCCACTCGGCCGTGATCGGCGATCCTCGTCCAGACGTAGCCAGACGGAGCGAGAGAGACTCGGGGGGCCCCGTCGGAGCGAGAGAACCGACTAGAATCACCGGGGAGTGGAGCGAGAGAGGAGCTCAATGGAGAGAAGGGCTGAGCGAATGGAGCGAAAGAGAAGGAGGGGAACACACCGTCTGAACGTGAGCGCGCTTTCCCACGCCCGCCGCGCATGCGCCGAGTAGCCTGGCCCCTCGTGGACCCCTCGGCTCCCTCCGCGAGTAATCGGTTCTCTTGCACTTCCACTCCTCTTTCTCTCTCTCTCGAGGGGACGTCGACGTTTCACCCTCCTCGTCTCTCTCTCTCGCCACGTAACTTCTTCTCCCGCGTCGGTTCTTCTGACTTTGTTCCTCGTTTCGCTTTCTTCCTCCTCCTCCTCCTCGCTCTCTGTCTCCGCTCCTCCCCGACCCATCGACGGGGGATAGGGGTGGGGGGACCCCTTACCTCCAGATATCCGCATAGATTCAAGTGCGGACGTCTGCCGTTCTTTCTCTCCACCACGTTCTTTCTCCGTACACCTCGTCCGCGAACAATATTCTGCTTCAAGTGGTGGAAACCACTTGTCTCCGGCGGTGGTGGCCCGCTCGCTCGCTCGCTCCCTCGGCCCAACCGCGCTTCACCTTCTCCTTCCACTTCTTTCGCCTAGCAATAAGCTGCTCTAATTATCTTCGACCTGTTTGTCAGCGGATGCCGACGATCCTATGCGACATCGGGCCCCGATTGAACGCGCCGCGCTGCTGTTTTCTAACCGATTACTTGTTGCCCCTTTTTCCCGTGGGTGGCCACGCGAAGTTAATCGATTCATTGGTTCGCGGAACACCTATGGAAAATCTACGCTGTTAGTACTCTCGACGTCCACGCGTTTCTCGGAACGTACGAGGCGATAGATAGACCTTACCAGCGCACGGCTGCTGGCTGAAGCAATAATAATTATCTGCCTATGAGCATTATCATAATGACCAGCGACTTACAATAGCGTCGTTCTTCAATGTAGTTCCACCGAGTTAAAAACGCCGTCGGTGCATCGCTGCTTTGTGCACTCCGGTGCAATTGCTTTTTGCTGAAGAACACAGCGAGCGGAGTTCTAGGTTCTCCTTCCGATCGTTAGGATAATTGTCCCGGTAGTCGGCTATTTAAGGCCAGTAGTTTGGCCATCTTGCATGTTGTTATTATTAATATGATGTTGTCTACGTTTCTTTGTGCGAGAAAAAAATGTTGCACTTACGAGAAGCGATTGCTGAAGTGGTTCGAAGTGACTCTTTGCGATTATGTTCTTCGTGGCCTTTGTTCAGAAATTATCAACGAATAATGAATTAGTTTGGCCATCTTGCATGTTGTTATTATTAATATGATGTTGTCTACGTTTCTTTGTGCGAGAAAAAAATGTTGCACTCACGAGGAGCGATTTCTGAAGTGGTTCGAAGTGACTCTGCGATTATCTTCTTCGCGGCCTTTGTTCAGACGTTATCAACGAATAATTAATTTTGCTCTAAAGTTATCAACGAAATATATATAGCAACATTTTTTGGACATCCTGTATAGGATTTTGTTAGCACATATCTCTTTTTTTACATTGAATTTTTAATATAGATTTAATTAATTTATATTAGATTAGATTTTTTAAAAATAACTTCGATATCTTTATTTTAGCCAAAAACTGATGAGTGAACATTTACATCTTAGGTTTTTCGGTTACGTGTGTTCGCTTTTAAAACAATTGAAGACACGAATTATTAATTATTTCGGGAAAACTGTGTCGAATCGACACAAGGGGCGGGCGAGGGTGAAGCGATTTAGTTTCAGGAATAATTAATATAATTGAAGCGAATAAATTGAAACGATTAAAGCACTTAACGCTATACAAATTAGAAACACGTGAAACATTATCCGAGGTTTACGAGGTGGTTTCAGCTTCGATAAATTGAATGTGATTGACCGATGTTCTCTTCTGTTATGGTTCCACATGTAGACTATTAACGACTGTTATTGCACGTGTCATGGAAATTGGTACAGCTTTCACGTTCTATATCGCTAGAACTTGGATTTTATGTGTTTATAGTTCCCCCTATATAATTTCATTTTATTTGTGTACATTTATTGTTGACAAATTAATTATAGGGAGCCATTTCGCATATATGAGATCCCTTTAATTCACATTTTTTTTTCAAATAAAATATCTTCCTGAACAATTTTTTAAATGTTAATTCACTGGTGCAGTTACCCTATATTGCCTGTGGCTTAATAAAATGATCAAACGAAGGAATAAATGTTTATACAGCTTTTATTCTTTGCAATTGATTTGGAAAAATTTTATTTTGCATAAAAAATATTATATACAAGAAAAGTGTAGTTTCCGAATCGGACCAAGAAGTGTCCTGTTGACCCGAGAAGAATGGTGTTAAAATGGGAGATGAGTTCTGTAGTTGTGGAGCGTAGAATCGAGAAGATTTCGCGAACGTTCCAGGAGCTAGGGACGGAATATTTGCAGGAAAGATTTCAATGAGCAGGCGTGGTCCATAAAAGTAATTCCGAAAGAAACGCGAGAGACGTCGGAGGGGGAGGGGGCAGAATGAGAGAGCGGTGCTGGGATGTTTGCAGAACCCGGGGAACCCTTCCGAACGTGTTATTTGCGAATACCTACGGGAGACGGTGTGTTTCGCTCGTTCTCGTGAGAAGTCGGGCTTACGGTGCCCGGCAACTATTTCCACCGGAGGGTAACAAGATCTCGTGGAGAGCTCGATAAACCGATAAGTTCGTTCGAATCGCTGCCTCGTGTCGAATCGCTGCTGCCTCGAAAGGTTCTGTTTGTTTTAGTAGAAGCGAGGCAATTAAACGATCACAGCTCTCGAGTTCACGGAAGCATTAGTTCCGCCGGAAGGTAGAGCTATTATTTTGCGGGGTATCAGTCATTTGTTTGTGCTCCGGCCGGTTTTGCTTCACGATGCTTTCGTTCGGCTCGACTCGTTTATCGACACGGATCACCGACTCGTTTCAGTCGTCGAATCCAAACATCAGAAAATCCGATGCTTTCAAATCGAACACACTTCGTCTAAGTGCTCCACCATTTGTCTTCAAATGGTGTTCGGGTGATTAATATTATCACAGAACGATTTCTTGTCCCAGCAAATATGCGTTTGGGCCATTTTAACCCCTGTCAAACTGTGCTACGAGTAGATTACAGGTCGAAAAAATTTTTAAAATATATTTCAAAGAATAACATTCGATTTTATTTAATTCTGATCAACTTCGCATGTAGATATTCTTTAGAAGTACCGTCTAGTATTTAACCGTGAATTAACCAAGTTAATTTTGGGCCATTTAATGTAAATTTAATTGGGCCATTATAATAAAATTTTCAAAATATATTTCAAAGAATAATACTCGAATCCATCTAATTCTGATCAACTTTGCATGTAGATATTCTTTAGAAGTATCATCTAATATTTAACCATGAATTAACCAAGTAAATACGATCCAATTGTTATCGAGTTCAGTATGAATTTAATCAGAAAAATGTCGCAAATACGCGTCTGGGCCATTTTAACCCCTGCCAAACTGTGCTACGAGTAGATTACAGGTCGCGAAAATTTTCAAAATATATTTCAAAGAATAATATTCGATTCTATTTAATTCAGATCAACTTCGCATGTAGATATTCTTTAGAAGTACCATCTAGTATTTAACCGTGAATTAACCAAGTAAATACGATCCAATTGTTATCGAATTCAGTACGAATTTAATCAGAAAAATGTCGCAAATACGTCGGCGCAAGTGTGAAAAATAAATAACTCATGATACCGGGTGTCCAATTGAATTAGCGTTATGTTCTGACCGGTAGCATCTAATCCTCGCAGAGTTACGCCCTGTGGTGGTGGGGGAAAATTGTTCAGAACCATCGTGCACATCTCATTCACGTCAGAGACATTGCCGTGGTTCTTCCTCGCATAATAGAAAAGGTATTCCATTCTCGCAGCTGCGTATGCAAATGGCAATCTCTAGGCAGTTGGTTTATTACTAGCCGTTGTTTGGTGGCTGGGAACACGGTGGGTAGCGTCCGACATCCTAGTGGCCAGAACATATACGGTACACGTTAGTGTTCTCGGTCAGAGAGGCGTCTTCCCCTCGTTAGTGGCCCGTAGGAGACGTCTTCCGTCGCGTTCCGTCGACGCGGTACATAATGAAGCTCCTGCAAACGGAACCGTTGTGCCCTCGCACCGACGTGCTGATTGCCAGTGCGAATATTGTCGTACAGTAATGGGTCTGTTCGAAGAAACCCGTCGACAGGAGACTCGCCGGAGCCGGCCGTCGAAAAAATGATTATTTAGCGCCAATTAGAAACGGGCGCCTAACGATTCGAACGGGCCCCGCGCGGCCGTGTGTGTGTAATACCTTCCCCTTTTGTTTTTTTTCACCCATTGTACGAGCGAACACGGTGTTTCCGATGCGAGGCCTCGTCTTCCTGGACTGATCGTATACACAACCACCGTCGTTCGATTCAATGGAGTTGAATAACCGATTCCGTCCGGTTCACTAAAACGTGACTCTCTTCGCACTTATCTCGCTTCAGCGGTATTAACACGCGACGCACCACCTCGCGCATACTGATTCGCCCGTGTAGTCTTCCCTCTCCTCGGGCTCGACCTTACGACCCGTTCCGAATTTCAGCCCGGTAGACTCGTTTACAGAATTACAAGGATAAGGGACCCGCCCTCTCATTCCTATAGATAATACAAAGTTGAGATTTCTAGGTAGTCGAAAGCGCTAGATAGGATATTAAAAATAATTAGTCCTTTCGTACAAAAATACTTTATTTTCAACTCAAATCATGTAAGATTTTAAAAGTAGAACAGACTTAATATTTAAACTTCTGCATTTAAGATTTATCTTAATTCAACATCGAGGTCACAAACGTCTTTATAAATATGATCTTCCTAAAGATATAATGCTGTTATCCCTAAGGTAATTTATCTAAAAATTTTTATGAAAACATCATTTAAATTTACATTAATTTATGAATATGATATTTATATAAAGTTAATTAAATTTAAATATCACCCCAATAAAATAATTAATAGAATAATTAATCTAATCTACCTAGGTCGCAATCGCATCCAAATTTCCTATTTTTATGTTTACAAGGCGTAATTTTGCAAAGATGGTGTGGTTTTCCAGTAATGAAAATCGCTAAATAAAATATCAATCTAAGACGCAATCGCCCCAAATTTCCTATTTTTACATTCCCTAGGCCCACTTTTCATTACGAAAAAGTTTTATGAAAAAAAAACCTACAGTAAAAATATGCACTAAAAATAGGATTCCTGATGGCGATCACGTCCTAGATTGATCTTTTATCTACCGTTTATCGATCACTGATAAAACGCAATCTTTGCAAGATGGAGAAATGAGAAGGCTTGTCCGGGACCCTTGGAATCCTGGAAAAACGAGTCTCCCGCTTAACGAATCGTCCCGAGAGAACTGGTACGCCCGGTCGAAAGATTAGGAATTAATTCGAGGTAATTGAAACGTCCAGTTGAACCGCTTATTCCCCGTCGACCGAAGTCCCGTTGCCTAGCGTCGAACCATAGACTCGTAGCCGGCGAACATGATTTCTCGGCAGAAGAAGAAAGCACCGGTGCCCCGAGATAAATTTCTTCACCGGGTATATCCTTGTAGTCACACCCGCTTTCTCTGTTATCCCGTGCGCGCGGCGGCCCCGGTAGCGAGCGTTACCGCCGCGCGTTTTATAAATCTGCACGCCCTACATCTTGAAACGTCCGTTATACGTCTGCCGTACACGTGGTCGCCGTGTATTTACAAGCTTTTTACCTTAGGCCGCATACCGTCGTTGCAACCGCGCGGACGTACGGTTTTCGAGCGCATTCGCGAGTGATACGCGCGCTAGCTCCAGCGAATTCTCTCGGGTGAGAGCGACACGGTGTGTTGGTTCGCCGCGGCGGCGGGACGAACGATCGGTTCTCTTAATTACGATCGGCGCGATCGTGCGTGTGCAGCCGAGCCGAACGAGAAAAATAACTAGTGCCTCTCCTTTCTGGCGAGCCACGCGAAATTTTATTCCTGTCGTCGTTCGCATACACCGCCGCTATTAACGACTCCTGTCGAGATATACCGATGCGCGCCAACCCGCACCCGGCATTCGGCATCTCACCGGATCAGCTCCACTTACATGGAGAAGGCAAGGTCATCGGGGTCTCTCAGAT
>CM052330.1:8465835-8481496 GCA_028455615.1 Lasioglossum zephyrum | reverse complement strand
AATTTGGAAATTCTGATTAGGCAATCTTACAGATATATCCGAGCAGCATGGTATCATATTTCTTGGTGACTTAAGGTGGTGCTTTTGGGACATTTATGGATAAAATAAAAAGAGGATAAATAAAAATAAAGAAATATAATATAGAGAAAATAAAATAGTAAGAGGTTTAAATAATGTCGATAATTCAACGTATAGGTTCGCTCTGTAAACGCTTACGTCTGCTCGTCCAATTTTCCTGGAACACAGGCGCTTCAATCAGCGCATCATCGATGACATTGATCGATCAGCCGGCGCGAAAAAATTAGCGTGATTTCGGCGAAACGAGCGGGGATCGCGCGGACCGCGTTTCACGAAGCGCAATTGGCCGTGTTCGCGGTGGTTGGAAAAAACTTGGTGGTGCAGTCGCGGCTCCGCAAAAAAGCATCGATATCGGGAGCGGACGAGCGGTTAATGCGAGCGACGAAGCGTGTTGCTTGGCCTAAGAGCCACCAATAACAGGCTGGCATTGGCTCTTTCTCCACTTGTAGCCCGTCCGTTTCCTTCTCGTTCTCTTCAAGTCGCGTTCCTTTTCGTCGGCCCCGGGTTTCGCTTCTTGCGCTCCTACTTTTTTCCAACGGAGGGAGAGGGGGAGGGGCTCGAGTAATTCGAGCTCGTGCCAAAAGAAGTCGGGGAATTTGCCGCGGTCGAATGCGCTCGAATTTGATGGTTCCGGTCCCAAATCCGACGATTCCACTCTGTCTCTACCGAGCAACGAACGTCGTTACCTTTATTTACTCGACTTCTTTTCTTTAACCCCGACGAGGACTCTTTCCTCGTCCTTTGACGCCCCCGGCAGTTTCCTCAGCCGCGCACATCTTCTTATTTTACGCGAGCGAGACCGTCGTTTCACTAGACTGCGGATTTTTTTGCATTTGTTGCTTGTAAGGATTTTTCGAAATTCCTGGAGTCCTTGCAATTGATCGGAATTGTAGAAAAAAATACTAAAATTGCATTTACAACTTTTTATGTGGGCCGATCGTGAAAATTTAAAAAATACTAAATATGTAAAATGCATTTACAACTTTTTATGTGGGCCTATCATGAAAATTTTAAAAATACGTTTTCTACATTTGTGTCAGTTGTATGCGCTGTAAATGTTTAAAAAGTGAATTGAAAAGTAGCATTCTTAACGCGGAGCACGACTAAATTTTACACACTTCAACGTTTCTGTAAAATTCATTTAAACGTTTCTAAAATCTGTAAAATTTATCTCGCATTTTTCTACAAACATCTATAATTTTATTTTTTTTTCTCGTAAGTTACATGTTACACGATACTGCTCCTCTCACGAAGATGCCACAGTTTTCTTTATATTAAATTTGGGATAAACAGAGTGCCTCGTACAAAATTGTCGTAACGGTTAATCAATTAAAATAGCCGAAGTTGAAGAACGAAAATTACAAAATTACAAGAAAATTGGGTCTCCGTAAACTTTCGAAGACACGGCATTAACTTTTGATACTTTTTCAATCAGCTCGCAGCATTTTTCAATTTAAGTGATTATTAGTTATTATAACGGAGAAATTACGGTGTCGCGAGTGTCTCGAACGGCGACCGGGAACTGTACGAAATTGTGGTGAAATCGGTCGATGGAGAATCGACGACAGGATTCTGCCTCCGCAAGATCTTCAATTTGCAATGGCGCGGCGCTCGTTTTGCTCGCGGTTCGTTTTCCGTTCGTCTGGGACTCTGCGATGTTATTACCGACTAAGTGGACGATTCGTAATGACACCGGAGGCTGCCATTTTAGTGCTAAGTGCCGAGCATTATCGGCAGGGGATGACGGTAGTCCGTTTTATATTTTTTCGCTCCACCCCCCTCCCATTCCTCTCCTGCCCTACTCCGTCATCGTATTTCGATCGAACTTTCGCGAACCGGAGATAAAAAACCATCGATCGTTTTCGCAAACTCTCGTGGCCGTCGATCCTCTTATTTAGCCACTCCGATTATTACAGTACTCCGAATAATTCCGCGAAATAAATTTCGAAAATATAATCACAGAAGATTAAACATTTTCAGTCTCGCTTCGAGTATTACAATTTTCGATTAAGATTCTCCGAAGTAATTGAAACGGAATGAGGTATTTAACTTTACGAGAAAGTAATTTTTTCAACGTTTACTTCATCTATTTAATTAATTCGTCCTTTCTAAGAATTTCATTTACAGGCTGTACATTCAAATTTAATCGTGTACCAAATTTATCGTTTAATTTATACCCCGTATTTCGTTGAAACGGCAAAAGTAAAATTCCAAAAGAACTTTTTTAATGCATTTATGACAAAACTGAAATAGATGCAATTTTAAACGACGAAAAAATTAAGACAAATTTTGAAAATTAAACTAGATTAATTAAGAAAGAGTCGATGCTATCCACACTCTAAATCTCATACAAAAATTATAATTATATGCAATATTTATCATAATTACAGGGGATTTAATGCATTTATGAGAAAACTGATATATATGCAATTTTAAACGATGAAAAAATTAATAGAGATTTTGAAAATTAAACTAGATTAATTAAAAAAGAGTCGATGTTATCTGCACTCTAAATCTCATACAAAAATTATAATTATATACAATATTTATCATAATTGCAGGGGATTTAATTCATTTATGAAAAACTCAAATAAATGCAATTTTCAACATTGAAAATATTAAGAGAGCTTTTAAAAATTAAACTAGATTAATCAAGAAAGAAAGAAATGTCTATTTCGCTCAAGTTTGTTGCAATTCAGAGTGAAAATGTTTATTTCGCACAAACATTCGAATAATTACCGAGATACTCGATTCATTCCGATGGAACACCTCGAGAGGATTGTCGAATGGAATTAAATAATTTATTCGAAGTCGATGGTGGGTTTTGTCTTTCGAGTTTCCCGGGTGGATTGTGTCCAAGCGGTGTTTGCCGGCCAATTAAACGTCGAACGGATCGGCAAAAGGCTCGCGTCTTAACGCGTTGCGCAAAGCACAATTTCAGATGCTCGTTTAGATAGCGCGCGGCAAAATCGCGCAGCCATTCGTCATGTCCCACCGGAGGCAAGAGAGACAGTGAGAAGGTGGGGGGAGGTGGGCATCGTCTGGATTTACGAGGCAATTTCGGCGGACGATCCGTTAATTTCCGGACGATACGACACGATAATTCCAAAGAAATCACGGCTATCCACCTTTTTTTTATCTGGGATGCCTTTCGCGCGGCGTCGAACCTCAACGAAAGGATCTTATTAATTGCCTGCGAATTACCAGAATTTCTACACCTTCGGGCGCAATGAAAATTTTATCGGGCCTTTCGAACATCGCTTAACAAATTCCACTCCTCCACCTTTCGCGAACTTCGCCAGTACATTTTTTATATTAAATAATTTTATAATAAATTTATAATAATTTTATAATAAATTGCGAGAAGAAAGGTGGATTATTCTAACATAATAAAAACGCAGTGTATTTTATTTTGGTTTTGGAATCGACAGACGTTGTCCAGTCTAAATTTCTAAAAATTTTCCTTTAAAGGTTTTGTCTCGAGAATTGTTTAAAATAGTGACAACTTCGATGTCTACGATATTATAATTATTATATTCCTCTCGATAAGAACTTATTTATAGTGTCGATTAAAACAGATTCGACTACATTCGATTTCTAATTCACTGGAATCAATGCTAGTTAAATAATGCTGGAAAATTTTCACGGAGTCTAATAGGGAGAGAAGTCTAATAGAAAGAAAATGCATCCCCACGCGAAAACATGAATGGTCGAGAAAGAGTTGCGCTTTTACGTTCCGCTCGCGTACACCATTTTATTTCATCTTTACTTCCTACATTGTGCACGTGGCTCGTAAAGACCATTAACACCAGAAAAAAATAGACGAGAATATTTCTAAATACTCTTCCGTCCAATTTATCGTGTGAAACAAGAACTAGGAAGAGGCCACGGAAATTGGCATGGAACCGACGCAGAGTTTGCACTCCCACGTAACCAGAAACATGATTCATCGGCATCGACTTAATTGTCTTGTTTCGACGAGTGAAAGTCGCAAAAATTCCGTCGCGACGCCGTCAATAATTCGTGTACGATTGCACGGTTCCATTTGTGTTTGAGCAGCTTGCCACGTGGCCGACACCTGTCTAGGTGTTTACATAGAATTTCATATTTTACTGGCCAATTAGAGGCTGCCTATGAGATATCATAACGCGTTAAACCGTGAAAATGGGCTGAGCAGACACGAAAAACTGTGAAGGGTTTATTTGAGTTATTAGTTAACGCGGCTAACGTCATCTCGACGGCAGCCGCCTTCGGGAACTGTAGCGATCGCCTTACGGGGGACGTTAATTAATTCGGAGCTACTGTTCGTCGTGAAATTGATTTACCATCCTTTGACTTTCGTAATATTAATCTTAATATTTCGTAATATTAACATTTTTTTAATGTCCAACAATAGCTACTTTGTCTAAATCTGATTTGTAAACATTTGTAGGGCAAGCAATCCCTAGTAGCACAAAATATTGTATGCATATTCATATAATATTCAAAAGAGATTCAATCAATGTTTTTAATATTCAAATATACATATAATATTTATTTGACATTAAGACAAAGTTCACATTTTTTAAATATTTACTTTATATTTTTTAAATATCTATTTTATATTCTCTGAATATTTAGCTTATATTTTCTAAACATTCAAGTTACATTTTTTGAACATATATACAATATTAGATCTGATATTTATCTAATATGGAAAAGCGTGGCTCAAAAAATATTTTTCCAATATTCGAAAAAAATGTATATCCAATATTTTTGTGCTACTAGGCATTATACAAATATTTATCGATGGAACTCGTTTAAACAAAAAGGTATATTACGGTTAATTTATAGTCGTTTTACCAAACCACTATTTTGGAAACGATATTTATTTGTCAAGGGTCCAGACGTCATAACTTTTACAAAAATTTATTACTTCACACAAACATTGTATAAAATTGAAAGTCAAGGTTGTAGAAAAAAAACTGCGAAATTTTTGGTCCCAGAAGTATTACACGATTATGTAAAAATTATAACCCACTCTGTTTTGATGTTCAGTGGGGGATAGTTGAATGAGTCGACGTTTATATATATCGGAGACATTAATATCTTACTAAACAGAGGGACAAGTTATGTTGCATATAAAAGTATAACAACTATAGTTTATGGTTTGGCGAGCAGTGTTTCAGTCTAACAAGCCTGGCTGAAACTTTAAACGGTTGCCCAGTACATTGAAACGTTAAGCAGCTTTGTAATTGAAGACCGGCACAATTAACTGGCATCATTGGCCGAGCTACTTCGTGAAACCGGGCACTCTTTCTTCGCGTGCCTTTAGGACTATTTTACAGAAGAGAATGCCACTAAATTGTATCCGTCTCGCACGAATTAGAACAATGAAAAGCCTAACGAGCTCGGCGACTTAACGACGCCGTAATTTCGGAAAGCTGAACATGCAAGAAAACCGAACATTTATAATTAGATAAGGATCGTCGTTCCAGTTTTCGTTACTCGAATAACTTTCATTCTCGGACTTCAATCGAAACGAATGTTATTATACGCTATTATATGGAGGAATTACACTGTTCTGAAAGTAGTAATCATACTAATTTTCTGTACATATTTTCCAGACCCAAAAATGCTTCTTTGAAAAAGATCCGCATATGGATCGAAACGTTAGAAACATGTAAATGATTGCACATTTGCTGTAGTTTTATAAATGATCGAACCTGGCGCCAGTATCATTCAATTATTAAGTTATTATACGCGTACCGACATTATTACTTGGAAAAATGTTTTCATTTGTTTTCTCCAGTTGACTCGAGGTCATATCTCACGGTTTTTACCATCTACGTTGAAAACCCGGCAATTTAATATTCAACCTAGTTCACTCGGCTTATTAATCTTCAGTGTCAGATCCATATAGCCTGTGGAGCTCACTTTTCAATTTTTCTCGCGGCGTTTGTGTATTGCTTTTCAAATGTAAAGCAATATTATATTCAATTTTGATATTGGTCGTGTATGTTTTATTAATTTTTCAATATTTATTTTAGTTTCACTTTTTTTATGAAATTTTTACTAGAACAATAATCACTGAGGAATCTACGTAGAAATGACTGTTGTTTAGCCTTGTTATTAGTTCAATGATCAATCACTTATTTTAATGGTTAGACAAAAAGTCATTAAATTCATTAAAAATTCATTACATCCCTTAACAACTTTGTTGCATCAAAAACAATATTATATTTCACAAGACTAATCTGTTTTCTATTACATCAAACAAATTTCTTCATAAATGCTTAAATATCGGCAGTCTATGAAAAATTTAAAGATAAATTAAACTAAAAAAGGAGATGGTAATACGTAAGTATTCTTCCTATCGTGAATTCGAACCGTCTAGAATTCAATGATCAATCACTTATTTTAATGATCAGACAGCGGATCTTTATGCAAAATAAAAACGTTACAAACTGATCGTAGGAACCAGGATTAACATAAAAATTTATTACATCCCTTAACAACTTCGTTGCATTAAAAATAGTATTATATTTCACAAGACTAATCTGTTTTCTATTGCTTCAAACAAATTTCTTCATGAATGCATAAATATCCGCATTCTATGAAAAAGTTCAAGATAAATTATATATATATATATATAAACTAAAAAGGGAGAGGGTAATACGTAAGAAAACAATGTCTAGAAAACAATGAATAAGTTGAACGACACATTGCGTTTCGCCAATTGCGATAGAATTAGTTCCAGGCAATTTCCATTGAAATACAAATTGATATGAGAATATAGACTCTGGGAATGCACCTCGTTGAATTCGCAAATGCGTCTGAGGTTGAGGGTGTGCTGCCTCTGGACTCCGCGGTATCATTGATTCGAGATCTCGATCGCGTGTATGTCGATCAATTTATCAAGCTTCGAGCTGCGAGAGATGGGTATATATATGTATACCAGTTACTGACAATAACAAACGATGATTGAAATCGTACGGCCTCGATCACGATGAGATTCGAGGGTATTATACGTGCAGCAAGACCCCTTTCCGATGATCCTCCATCTCTCGATTACAGATCGAACTGATAATGCAACATACGATATTATTTTGTTGAAAAAATCGGATTCACTGATTCATCGCCGGTATCCTCGCCGTTCGAGGAACTTTTGTCTTCGCACAGTGGATGCAAGCCCATCCGCTTGCAAATAGAAATTCCCGTGAATTATTTTCGAAGATTCGTTGTGTTGTAAAATTGTAGAATATCTCAGCGAGGTTTAAACGTAATTAAAACGCTGTTGTAAAAATACTACGATTATAGATCTGTAGAAAAGTCGTATCAAGAGGATCTCGTATTCGTGAAAGATGAAGGCTTTATGGGTTTACTGCTGTCATAAACGCCATCAAGAAATGTATTGGTTAAGCTCGCTGGCGAGTCGCGTGATAATGGATCCTTTAATCCTATTAAATGTTCGAGTTAATGACGCGTGAAAAACTCGTATGTCGCTTACGATATGCTAATGTTTTTATTCTGTAGCTGTTGACAGCCGGGGAGGAACATTATCAATATTAAAGTTCAAGGCATCATTCTCAGTTCATTGCGTGAATAACATGTTTTTGTTGAACTCCATAAAGTAATATTCCATACTTCGAAATTTCGAATGTTTTCACGAAACCACATAGTGCTAGGGGTTGTATTAACCAGCTAATTTCCTTTTCATGAAAATTACAGAATCGTTGCGATTTAAAATATATTTAAATAATTGGATCGATTATAGAATTTTAATTGAATCGATTATAGAAAACAGCAAATTTACAATTATTCAAACATTCATCTCAACGTTTCGATCTCTATATGGATCATTCTCAAGAGAGACATTTTTGCGTCCGAAAAATAATATATACAGGGTGGGGCGCCACATTTTGCCACCTATATTTTTTATTCCATCAGCCGATGCTCCTTCATATTCTTTACAAAAAAATTATTAATTTATTTGTGTAAAAAAAATTATTAGTTTAGGAAATATTTTAATTATAATTTGTTAGGAAATCTCGACTCTCTGGTCAATAATATGAATTCAATGTGATATTTCCTATCGAAATAGAGACGTAAATCTAAAGCAAAATGTGGCGCCCCACCCTGTATATAATATAGAATTGTAGTAAAAATCTTTTTATGTTTTTTCTTTTTTTTTTGAAATTTTTAAACGAGCTTAACTGTCTATTATTATAAGCTGATTTTTCAGTTTATTATTATTGTTATTCGACTCCGTTCCATAGATCTGGAAATTAAAGAGAATCCGAAACTTTTGATCAGACCGGCGTTATACCTGTTGGATTGTCCGCGGTGTGAGTCGAGACGCGCGGTTTTGCAGGTTTTTGCGACATGTACGTCCGCGGTTGTCCGGTATTTTTGCGTAAAAGTCGGAGGTGGAATCGTTCTAGTATCGACTACTATTCATCGTGTCCGCGGCATAATTCACTGTCACTCGGCTGTGCGTCGCGTCGGTCGAGCGACAGCGGCGGATCGGTCCCGCGACATTCCGGCCGAGTGTTTACAGACTGATCGAGAGTCCTGGCAACGATCCTGCCGCAAATACAAGTCGTCCTTCCGTTCTTCTTTCGGGCGGGATTTTCTTGCCCTCTCTCGCGGCCGAACGATCTATCCTTATAGACCACGCCGCCGCGCCGCGTCCATGTATACATATACCTATAGAAATCCGAACAGGAGAGTCGCAGGAAGAAACTACTTCGGTCACGAAGAACACCTGGGTATGTCGTATACGGTCCTCGTCCGACTGAAATTCATTATTTTTGCGTGCGAGTTAAATGATCGTGAAAGCATTTATACGTTTCAGTCCCGAGCGATCTAGTGCTACCATTAACACTGCAGCTATGGGTCGAATCATCGGTTTTTCGGTAATTAAATAGAAAAGGTCTGCGTACTCCAATTTTCATGAAATTTTAAAATGTTGTGCAGTAAGGCATGCTGAACAACTTTTTCCTTTTCCAATATAGGGGAGTCGCTTTTAGTTTTCGAGATATTTGCAAAAGACTATCGCTAAAGCTGTATTGAAGTTTTCGTATTCCTGCATGCTCCGCGGCAACGTAGAAGTTTGTAATTAAATTCTTAGATTAAAATACAGAACAATATTAATTTAATATAATACTATATATTTAATATACAATATTTATTTATTGTACTATGAATATATTTATAAATAAACCCTAGAGTTAAACTAGTTATTATCCATTTTTATAAGATTTATAGTAATTATAATTACTTATAAGTATACATACAAATATAAACATATAAATCTATTTATATGTAAATAATTTGTTATGTATATTTATAAATATATTATATATTTGATTATTATACATTTAAATACTTATATAATATATATAAATATTTATTTATTTATATATTTACGCTGTTATATATTTCACGCTGTTACAAAGAAAAAATAAATGAGCTATAGTGACTTGGAACTTTAAACATAGCTCAGAAATAAAATTTCTATTAGTTTACTAGTAGTTTCAAACGCAAACTTTAGGAAAATCGAATTTTATGATTTTTATAGGGCGACATACGTAACGCTAATAATTAAAAAAAAAATTTAAGAGAATGCTGTATGTTGGAATAATATGAAAAATTCACTTCTTCTCGTATTCGCAACGGAACAGAGATTCCGAGATGAGCGAACTAGAAATCACTGCTTACAGTTTTAACGTCTCCACGAAATACGGAATATGCTCGCCTAATTACCCCGTGTTACGATAACGTTATTAGCCGTTTCCACGTGATAACGGTGGATCAGACAACGATTATAGCGTGGTTTGACGACTACGGTGCGGCGAGTTCGTCAACGGTAGTTTTGATAGTACGAGGATAGGATTGAACGGGCGTAGATCGGCATTGATAGCCGCGATGCGCGAGAACCTCGAGCGAAATAAATCTTGGCAGTGTGTCCTGGAACCGCCTCGAGGTTGTCCATTACCAGAGAGAATGGTCAACCATAAAGTGGCTCCGTTTCTTCTTGGTTTTTTTTAAATAACGTTGCTCCTCGACCGGCAACAAAGCAGAATGATGATGCTACCGGACGGAACTTTACTGCCCGTGAAGTCCCTGATTGATACATGCTGCGCGTACAGCACACTCCTTGATGCAATCATATTCGCGTGCAGATGAATACACGGGAAGCAACAGTAGCGTACACGCTCGGAACAGCTGTACGTTGGTGGTCCTGGCTTTCCGGACGATGCGATGCTTCGTAGAAATCCAGCATCGAGTTTGGCCAAGTGGTCTCGCTCGCGAAACCGACGCACATGTAACAGTTCCGGACAGGTTTTTCAAAACTGTGGACTCGCTCAGTCAGAAGTCCTGAGGATTCTCAAATGAAACAAAGAAAAATGGAATAAAGACTCTTGGCGATGACCAGACTGCGAATCTTCATGCAAATCTAATTTTACTAGATTATTTTAGTGAGATCAGGAACGAGCTCAAATTAATTAACCAACAAAATTTTTTACGGCAAGCATAGAGTGGAGATGTCGTTAATATTTAGTCAAGAACAAAGAAAAATGGAATAAAGACTCGTGGTGACGACCAGACTGCGAAACTTCATGCAAATTCCAATTTTATTAGATTATTTTAGAAAGATCAGGAACGAGCTCCATTTAATTAACCAACAAAATTTGTTACGTTAGGTTAACAACAATGAAAAATGGAAGAAAGTGTCATGGAGATTACCAGACTGCGAATCTTCATGCAAATTCCAATTTTACTAGATTATTTTAGAAAGATCAGCAACGAGCTGAATTTAATTAACCAACAAAACTTCTTAATATTTATTCCTATGTTTTCTTTTATTTCACTGAACACTGTAAACGCACGAAGATCCGCAGTCTAGTTACTTTAATAATACATTACTTTAAACGAAATCCATTAAATATGATCATTGTACCTCGCCTTTATGACGAAATCAAATTCTATTCTTTTATAATGTACATTTAAGCGAATAGTTTGAATAGCGATGACGCTTATAATTTTTTGTTTGCGACGCGTGAAAAATTGCAAGTCTGAAGTGCGTTTTGATTGAATCATACGACGCGTGTCCCGCATTTGTTAATAAAATTACTGTTCGCTTTCATAGAGCGACGCGTACGCGATGGTATAATTACGGTGTACTTGACACGGTATCATGGTGAGATGGCTGCGTGCGCAGTGGTTCGAGGAATATCACGTGACCGGTCAATTTTGCACAATGCCTAGTAAAAGACTACTCTATCATCCATTGCGTATCGTTTTCATTGTTTCTTTATGTTCATTATCTTTCTTCATCTTTGGTGCAATTCATTGAAAAGTCAATTTTTCGTGAAAATATAAAACTTCGTGAAAGTGTAAAACTGTTTGATTTTCCTGAAAAATCATCTTATAATAATAGACAGTTAAGCACGTTTAAAAATAAAAAAAAAAGAAAAAACATAAAAAGATTTTTACTCCGATTCTGGCTTAGATTGCCAATCATTGTACAGTTTATATGTCACATTTGCTGTTTTCAATTTGCATTATATATTATTTTTCAGACACAAAAATGTCTCTCTCGAGAATGACCCATATAGGGATCGAAACGTTGAGGTGAATGTTTAAATAATTGAAAATTAGCTGTTTTCTATAATCGATCCAACTGTACGTCGAAACCACAAAATTTATTATATATTTCATTTTCATTCGATAGCGAAGAATTTTATTTTTATTTTACAGTTTAACCCTATTCAATTAGAATAGGGTTATTTCCATTTTATTTTTACCTTATCGTGCATCCGTTTTTGTATGTCAAAAGGTTAAAATCACTTTAATAAAATTGTCTCGAACAATTCAAGAAGAGTTTACAACAAACCTATATTATCGTGAATGTTAGAAACAGTAGTACATTTGGTTTTCCGCGAACGAATTTAAATGGAAGAGCGGACAACCACGTTTAGAGCGAAATTGCTTCTAGACTCCCGCAATTGTTATTTTCTTGCAAATAAGCGGCCGCAATGTTGCACCGTTAGAAAATGCATCGCCGCGAGCGTGGCTTCCTCTTGGAATCGGTCGTTTCATAGCTAAAATAATACATCCCGCGGGTGGTACACGCGCGTAACGTCCGTACACGCGACACTCAGTGGCACCGCGGTGTATTCGTTACGTCCCTGCGGTGCTTCGAAAGGAATATTCACAGATAGAAGTCAATAAATCCAGCCGACGGTGCTCAACGCGGTCTCAAGCTGGACTGCTAAGTCCAGAAGAAACCCGCTGCCAACAAATAATGGCCGTGGAATCATCGCTTCCGTTTATAGAGATACCGGCTGCGGCTTTCTAGGCGCTCGCATACTCGATATCCACGCCAGAACCCAGAACCAGCCGGGAGAGAAGCTGCGTGAACCTAACTCGGAACCAGCTGTGTTCACCGACAATGGCCTGCAGCTCTCTTCTTTTACCTTGCTGCTGCGGCCATCGTTCTGTCAATCGTTTATTCATAAACAGCGTTCCGTGAATTCATCAATTTCATTCGAAATGTAAAGTAGAAGAGAATATTTCACTCGAAGAATACTATGAGTAAATGAACGTTGCTTTACAATATTTTCTATTCAGCTGTGTGTTGCAATATTTCCATAAAAGAATGAATTTTATTTGAAACCGTGTATATAAACTTAAGTAGTTATATAAACTTTATTTAAATTATTTATATAAATTATTTATATAAATTTAAGTTCGAAGAATACCGAGCATAATGAACTTTAACGTGCAACATTTCTGTAGTTCGTTATATGTATACAGTAAAACCTCGATCTAAGAAAAACTCTGCGGTCCGTGCTGTTTCTTAGATTCTGTAGTTCTGTTAAACCCGGACCCCGGCAGTGAAGTGATTATTCGTTTTTCGTGGATTAAAGTAAAAATAAATTCAGCTTGCTGATTAGAAGAATATCTTTCTTGAATTTGGCTTTGTTCTTATGAAACAGATGAATTATAATAACATATTTGAAGTGAAGGTATTTAAATGAAACATTTCAAATTTTTACTTGAACTGTTGAAGGAGGAATACGATTAAGAGAGCTCTTGAGAGCATTCAACTCGATGACATATATATATAATTGTTTTTAGGTGTGAACTTCTTCAGTTACAAAAGCAAACAGTTCAATTATTTACATAACTTACTTATATAAATTATATAATATATGTATTTAATTTACATATACAGTTTCTTCAGTTACAAAAGCAAACTGTTCAATTATTTACATAATTTCCTTATATAATTTATATAATATATGTATTTAATTTACATACACAGTTTCTTCAGTTACAAGCAAACAGTTCAATTATTTACATAATTTACTTATATAATTCATATAATATATTTATTTAATTTACATACACAGTTTCTTCAGTTACACACAAACAGTTCAATTATTTACATAACAAGGAATACATATTTTTCCGTTTTCTAATATTTCAAGCTTCAATAACGAAAATATTTCACAATGCTATTTGAAAAAATCCACATTCGAAGAACGTCGAGCACCCGACAAAGTGACTCATTTTATCGGCATAACTGGAGATGTCCAATTAAGTAAAAAAAGAAGTCGTTTCTCGTGCACCGAGGACCGATGACGCCCTCTAAAGGGCTGCCGTAACAGGTCCACGGAGCGTTACGAGAATAGACCAGGCTTCCAAAGTAACGTGAAATCAACATCGTTCTTCACACGCAAATTACTGTGAGTCATTCCAGCGCGAAGCGCATTGTATCAACGTGTCTAGATTGAACAATTTACGACTCGGTCGACCGAGCACACATGAAATTCCACGTCGCGGGAGAGACACTGTAATTCCGTAGCATTCGAGGTGAACGAGTCCGTTCTAGTTAGTCGATTGTCATTAGAAAATATCGAGAGGGAGTATTCGATGCGGGATGTCCATTAGAATAGGCGTAGTGAATCACGCAGGCTAACCACACGCAGTCGAAGGATATACCTATGGTCACGCAATCGGAGGAAAGTAGCCCTTATAGAGACCCGTTTCTCTCGAGTTTCTTTCGAGTATCGACCGGTTCCCGGGAAAGAGAGGATGATCGATCAGGGACTACAATACGAGTCCTCGAACCTAGGATCATTAGGGCCCATTAGAAAGTAGCTTTTCTTTATAAAGGCCCGGCAGGGCGCTTGGCGTTACCTTTTCGATGGACGGCGCAGTCACTGACCCCTCGCTGACATTTTTCTAAACGCCCTGTATGCTAGCGATGGAACTAACCGTGGCCGGCTACGGTGTAATTCTGAATATGGTCAATTTGGAGATGCTGTCTCGTTCGAGATTGGTAGTCGTGCAGCAGATTTTAACAAAGAATAATTTATTAATGTGTACAATTAAAAATTGGTAATAATTAAAGCATCGATGATTGATTCAATCGATTAATTAAAAAACGAAATCAACGAAAAATCAGAGACTGATTTAATTTATATAATTTTATATAATTATAATTTATATTATAATTGCATAAAACTTTATGTCTACGTCGTGAGATGTATTTCTTTAAATGTCACGCTGGAAATGAAGCAAAATGTGTGGATTTAACGTGTAAATTAAAAATGGGTGAATTGTTCTCCTAGTCTCTTTCATTCAGCTATTTTTTGTTCATTCTGTATTTCATTTTGAAATTTCAATGGGTAATCATTAATCGATTATCCGATTGGTCGTTTCTGTGAACATTAGTTGACGAAATGTACGGTACCGAAGCCATGTCTTGCGGTTTCGTTCGGTCCCCGAGAGTTTTCCAAATTTTTATCGTGGACAACTCAGCGTTTGCGGACGGAAGTGACCGATTACGTGAAATAATAAAGAACAAGTTTAATTAGAGGGAGAGCAAAGCTCGAGCCGTGTAATTGGCAAGGGTGATCGTTTCTTTGAATAGGCTGTGCTTCGATCGTTTAGCAGCCCGCCGAAATACGTCTCGAGAGAGAGAAAGAGAGAGAGAGTTTCTCTGAACCTTGCGCGGATAGAGTACAACACGAATTTTAGATACACACTTGGAGGATATAATAACACGTGTTGGCAACCTGGCCACAAAGGATCGCGTCTTCCGTTTTCTGGACCTTTCGTAGAAACCTTGACCGCAACGCGATCGCCGTTCCATTTCGCGTGAAGGCATTAGAGGTCTCTTTGAGAACGTTCTAGATGGCCGGAAAGCGTTTTAGAGTTCGCCTCGCAAAGATTAAAACCGAAATGATGCCACCACTGAATGACCGTCCATTTTTAAAGAGAACCTCGCTGTATGAAACGTCACTAGTCTCGTAACGGAACAGGAAACCACCATTTTTACTTACAAACTTTGTCAAAAAATTATAAATAATATTCGAATCAGTATATACATATTGTTCAGTTTCTCATTATCTAAGACTATTGCAAAATAAAGTTCTCCGGAGAACATATGTTTAACATTTACACACATGATAAAAATTGTGAAAAATCTGAATAACTTTAGCCTTGTTATTTTTATGTTGAATAGCTTTAACATCGTGTTAGATTGGGGCTACTAATAAATGAATTGATCAAGTTGTTATATGAT
>CM052330.1:8445696-8464134 GCA_028455615.1 Lasioglossum zephyrum | reverse complement strand
TTTTTTTTTAAATAACGTTGCTCCTCGACCGGCAACAAAGCAGAATGATGATGCTACCGGACGGAACTTTACTGCCCGTGAAGTCCCTGATTGATACATGCTGCGCGTACAGCACACTCCTTGATGCAATCATATTCGCGTGCAGATGAATACACGGGAAGCAACAGTAGCGTACACGCTCGGAACAGCTGTACGTTGGTGGTCCTGGCTTTCCGGACGATGCGATGCTTCGTAGAAATCCAGCATCGAGTTTGGCCAAGTGGTCTCGCTCGCGAAACCGACGCACATGTAACAGTTCCGGACAGGTTTTTCAAAACTGTGGACTCGCTCAGTCAGAAGTCCTGAGGATTCTCAAATGAAACAAAGAAAAATGGAATAAAGACTCTTGGCGATGACCAGACTGCGAATCTTCATGCAAATCTAATTTTACTAGATTATTTTAGTGAGATCAGGAACGAGCTCAAATTAATTAACCAACAAAATTTTTTACGGCAAGCATAGAGTGGAGATGTCGTTAATATTTAGTCAAGAACAAAGAAAAATGGAATAAAGACTCGTGGTGACGACCAGACTGCGAAACTTCATGCAAATTCCAATTTTATTAGATTATTTTAGAAAGATCAGGAACGAGCTCCATTTAATTAACCAACAAAATTTGTTACGTTAGGTTAACAACAATGAAAAATGGAAGAAAGTGTCATGGAGATTACCAGACTGCGAATCTTCATGCAAATTCCAATTTTACTAGATTATTTTAGAAAGATCAGCAACGAGCTGAATTTAATTAACCAACAAAACTTCTTAATATTTATTCCTATGTTTTCTTTTATTTCACTGAACACTGTAAACGCACGAAGATCCGCAGTCTAGTTACTTTAATAATACATTACTTTAAACGAAATCCATTAAATATGATCATTGTACCTCGCCTTTATGACGAAATCAAATTCTATTCTTTTATAATGTACATTTAAGCGAATAGTTTGAATAGCGATGACGCTTATAATTTTTTGTTTGCGACGCGTGAAAAATTGCAAGTCTGAAGTGCGTTTTGATTGAATCATACGACGCGTGTCCCGCATTTGTTAATAAAATTACTGTTCGCTTTCATAGAGCGACGCGTACGCGATGGTATAATTACGGTGTACTTGACACGGTATCATGGTGAGATGGCTGCGTGCGCAGTGGTTCGAGGAATATCACGTGACCGGTCAATTTTGCACAATGCCTCGTAAAAGACTACTCTATCATCCATTGCGTATCGTTTTCATTGTTTCTTTATGTTCATTATCTTTCTTCATCTTTGGCGCGATTCAATAAAAAGTCAATTTTTCGTGAAAATATTTTATAATAAAAGGTTTTACAGAATATACTTTATAATAAAAGGTTTACGGCTCGTAAAACTGTTTGATTTTACCGAAAAATCAGCTTATAATAATAGACAGTTAAGCTCGTTTCAAAATTTAAAAAAGAAAAAGAAAAAACATAAAAAGATTTTTACTACGACTCTGGCTTAGATTGCCAATCATTGTACAGTTTATATGTCACATTTGCTGTTTTCAATTTATATTATATATATATTATTTTTTTGTTGAGATGAATGTTTAAATAATTGCAAATTTGCTGATTTCTATAATCGATCCAACTGTGCGGCGAAACCACAAAATTTATTATATATTACATTTTCGATCGCGAAGAATTTTATTTTTATTGTACAATTAGAATAGAGTTATTCCAGTCTAACGTAAAAAAATCGTGCATCCGTTTTTGTATGTCAAAAGGTTAAAATCAATTTAATAAAATTGTCTCGAACAATTCAAGAAGTGTTTACAACAAACCTATATTATCGTGAATGTTAGAAACGGTAGTACATTTGGTTTTCCGCGAACGAATTTAAATGGAAGAGCGGATAACCACGTTTAGATCGAAATTGCTTCTAGACTCCCGCAATTGTTATTTTCTTGCAAATAAGCGGCCGCAATGTTGCACCGTTAGAAAATGCATCGCCGCGAGCGTGGCTTCCTCTTGGAATCGGTCGTTTCATAGCTAAAATAATACATCCCGCGGGTGGTACACGCGCGTAACGTCCGTACACGCGACACTCAGTGGCACCGCGGTGTATTCGTTACGTCCCTGCGGTGCTTCGAAAGGAATATTCACAGATAGAAGTCAATAAATCCAGCCGACGGTGCTCAACGCGGTCTCAAGCTGGACTGCTAAGTCCAGAAGAAACCCGCTGCCAACAAATAATGGCCGTGGAATCATCGCTTCCGTTTATAGAGATACCGGCTGCGGCTTTCTAGGCGCTCGCATACTCGATATCCACGCCAGAACCCAGAACCAGCCGGGAGAGAAGCTGCGTGAACCTAACTCGGAACCAGCTGTGTTCACCGACAATGGCCTGCAGCTCTCTTCTTTTACCTTGCTGCTGCGGCCATCGTTCTGTCAATCGTTTATTCATAAACAGCGTTCCGTGAATTCATCAATTTCATTCGAAATGTAAAGTAGAAGAGAATATTTCACTCGAAGAATACTATGAGTAAATGAACGTTGCTTTACAATATTTTCTATTCAGCTGTGTGTTGCAATATTTCCATAAAAGAATGAATTTTATTTGAAACCGTGTATATAAACTTAAGTAGTTATATAAACTTTATTTAAATTATTTATATAAATTATTTATATAAATTTAAGTTCGAAGAATACCGAGCATAATGAACTTTAACGTGCAACATTTCTGTAGTTCGTTATATGTATACAGTAAAACCTCGATCTAAGAAAAACTCTGCGGTCCGTGCTGTTTCTTAGATTCTGTAGTTCTGTTAAACCCGGACCCCGGCAGTGAAGTGATTATTCGTTTTTCGTGGATTAAAGTAAAAATAAATTCAGCTTGCTGATTAGAAGAATATCTTTCTTGAATTTGGCTTTGTTCTTATGAAACAGATGAATTATAATAACATATTTGAAGTGAAGGTATTTAAATGAAACATTTCAAATTTTTACTTGAACTGTTGAAGGAGGAATACGATTAAGAGAGCTCTTGAGAGCATTCAACTCGATGACATATATATATAATTGTTTTTAGGTGTGAACTTCTTCAGTTACAAAAGCAAACAGTTCAATTATTTACATAACTTATATTATATAATTTATATAAGTATGTATTTAATTTACATATACAGTTTCTTCAGTTACAAAAGCAAACAGTTAAATTGTTTACATAATTTACTTATATAATTTATATAATATATGTATATTTAATTTATACATACATTTTCTTCAGTTACAAGCAAACAGTTCAATTATTTACATAATTTACTTATATAATTCATATAATATATTTATTTAATTTACATACACAGTTTCTTCAGTTACACACAAACAGTTCAATTATTTACATAACAAGGAATACATATTTTTCCGTTTTCTAATATTTCAAGCTTCAATAACGAAAATATTTCACAATGCTATTTGAAAAAATCCAAATTCGAAGAACGTCGATCACCCGACAAAGTGACTCATTTTATCGGCATAACTGGAGATGTCCAATTAAGTAAAAAAAGAAGTCGTTTCTCGTGCACCGAGGACCGATGACGCCCTATAAAGGGCTGCCGTAACAGGTCCACGGAGCGTTACGAGAATAGACCAGGCTTCCAAAGTAACGTGAAATCAACATCGTTCTTCACACGCAAATTACTGTGAGTCATTCCAGCGCGAAGCGCATTGTATCAACGTGTCTAGATTGAACAATTTACGACTCGGTCGACCGAGCACACATGAAATTCCACGTCGCGGGAGAGACACTGTAATTCCGTAGCATTCGAGGTGAACGAGTCCGTTCTAGTTAGTCGATTGTCATTAGAAAATATCGAGAGGGAGTATTCGATGCGGGATGTCCATTAGAATAGGCGTAGTGAATCACGCAGGCTAACCACACGCAGTCGAAGGATATACCTATGGTCACGCAATCGGAGGAAAGTAGCCCTTATAGAGACCCGTTTCTCTCGAGTTTCTTTCGAGTATCGACCGGTTCCCGGGAAAGAGAGGATGATCGATCAGGGACTACAATACGAGTCCTCGAACCTAGGATCATTAGGGCCCATTAGAAAGTAGCTTTTCTTTATAAAGGCCCGGCAGGGCGCCTGGCGTTACCTTTTCGATGGACGGCGCAGTCACTGACCCCTCGCTGACATTTTTCTAAACGCCCTGTATGCTAGTGATGGAACTAACCGTGGCCGGCTACAGTATAATTCTGAATATGGTCAATTTGGAGATGCTGTCTCGTTCGAGATTGGTAGTCGTGCAGCAGATTTTAACAAAGAATAATTTATTAATGTGTACAATTAAAAATTGGTAATAATTAAAGCATCGATGATTGATTCAATCGATTAATTAAAAAACGAAATCAACGAAAAATCAGAGACTGATTTAATTTATATAATTTTATATAATTATAATTTATATTATAATTGCATAAAACTTTATGTCTACGTCGTGAGATGTATTTCTTTAAATGTCACGCTGTAAATGAAGCAAAATGTGTGGATTTAACGTGTAAATTAAAAATGGGTGAATTGTTCTCCTAGTCTCTTTCATTCAGCTATTTTTTGTTCATTCTGTATTTCATTTTGAAATTTCAATGGGTAATCATTAATCGATTATCCGATTGGTCGTTTCTGTGAACATTAGTTGACGAAATGTACGGTACCGAAGCCATGTCTTGCGGTTTCGTTCGGTCCCCGAGAGTTTTCCAAATTTTTATCGTGGACAACTCAGCGTTTGCGGACGGAAGTGACCGATTACGTGAAATAATAAAGAAGAAGTTTAATTAGAGGGAGAGCAAAGCTCGAGCCGTGTAATTGGCAAGGGTGATCGTTTCTTTGAATAGGCTGTGCTTCGATCGTTTAGCAGCCCGCCGAAATACGTCTCGAGAGAGAGAAAGAGAGATAGAGTTTCTCTGAACCTTGCGCGGATAGAGTACAACACGAATTTTAGATACACACTTGGAGGATATAATAACACGTGTTGGCAACCTGGCCACAAAGGATCGCGTCTTCCGTTTTCTGGACCTTTCGTAGAAACCTTGACCGCAACGCGATCGCCGTTCCATTTCGCGTGAAGGCATTAGAGGTCTCTTTGAGAACGTTCTAGATGGCCGGAAAGCGTTTTAGAGTTCGCCTCGCAAAGATTAAAACCGAAATGATGCCACCACTGAATGACCGTCCATTTTTAAAGAGAACCTCGCTGTATGAAACGTCAGTAGTCTCGTAACGGAACAGGAAACCACCATTTTTACTTACAAACTTTGTCAAAAAATTATAAATAATATTCGAATCAGTATATACATATTGTTCAGTTTCTCATTATCTAAGACTATTGCAAAATAAAGTTCTCCGGAGAACATATGTTTAACATTTACACACATGATAAAAATTGTGAAAAATCTGAATAACTTTAGCCTTGTTATTTTTATGTTGAATAGCTTTAACATCGTGTTAGATTGGGGCTACTAATAAATGAATTGATCAAGTTGTTATATGATATATAAAATGTATATAAAAATATATTTAATTCATATATAAATACATTATACTGAAGTGTTATAATATTATAATGTGTTATAATATTAAATATTAAATGCTAAGAGACATGTAATATAATTATTTTTCAAACATTAAATTTGTTCATCACATTAAACAAATATTATCGACATAACAATTATAGCGAAGTATAAATTGTTTTCAGTCATATCATTATATTCTACTTGCTGGGATTACATCGCAATGTACGGATAATTGTGTAACATTTAATGTTAACATTGGATTTTGTATTTTTGTTTCAGTTGTACATCAAAATACGTGGGAGAATACTGTCAACATCTGAACCCTTGCCACACGGGGCCACGCTGCCAAAATGGCGGTTCCTGCAGGGTGAAAGAGACCACCGGGGGTGGCACCCCGTCTTTCACCTGTTCCTGTCCAGTCGGTTTCACCGCGAGTTTGTGCGAAATTCCGATCGATAACGCGTGTGACTCGTCGCCTTGTCTTAATGGCGCCACATGCCATTTGAAATCACTCCGAGAATACGTTTGCACCTGCTCCAGTGGATACACAGGTAAGAAACATCTTCTCTCAATAAGGTGCGTCCGATGTCGCCGAAAGGTGTAAACACTTTCAAACATCGGGAATAAAAATTCTTCAGACCCGAACCGAAACTCTCTCGCCTGTCCCACAATCAACCGATCGAACTTACAATTCTTTTAAAGTAATAAATTGTTCGAGTTTATTTTTTGCGAAACTGAACCGCATATGTAATTAAGTGGTACCTGTCTCGATCACCTGTTTCTACATCGTACTTGACAAAAGTGATATCGCGAGAATTAAATTATCTCGTGCTTGCAAAAATTCGTTTACGCGATTAATGGTTTCTAACCATTTAATTTTAATTTGTTTTTTTTTGTAATTGTTTTTCTGTTAATATACAGGATGTAGAAAATTAAATTATCTCGTGTTTGCAAAAATTCGTTTACGCGATTAATGGTTTCTAACCATTTAATTTTAATTTGGTATTTTTTTTGTAATTGTTTTCCATCGCGAATAGATTGTTGATATACAGGGTGTCCAAAATATGTCGCATTTCAGCCTGTATTTAACCAGTAGATTTAATTGCACAGCTTTTAATGTGTAAAACGATCTTGCACGTTACTTCACGAGAACAGGAAGTTGCACAAGTGTTGGCAGCCATAATGCGAAAACAATAAAAACGAAATGAAATGAACAATGAAATGAATGGCGCTCGAATCAATTCGCATAGGTCGGAGCGGCAAGGTCACGCGATTAGTGAAATGATAGAAACCCGACTGTCCTGGTATTTTCATTGTTTCGCTCATTAATAAGATATGATCCCGTGAATGGAAAATAAAGCACGCGATCTGGCCCGAAGGATTCATAGCGATCGCGCGGTGACGCATTCTGCCGAGAATGTCGAAGCTGAAACTGATCGGCAAACAGAATGGCAGAAACGTCGACCATAAATCGATCGATCAGCAAGATAATCGTGAACATCGAGGAAGGTCGCTTCTGACTGAAACGGAAATCAGAGTAGGACTGTATTGATAAAATGACCAAAAAATTATTAAAATAATTGCCACATATGACGTTTTTAATTTTTATACATAAAAATTGAAAACTCGTCAAGTACAAATTTCCATACATATTGAATTTTCTAGTATTACATTTTCACGGACAGTAAACTACTTTTTTTCTATCTAGTTTTTCCAAAACTTTTTTTTTGCGAAACAAAATAAAAAGAGAGGCTTTGTTGCTAAATATTTTATTGAAAAAGAATAGTCTAGAGCGCGTTGCATATCATTGATTTCCATATTAGATAATAAAAACAATATATGTATATATTACTGAAACAATAAAATATTAAATTATTACATTATTATATGTGTTACCTTCTCAAAAGTTTTCTTTCTGGAAAAAACAATTTGGATTCCGTTGTAACCGTATCGAACCGGATTACACGAATGTGGCTGAAACTTCAACCCCTATCGAATGTTCGTTTGCGCGAATTTGTTCGGCTCGCGGAAGTAACGAGCAAGGCTAAACGGGTATTTTTTATGGGCTGGTTTTACGCACGGGCACGTGCTGCCTTGACAAATAAATCTAGGGGTAAGAGGAATTTGGCGGGAAAGGGGAAGGGAGAAAGGACGTAAGAGAAGAGAATCCACAGGGAAAGAGAGAAGTTGGTGGTGGTGGATAATTGGCGGAGAGCAATGCGGCATTTCGCTGTGGCGGTACCCTTTGGCCCAGTGGTTCTCACATTTGCATCCTTTTCATTGATTCTGACGAGCGTGCCAAAAGAAAGAACAAAATTAAATACACGGATCATTTCGTATTCATTCATCGATTAATTTATCAGTCAGAGTTTCGAACAAGTTTCAGGATCGTAAAATATTTGCTTGATGAACTTTTTTTACTGTAATTGCTTTGTTACAACCTTTAACTTATTAAATCTAACATATATTATAGGAGTACTATATTCTGTGTCTATTGAAATTATATATAGATTAGTATTGCCTGTTTTAAAATGGTAGTTAATATGCATTTATTAATATGCATCAACTATTTGTTAATATGCATCCGCATGAGGTAGCGAGAATATAAGAAGATTCGAAAAAATTGATCTTATCGAAAAAGTACTTTCGTCGCTCGAGACTTTACTTCGAGATCTAAGAACCACTGGCGCGTAGCGGGTGCAGTGCGCAGATCGAGGAGCAGAGACATCTTAGATCTAAGGGAGCGAGCAGCGAGTCCAGTAATTAGTTCCACTAATCAGTGACCTGGAGGAAGATAGGGATGTGACTTTAGGTAGACAGAACGAGTTGGTCGGTGTTGCCGCCATCTTAAACGATACCTCCCTTCGCGATGGAGTATAACCGAGAACGAAATCCCAAGCAAATTCATCCTCGTCTCACCGGTGATCTTACCGCTGAAATACTTGAGCATGTTCGCTCATGTTCATGTTTATTCTCTCATTAATGTAATCGTATTCAATTAATTGAATCAGTATTTTTGGAATCGATTCACTATTTAATTATTTTTATTTTCAGTGTTCATTCCTTCAGTTCATTCATTTCAGTTCATTTTTATTTTTGTTTTTATTTGTCAGTGTTTTTGAGCTTCACTCATTGAATCGACAAAGAAAAAACATTTATTTGAGCGAACATAGTGACACAAATCGCAATGTTAATTGAAATTTTTCATTCCCTCATTAATGTAATTGTATTAAATTAATTGAATCAATACTTTTGGAATCGATTCACTATTTAATTATTTTTATTTTCACTGTGGAAAACTAGTTGAAATGTTCAATGTTTTTGAGCTTCTCACTCATTGAACCGACAAAGAAAAAACATTTACTTGAGCAAACATAGTGGCACAAATCGCAGTATTAATTGAAATTTTTATTCAATTAATTGAATTTAATGAAATTTAAAATATTCAATTAATTGTATCAGTACTTTTGGAATCGATTCACTATTTAATTATTTTTATTTGCATTGTGAAAGGCTAGTTGAAATGGTCAGTGTTTTTGAGGTACAAGAAGACATTTACTCGACTCGACACTCGTCATATAATTATCTGTTTTCTGGCACGTTCCAGGGGACCACTGTGAACGACAAGACCACTGTGCCTCGTCGCCATGTCGGAACGGGGCCGATTGTCGGTCCCTCGAAGACAGCTACGAGTGCACGTGTGCACCCGGCTTCACGGGTCCGAATTGCGCGGAGGACATCGACGAGTGCGACAGGGACCCGTGCATACACGGCTCCTGCAAGAACATTCACGGATCTTACAAGTAAGTTGAACGACATCGTTAACGGCTCCTTCCACCATTTTACATATCTTCTGCGGACGTAAATTGCGCTCTCACGTCGCCGTCCTTTCCGATAAAACACGGCGCGACTCAATTTCGCGTGGCCAACATTTCGAGGCCGATATTTTCTATTCCTAAAGTTTGTAAGAATTGAAACTCTTGAAATGTTACATTTATCACATCTTGTCAGTGTATTGTGATGGATAACAATATGAACATGACAATATTATGAAAAGTATAACATTTATTACAATTAATGAAGACTTTGAAAATTTTCAAGAGTTTCTGGTTCCGAATAAATATCGAATCGATTCGAAACTCTGTGGCGATTGATTTGTTCGAAAACTTGCAAGACAGAGTATTGTATGCCCATCACTAGTCACGTGGGAAGGGGAAGATAGAGTTGTTTAGAGTTCTTTCATCAATCTGTTAATGTTACTCTAAGAAATAGTACAAAATCTTTTTGAATGTTCATTCTTTACTGGCTAATATATTAACACTAAACCTACCACCACCGGTCAATATGACAGGTTCCAGATTTATTATGTGACAATTATTGAAATAATAATTATGATTTTATAAAAATTGATTGGATAATTGGAGCCGCACAAAATCTAAATAAAATCAGTCTAGTTATTTTTATAAGGGAACATGTACCAGTTACTTTTAATGTCCGATAGGTTTAGTTTTAATTTATAGTCTTGTAATGGGATTTTCTGAAACATGTTAAAAAAACGGTTTTAAATAATCTATAGATTTAGACGATGTAAAAGGGTGCGAAAGGGGAAGAAAAAAGAGTTGTGTTATACAGAATTGTAACCCTGAGGGGAACAAAAATAAATATATATAATTTATAGATTTTGGTTGACTACAAAAGGGGTAATCCGACAATTCTGGTTGGGAGTCTGGCAATTTTCTCGCGCTCTCGAAAATTTTTCTGAAGCCTCCTCACGCATCATGACCGATCGGATAAGACGATCTTGATTCCCGCCGGTCTTCTGACGGAGGAACAGACACGCATCACGGCTACTTTGTACTTAACATAAATTTTGATCACCGTCCCGGCCAGATTTTAATCTCGTCAGTGTCTTCCCTTCTGAAATTCGGCGCGTATCGTACAGACGAGGGTACCGGCGACGGGAATTGATTGAAGTCTTACATTTGTGCGAAACACGTAACGCAACGTGCAGCCAGCGTAATGTATTCGGTACTTTTGCGAGCTTATACTCTGTTATTAAATTCCTGACAGTGAAACTCAGTTGCCCGGGCAAGACAAACAGCTTTCCGATGGCTTCGACGAACACGAATATTATAAATTGATGGGCCACTTGTACTGTCGTCCCACCTTAATGCACGGACCGTATGATTTCGATAGTGGCATGCGGATGGGAGTCCTGGTGGATTCACTTTTTCAACTGATCTTCAGGCTACTTTCGTTCTACATTTGAATTTTTAACGCGCAGCAAAAATGTTTTACTTTTTATCGCGAATCAAGAAAGAAATGTATTCTTTTTCGTAAACATTAATAGTTCTTTAGGATATTATGAATTTTTATCATTATGATTTTTCTACACAACAAATAACTATTTTGTAGGAATACTAAACGCTGCATTCGGATTAGAATCTTCCAAATTATCTTATTATGAATCTTCTAAATTAATAATTCGTTAAGAAGAAGAAGGGTGTGGATAAATGAAAGAAATCTTCTTCTACACTTGAGGATCGGCGAAGATCTTTTAAAAGAATTTTGTGGAAAATGATCTTGAGTAATTTGTGTCGAGTGAAATTTATTTCACGATTGTATTTTATTCTCGAAGGAATCAGGTCAGAAATAAACCGTTCCCTTGAAAATTGACGAAAAATAATTCATTGCAGAAAATGTATGCAAATGGCTTTAATAATTCAATCACCGATCGTGGAATATATATATAGTCACCACAGTCGAACATTTTATACGAATGATTCGGTGTTTGTGTGTAAACGACTGATTAAACTACAAGGTGACTGGAAAGACATCTTGTAGCAGTACGTCTTCTCCCTCGAGACACTTAAGGTTTCCTCGTAGCCGAGGATTTCGAGCGGTCATCAAACCACATCAAAGACAATATAAGACCGGAATTACCGTGAATACTTTCCAAGAACGCGTGTAAACTGTTCCATTAATTGCTTAATCGTCCGAGAGCCGACGGAGAGGCTGCGAGAGCAGATCCATAGTAGCACAAAATATTGTATACACATTCATATAATATTAAAAAGCGATACCAAATTTTTTTAATATTCAAATATACATACAATATTTATTTTATATTAAGTAACAATTTTTTTTAAATAGGCAGAAAATATCTATTTCATGTCAGAAGAAAAATATTTTTTTCTAACTTTATTTAATGTTAAATTCTAAATTTATTTAATAATAAAAATAATTATTTAACGTCGCTTTTTGTATTCTTATGTGAGAATTATTTCGCGACGGGACCTACAGTTTAGAATAAAGGTGGGTAATAAATATTGAATTTATATTTTTCAAATATTGATTTCACATTCTTTGTTATATTTGCTTTATATTTTTTAAATATCTAATTTATATTCTCTGAATATTTAGCTTATATTTTCTATACATTCAATTCAAATTTCTTAAACATGCATAAAATAGTTAGATCCAATATTTGTCTCATATGAAAAGTGTGGCTTAAAGAATATTTTCCCAATATTTGAAACAGATATTTATCCAATATTTTTGTGCTACTAGGGAATGCGCCCGATTTGTTCGCGCCAGAAGATTCGATGACTCGCGTTTGAAAAAAGAACGTGGTGGGGGGGAATGGTCATGCACGTCGCCGTCGACCTCTCGAAATATCGTTGCGGCCCAGCGAGGCTAGTGATGAGGGTGCAGAGAACCCGCGGTAGTGTCGTTCGTCTTTGTCGCAATTACCGATTGAGCACGGAGGCTGGAACGTGAAGCGCATAATGACGCCGAACGAGGATCCATCGAGTCGATCCCACGGCCCATTACGGATTTGCTCGTAATTCGACGTTCCGACGCCTCAAAAATCACTTTTGTAGCAAGAGCCGCGCCTTTTTCGACCGATCTCGTACGCTCTCCCCGCCGACTGGCTAACCTCTTCGCAACAGTTGCAGAAAGTGAAATCGCGCGTTCGTTACACGAAACAAAGGTCTCGAAACTCTGATATTCGAGTTGCGAGATCTCGCTCCTCAGGGGGTGGTTCCTTCTATCGTACACGTTCACGTAAATATCGACTAGTTGCATATGAAATATTCGATTGTGTCCCAAAAATGTATTTTCTTGAAAGTAACTATTTCCTAAGCAAAATTGTTCGCCAATAAAGAACGCGAACATAAAAAGAATTTACTTTAATTCCGTGCAAGTTGAAGCCGTAATTTTTACATACGTTTCACTTTGTGAAATTTTCTATAAAAATGTATTTTCTTGAAAGTAACTATTTCCTATGCGAAACTGTTCGCCAACGAAGAACGCGAACATAAAAAGAATTTACTTCAATTCCATGCAAGTTGAAGCTGTAATTTTTACATACGTTTCAGTCTGTGAAATTTTCTACAAAAAGAGCGTCCTCTAAGATGTTTTAAAGGAACCTCGTCCCATAAAAACGCGCGACAGAAACATGTAATAAAAAGATTTATCCCCGACACCGGTTGAGCCGAATATCAGAAGATTTGCAACAGTATGCCACACAGCAAAAAATCAAAAGATCAACATCGACCCCATACGATCGTCACGTGATCGCAAGAAATGTCACGAAAGGAGCAGAACCACAGCACACCGTGTGGTAGAACGGACACAGGGAGGAAGGCGTCCTTTAAGGAAGGACCAGACCAGGGGGATCCCTTTGTGTAAAAAAGAAAAGGTAGAAGGAAAACCGAAGGGAGGGGGTGAGCCCCGCGTAAAGGAAACGAGCTCGCCAAAAACTGGTTCCAAAAGGGGGACTTAAGGGCGATCGGCGCGGAGAACATAAATCGGCGCTTTGTTGAGATCGAGTCGAGATTAATCGGGGCCCGAGTCGAGCTGACTGCACGAGAGCAGATAATGTCGCTGGGTCCTATATTATATTGAATTATATCGGTTCGCCGTCGGTGGGTGTAAGTGTTCACGTACAACGATCGTCGATTCTTTTTGTTTCTGCACTCGGGAGCCGCGAGAAAGCTTTGTCGGCCCCCGAATCGCGTCCTTCCAGCGACTGCTCGACATCTTCATTTTTCTATCTTTTACTTTCCACCGTCCGCGTTCGTGATAAGTCCTCGAACTGCGTGTCTTCCGACACTCTTCCCAATTTTTTTTTGCTTCGTTCGCCATAACCTTAAAAATTCAATCGCATTCTTTCGGGACACGGGCTCGTAGGCTTGTTATGTAAAACATTGATGCAAGAGTATACTATAGAATGTACCGGAGTGTACGAGACTGTACCTGAATAGAATGTACTAGAATAAACCAGCATATACTTTAATACACTCGAATATAGTGGAATGTACTAGAATATGGTAGAATAAACCAGAAAATACAAGGATATACAAGAATATACTAGAATATATCCGAGTATACTTCAATACACTTGACCATACCGGAATATACTAGAATATATTCGAGTATAAAAGACCATATGTACTAGAATGTACCAAAATGTACGAGGCTATACTTGAATATACTAGAATATAACGGAATACATTCCAATATACTAGAATATATTGGAGTATACAATAGTATACTAGAATAAACCAGACAATACCAGAATATACAGGAATATACTAGAATATACCCGAGTATACTTGAATACACTTGACTATACCAGAATGTACTAGAACATACAAGGATATAGTAGAATATATTCGAGTATACAAGAACATATGTACTAGAATGTACAAGAGTATACAATAATATAATAGGAAGATGTTATCGGCGCAAAGGTTCGATCGGTTTAAAGATTTTTTTCATGAATCTGAGTTGTAGTTTTTGTAGTTTGTTATATGTGAAATCGGAAGTGGTAAATATGTTGAATTTGCGTGTAATACTATCTTTAATGAAGTTTGGATAAATATTAAGTGATCTACAGTTTAATAAAAAAAAATTTCTGTTACTTATCTTGACAATATTTATGTTCGTGTTGGACCAATCCTTAAGAAGTCGTCTAATAAGTCGTCTAAGTATACAATAATATAGCAGAATAAATCAGGATAAAACCGTAGGTATGGTCTTTGACTACGCTGACAAAACTGGTCAAGACCCCGGCCACCAAGAAATAGTCTCGCGTTACAGATCACTCGCACACTGAAAGCTTTACAACATTTTCAAGTTCCGGGTAGCCCAAGCTACTCGACAGGAGAAAAAGGAAAATGGAGAAGTCCGGCACGCATCGTTAATTGAACGGTATCCGGTTGACGTGGACGAAGCAAACTCCGGGCCCGTATAGAAGTAATCGAGCTTTAGCCGGCTAATAAATATCGGCGAAGGGTTAATCGCGCTGCTACCCAATAATTCCCTTTAACGCTGTTAATCCGCCTCTGCCTCTGGACCCTACAACCTCTCTCCTCGGCCGCGTAGTTAACGCGCGTATGCATCATCTTTGCATCGACGTACGCGCATCCCATTTCTGAACCATTAAGCATCGTACCTAGATGCGTGCGCCTTTCTTCACCTGTCCCGATACCTGGCGGCGTAACGACGTCTCCAGACGATAGTCGACCATCCATCCGCCCTTTCGTCCCGCGTCGACCCTTCCTCCCGCCCTTTCCCTTCTTCTTCTTCTTTCCTGTTACGCCGCCCGAGGAGCAATAATGTTCAATTGGACCTAATAAAGACTTTGATGTGGCATGCCTGGCCGCCAGGTGGTGCTGCTTACGAGCCACTATGTTATTAAATAGTTACCAGAGGCGGTGCCCGAGCTCTGTCGTGGTGGGGACAGAGATCTTTCATCGATCTCTCCCTCGGATCGAGGGGACAAATAATCGAATACTTTGTACCGTCGATGAGATCGATAATCGGCGATAGTTAACGGTAGTCGTTCGCATAAAAGTCAGCGGATAGCAATTTTTCTGATTGCTGCTCCTCGGTGCTCCGTTTTTAAGGGCGTTTAAGTAAATGCACGCGACGTGCTCGCTTCAGCATACTTTTCGTCGTTCGATGATTATCGGCGGACACCCGTGTGGCGAATGCGAAATTGGTTTGACATCCGGTTGCACTCGGCCAGACGATCGGTGGAGACATGTTCTGGCTGAAGACGATGTGCATCTTTTTGGTACTTACGATCTGGTGACGACAAGGTCGAGTCAAGGTGATTCAGCGAGAAAGACTTGATTAAAGGGACCGATGCGAAAAGATATTTTAATTATTCATCCGAAGCAGCGATTTAAACTTAACTGATTTTGCATGTTGATGAAATTGAATATATCGTACTTTGGAAACTTGTTATGTATATGTGTAATTATTTTATGGTAACTACCGTTTCTTGGTCCCGGATAATGACATTATCAATTTCAAAATTGACGTATGAAATGAAAAATGAAATTAGAATGTGTGTGCTACGTTACGATTTGTCGACATTTTTCACGTCCATACTGTTGACACAATTTTCTTTATTAATCACTCAAATCTTTTTTTTAAGTGTTCCTGATACATCCATTAAACTTTATTTAGTCGTTATTTAGTCGAGTTCAAGGATTCACATAAAATAAAATAGATAAAACAGGTTCAGATAAAATGCCATTAAAAATAAAAATTAAAATAAAAATTAAAAATAACAATATCCTTTTAGTCTTGGGAGGAAGGAGATCTCTTTCTACCACCTATTACCAACAACATACAACGGGTGTACCTCGAAAGACCCGTAACAATATGTTTAAAAGATTTCTAAACTTTAAAAAATCTCTAAATTTAAAAATTAAATTTCTAAATTTTTTAAACATTTACAATGTTCATATTTTTCGCGGTCGGAAAGTCGACGAGAACAACAAAACTGATAATATACGGAGAAAGTGCACGTGGATAACACGTATGTATCCGGGCAAGGATATGATTTATAAAATGATCTCCCCGAAGTCGAATTTAATTGAGCGGAGGCAAGCGAAAAGGAAGAGAGGAGAGCGATGTTTCTTACCCCTCCGTTGGATTCGCAACGGATCTTGATAAACCGTGGCCTCCTCAGCAATTTCGGACCTCGCTGTGATTGACCTCGCAGGGTCAAATTCTTCTCGGCTTCTAGGCAAAACTCTCGCACCTGATTCATCGCGAAGGTTTCCGAAAGCCGTGTTCACACCTGTTTCCTTCGCCTTCCGCTGGACACCGTTGCGGCTTCCATCGCGAACTGTGTCCGGCAGTATCGAATTCGCCTTCTCCTCAAATTCTTAAGCGGTTCATACCGGTCAAACTTGCTTGAACGACGCTTAAGAATTCATAATCTGTTAGCTGTTCGGTGATGTGAGAGATGATGTGCTTGCAAAATTTCTTTCAGCCAGGTTATCCAATGTATCGAACACTAAAAGCCTGAATGAAATTAGACGGCGCGGCGCACAGTGCGGTACCCTGTGAACAAAAATCTAAGAATTCATTGTCTAATATCCACTAGGCTCTATGTTTAAACTATGTTATAACACCTACATTATCACGTTGTATCAACAGAAAATTCATATAATTCAGTGGGGAATTATTTACCAGCGTTTCTTTCTCTCAAGAAAATCCTATATCAAGCAGTTTATTGATTAAAAGCGTCACTGTTTTCTCCTTCAAATAGAGATATTTTAAGAAGGATTCAAAATAAAATATGACTCTAATTGTTCCTTCCAAATGTATGCAATATATTGCATATTTAATTATAAATTTATAATTTATGCAATCTTATATGCAATATACTGGTAAATAATATAATTGAAATAATTCTTCTCTCCTTTTTCTCCTTTAAATAGAGATATTTCAAGAAGGATTCAAAATAAAATATGACTCTTATTGTTCCTTCCTTTATGTAGTGAAAAAGAAATGGAAAACAGTATTCCAAATCTTCGATTAATGCATTCAAAACAATTCCGAACAGAAAAATATATATTGCTACGGCAAACGAATTTTTGTTATTTCTCTCCGAAAATTCTTCCTTGCTCGTTTCCCCCGGGTGGTAGAAAATTTTCAAGGCTACCACGATCGACTTATGTATGTTAATGCTATCAAGATCTGTTGCGCAGCCACGGTTAACCTTGACGTCGAAGTAGAAGAAAGTAATCTAACGAAGAGCGTCGTGCGTTCTCACAGCCTTGCGGCTCGCCGCGGTCTTCGTCAAACGGTCTCCAGCGTCTGGATGTCGCGCGTCTCTCGCACGCAATATCGTATTCATACTTGTACGAGGTGTGCTAGGAAATGCGTCACGCCGAGCCGCCTGGAACACACACACACAAACAGACACAGGAGAAGAACGATTTCTTAGATCGTAGATCGCTCGACTTTGAAGTCGTTTCTACGCGGCGAGCGAGGCCTAGACGACGAGGTCAGCTGGGTCGTCGTGAAGCGGAGCCCGTTTCCTCCGTCATCGGGCCGAGGAAAGGATCTACGAACAAAGGGGAAACAAAGATCTCGAGCAATTCGAAGAACCCGTTTTCTACGGCGCGGAGTAAAAAAAGAGTGACCGATAACTACGTGCCGTGAATGCCGACTGCGAGATTTTCGAATTTTCGTCGGGTAACGCTCTCGCGTCTAGCCACACCGAAGCTACGAGGCGAACCATTAAGGATCTTCGTTTGCGCGCCACGGAATACAGAAACCACCGGAGGGTATATCTGCCTTCTCGCGTCCGATCCCGATACGCATCGGGAACCTTTGAATTATATCGGCGAATGCTCGCCGCAAGATGTGGAGGCCCCTCTACGTGTCCTGAATACGTGGTCGGGGGTGAAGTCGGTGTCGTTCGGGACAAGTGGTGGTGCAGGTCACGCTTCTAGCATGATCCTCTATCTACCCACGGATTTTTAACAACCGGAAGATCCTTTTTACCCTTCGAAATGTTTTTATTATCCTTCTACGTTGGGGCTCTCGAGCACTGATTC
>CM052330.1:8362112-8445596 GCA_028455615.1 Lasioglossum zephyrum | reverse complement strand
AAAATAATAAATAAATGCATCTTACGATCTCAATAACCGCAAATCAAAATCGATAATCAGATCCTGATTTGTTCTTATCACTGTGCAATAGTTGATGTTACAGCGATACAACAAGCTGTCGTTACAACTCATTTGAGCATCGGTTTTTTAAAATTAATATTCTTCCTGCTGGAGGCGAACAAAGTTACTGCTCCGCCTTGTGTTCGTCGAGTAACGTGTTAACACGAAACGGTAATCGTCAGAATCTGCGAAAAGAGACAGAAACGGGATGGGGGAAAACGTTGTACGATTCGCAGACGTATAATTGATCGGATGATTGGTACATCGGGAACACTTGTTTCATCAACGGCCCTGTCCTCTCTAATGTAAAATTCCACTGTAATCGTACCGGCTTGTACGAGTTATGAAGCCTCGATCGCGGAACGCGTATCAATAGCTGAACGAGGAGGATCATCATTAAGTGTTCTTAATATTCCGCGAGAGAATGTTTTCATCGCGTCGGTTGATAGCCTCGTAAACTTGATCAGAAACGGGCGTCCCGAGTTCTCTGTCCCTTTCCTCGTCAATCAGCTCGATCTTCGCCGATTTCGATCTTCACCGGCCGTTCCAATTTGGCACCAATTAAATCCTCCGGACCTGGTACCTTATAATGGCTTCTATCAATTTCTGGCAACTGCTAACGACAAAACGGGCCCACTCCAACGACGGAACCGTCCGTTCAATTAGTTCACCCACCTACTTTCCTGCTCGAGCTTGCGGAGCTATTTAATTATTGTCAATTAAAATTATCTCTCATTAGTCGGCAGATAAGGAGTACTGACTTTTCGAGGCGATTACAAGCGTTAATCGAAAATGATTTATTCCAAGTTTCGTCACGGAAGTAACCAACAAGCAATTTTAAATTTATCAAAAAATCAATTTCATTACATGAAAGAATTACTTATCTATGTAATTTGTATCCGTTCATTCGTAATCCTCAAACTAATAAAAATTGGTGTATTCATTTTCTAGAATTTAGACAAAATTTTACCGTAGGAATACCGATTCTTCGAAAATGATTTATTCCAAGTTTCGTCACGGAAGTAACCAACAAACAATTTCAAATTTATCAAAAAATTAACTTCATTACATGAAAGAATTATTTATCTATCTAATTTGTATCCGTTCATTCGTAATCTTCAAACTAATAAAAATTGATGTATTAATTTTCTAGAATTTAGACAAACTTTTACCGTAGGAATACCGTTTCTTCGAAAATGATGTATTCCAAGTTTCGTCACGGAAGTAACCAACAAGCAATTCTAACTTTATCAAAAAATCAGCTGCATTACTGTTCATTCGAAATCATCAAACTAATAAAAATTGATCTATTAATTGTTCTAGAATTTATACAAAAATCGTACCGTTTTGATCTCGTTTTAATTGGAGAAAAAGTGCAAAATGTATCTCGACGTTGACTAAATCTCGATGAACACGTCACGGACAGGATCGAAGTTCAATTCGCATTAGAATCGGCGAGCACCAGGGCGTGCTTACTTTTCTGCGGGTTTCGCCGGAACCCATGAAAAATGTACATTGTTCTTCTGCTGGTCCTCGTCCCGTTGATCTCCCCCGTCTCTTCCTCTTCCTCTTCGTGGAAGGCGGTCGTTCTCCTCCACGGTAGCTTTTATTTCGTCCTTCGAGCTGCACGAAATAACTGGACGTCGAAACGAATGGCGGAATTATGCTGCGAAGGATCGTAAGGCCCGGTTCTTCCCGCGGCGCACCGTAAAAACCGTTTCGGACTAGATCGGTCGCGGTGGGGATCGGTTAGCCAACCGATCTTTTCGTCCGGGCAGAAATAAAAGGAACGGGGGGCCTGTATCGAGGCAATGATAACTAGCCGGGGACCGATCGGCGATCGTGACAAACTGCGATCGACTCGTTCGCTCGGATCTGGTCCCATTAGTTTCGAACTGGCCGCGCCTTTTTGCATTTGTCGCGCGAGCGCACGACTCGCCTCCCTTCTTATTCGCTGTTTTGCGAGCATGCTTGCGCGCCCTTCCGAAATGGCTTAATTTTGCAATGTTGTCGCAAGAACGGTCTCCGGAGGATCAGCCAAACCAAAGAAAGAAAATTCAATTTCAATCGCGAGTCGTATTAATTACCCGAATTAATTGCTAATCACTCGGAGTGCTGTTCGTAAATCGCAGAACCTCGCCGATTTAAAGAATATTCATTGGTTAATGAATTATGGAGGAGAATTGTTTCTAAGAATGGTCCGCGTCGCAATAATACCGCTGGCTGGAACACGTTCGGTGTTGGACGGCTCCCTCGAACACTGAGGTCTTAATTGCCAGGCGAATTTCAATGCCTATCGTGTGCCTAATTAATTAGCCGGCCGAAAAGCGATCGCCGTAAAGGAGCAACAACCGCGATCTAAATCTATGATACGACACCGATCTTTCCGTCTTCCTTCGCCGGTAGCGTAACAGTACAACGGTGCTGGGACCCTCAAACGCTTGCTTCCCCCACCATCTTAGGCGCATCTTCGTTGCGTTCGCTGATTTCTTGAACAGAGTCGTCTGAGTTTACGACTCGTACAAATCCTTTAACAAATTTCCTTTCTGTACACTACTTTTTACATTTTTACCTAACCTAACTTACAACTATCTTAATCTTAACGTAACCTATGAATTTATACATATAATTATCATTCACTAGATGTCGTAGGATTATTTTCACAGGTCATCCAGTTTTTACATGAAATACTACTTGATTTCTTCTTTGATACGAAGTAGATAACTCGAAATGTCCAAACTTCAAGTTACCTAGTTCTTACATTCCCACCACTCACCTGTCGACTTTGCGAAATAATAGAATTTCATTTCATCCGAAAAGAAAAATATTCATATCCATCCACGACTGTATTCCCCAAATAATTTATTCACCCAAGTCCAAAAATGTAAATTTTACAGTAGATGAAAAAAAAGCAATTTAAAGCGAAACTATTTTCCTGTACACGAAGATTTAAATTCTGATATCGTGCCGCTACCTAACAACTTGTTGCTGAACCATTACCCGTAGAAAGTAAATAGTAAATTAACCGTAGAAATTAAATAGTAAATTAACCGTAGAAATTAAATAGTAAATTAACCGTACAAATTAAATAGTAAATTAACCGTACAAATTAAATAGTAAATTAACCGTACAAATTAAATAGTAAATTAACCGTACAAATTAAATAGTAAATTAACCGTAGAAATTAAATAGTAAATTAAATAGTAATTTAACTGTAGAAATTAAATAGTAAATTAACCGTAGAAATTAAATAGTAAATTAAATAGTAAATTAACCGTAGAAATCAAAGTATCGAACAAGGTAAAATTGAAAAGCCAATTTTTAATTAAAAATGGACATAGGTAGTTCTCGTTGACGATATATCCAGTACTAGCAAAGAGAGGGTAACTTTTCCCTTGACGCTGCCTCCCCTCACGAGTCTAATCTCGAGTCTTGACTCTTGGCACTGCCTCGCTCGAGGCAAACGTGGCCACCGCGGTAAAACATTCCGAGAAGAATCTCGCCCCACACGACAGGCCACGAAAGGTGACTAAATTTCGATTCCGGTTCCCGGTGCACACCCATACCGATCAAATTTTCAACGTTTCCGTGAACCGAACGCCTCGTTCGTTCGATAAAATCGAGCCTTCTGGAATATACGATCGTGTTCTCCGCGGTTATGTTCGCCAGTAAATTCCCGAATTTGTCGAAAAACGAGTGGGACAAATAGAGAACGTCCGTCGAAGGGGCACAACTCCCGACTCGTTTCTTTCCTCGCGGTGTTCTTTTTTTTTCTCTCTCTCTCGGGGCTCGAGCCACGGGGAAGCGCGTGTTCAATGCTGAAAGCGCTGCGTGTTGTCGGCCGTTCGAACGTTGGGTTCCCGACTGGTTCCTGGATCACTTCTGACATATTTTGTTCGTTTGACTGCTGAGAGGCGAGCTGAAACTTCCTCCTGTCACGGCTCGCCGCCGTGGCATCCAATATGAATCATATAACGGAGACACATAAACATCAACGTGCCTAACCCCCCCTTCTTCGCCATTGCTCGACTGGCCGGGAATCAAATGGCTCTGCGGTCCCTGAATGATTTATACACGGCCTGTCCTCTCGATATTCGGAGAGTCGCGCCACGGACAATCGCCAAAGACAATGCTCGTATTCGTAACGGGACAACACCCACCAGCGCGAGATATTAAAGTCGTTTTCGTTTTAGCCGATCGCCGCGACACGCTGCGAGAGGTATATATTAGAGCTCGGACTTTTACCAGAGTACCCATGAGATACCCGTGGTATATAATATTAAAAAGCGTTTCAATCTCTTTTTAATATTCAAATGTACATACATATATTTTTCTCTTTTTTTTCAATTGAATATCATTTAAACATTGAATTTATATTTTTCAAATATTGTTCTCACATTCTTTTTCATATTTACTATATATTTTTTAAATGTTTATATTTAAATTTTATTTTTATGTTATTTTTTTATTTTAATTTATAAAATATATTATTGTTTTAATTTATTGTTTAAATTTAAGTTTATATTCTCTGAATATGTAGCTCATATTTTTTTTTCTAAACATGCAATTCACATTTCTTAAGCATGCATAAAATAGTTAGATCCAATATTTATCTCATATGAAAAAGTGTGGCTTAAAAAATATTTTTTCAATGTTTCAAAAAGATATTTATCCAATATTTTTGTGCTACTGGTTTATGACAAAGTCATAAATGATTTTGTGCAATTCAAAACAATAATGAAATTAGAAGAACGTTGATATATTAATTTAAATTTATTAAAATCGTCCAAGAGAATAAGTAATTGTAATATATCGTCTGCTTTTTCCTATTAATACAAACGATTTTTATTTTGCATAAAGATCCGCAGTGTATTCATGAGATACCTGGGTCTACTCGGGTTATTTTTGTTTACACGAATACCTGGGTGTACTCGGGTTATTTTTGTTTACACGAGTACCCGGGTACTCGGGTAATTTTTGTTTACACGAGTACCCGGGTGTACTCGGGTAATTTTTGTTTACCCGGGTATCTCATAAGTCACAGCTCTAGTATATACCCCCACAGCAGCCTCCTCGGGCCGGAACGATCCAGCTTTATGACCGGCTTGCGAAACCGGGTTTCATAAGCTGCCTTTCAATTTAAATATTCTGAGGAAGTAAGCAAGCTGTAGCTCTCTCTCTCTCGAACGGGTCACAATTTATTCCAGGCATTGTTCGGTATGGCGGCGCTGTTTTCCATAAAGTAAGTGGAGCGAATTTCATGTTCTCGCTGGACCATTCAACCATTCGGCCCGCCCGTCCCTCCCCTCCCCGTCGCACTCTCTCGAGAATCGTCGGTAATCTACGTGCGATCGGAGACTCTCTCGAAAATCGAACGTATCGGAGATCATTGCTAGCCGTCGATGCGGAATAATGGATTAGAACGGGGAGGGGGATAGATTTGTAACGTGGGTCAGGAAACTCGAGGGCCGGTGGCTCGTCTCCTTGGGGAGGGGAAATCCGGATCATCCCCTAGTCGGAATTCTAGTCGGAAACCCCATCGACGGGTCTGGAGCATGCCCGCAAGCCAATACCGTTCGTATCGATGCGAGTAAACAAGTGAAAATTAAATTTGAAAATTGCCTATCTTCAGGGCTGTGTTGTTCGAACCGCCTAAGCGGGCCGGTCAATAACGTTTAATCGGAGTCCTCGGGTCTACGGCACGCTTCTTGCCCTCGGTTCTGTTTGCTCCGGCAAGCATAAATATTCATATGAAGAGATTAGTGAGATTTTTCGGGTGTCGTGCAAATATACACAACCCTGAAGACCTCCCGTGATAATCATCGACTCGGTGATTAAACGAAATACGATTTTCGAGATGCAATCTGTTTCTTCTTGGAATCTTTTGTCGTGTCGAATTGTCTCGTGGAATAGGAAATTCTTCTGGATCGAAAATGTAATTATAAAATAAATTTTGTTCGATCATTAATAAGAACAACAAGTTTGCAAATTAATTTAACTCAACATTTCGATCCCTGTATGGATCTTCTTCAAGATAGACATTTTTATAAAGAAATATATTGCGACACAACTATGTAAACATATCTTAGAAGAAAAAATTATAAAACACGTACTTGTTGCAGCAAAATAATTATTCAAATAAAAAATAATGAGTTACAATAAAACTGGGCTATCGTCCATTGTTTCAATATATAAACGTATTAATTTTCAGACGCGAAAATTGCTCTCTCGAAGAGATCCATACAGGGATTGAAACGTTGAGTTAAATTAATTTGCAAACTTGCTGTTGTTACTTGTTGTTTTGTTTGTTGTTTGGTGTTGTCTCGTGGAATGATCGTTTTCATACGTTTTCGGATACCCTAATGTTTGTCGACCGAAAAAAGCTCTTTCCGATATGTACTGTATTAATATAATTATTAATATAAATATGAATAATAATATTAAAACGAACAATTGACATTAATATAAATATTAGTATCAATATAAATTAATTGATAAACGTAATCAACCTATCAAACACATATGTCATTAACACGTTGCATTAGAAAAATGATGATGCAATTTAATTTAATGCAGTTTATATAATGCAATTTAATTTCCTTTAAATCAAAACGAAATTCCGTTTCGTTGCGGCGATCGGGGTAGAATATTAACGAATATTAATATTAATATTAGATATTAAATATTAACGAAAAGAATAGTAACTGGAGAAATACATTCGATAAATGTAAACTTCCTTCTTCTTCTAAGAAGCGACAAAGAAGTTCCAATCAGTCGCGTGCAGATTTGATTTCTGAAAAAAAAACTGAAAAGATCTTGAATCACTTGGAACACATTAAAATATCAAATTCGCACAAAGATCCGCTACTAATCCCAGCAACCGTAAAACAAACCGCGCGTGTGCAACTGGTCAAATCCGAGCTCCCACAGCCGAGAAGTGTCAATGTGCAAAGCCGACTATGGAAACGCGGTGCGAAAGGTAAAAGTTCACTTAAACGACGGTTCACCAAAGACGGTTTCAAGAAATGTACGGAAAGGTAAAAGTTCAATGCACAAAGCGATTCTATTCGATCAACGGACGAAAGAGAAGGCGTGTACACGGCGCGAGAACGCGTCGAGAAGCACGCAAGAAATTGGTCGTTCCTCTGGGTCCTCCGTAGAACACGTGAGAGAAATATCGTGTGACTGTCGAATTAGCAAAATTCTTCCATATAGAATCGGCAAAGAAGAAGAGTGCGGCGGTAGGGGAGGGAGGGTTACAGGGGCAGGGACCTGAGATGCACGCAATGATTCCGCATCGTTTCTACGACCTAGGACCCTAGGTGGTAGCCCGAAAAGAGAGACGCGGTTACGGGCGTTCGTTTGCGTGAAAGTAGGATAACGCGAGACGTGGTCGAGGAGCAACGAAGGGTGACGGAACGAGCCGAGGGGACTTTGGTTAACGAGTGCGGGCGAGAAAGAGATCGACGAAATTACGGGTCGTCGCGGAAAGGGGATGGAAAACGGAGTCACGACAGTCCAATGGGGGGGAACCGAGTTGTGACGCCAGTAGAGAGAGAGGGTCACCGATGACGGTGGCGCCCCCTTAGCGGCCCAAGCCAGAAGGTAAGGTTAGTCAGTCGCCAGCCGTCCGAGGACGATACACGTTCTGTTCGCGTCTCTGACGATTTCACCCTTACAGTCCACCCGACTACCGTGGAAAATACGCGCGAAAACAGGTGGCAACGCGAAGTGACATTACACGGTGTTTGAAACAGTGTACCGGAACCGTAGTGAACACCGTCTTACAATTTACTTCTTCGCCGAGTGAGAATTTACAGTGGCGTTCATCGAAAAGACCGGCAACCCGCGTGTTTCCGATATCCATCGAGGAATTTGGATATTCTCGGCCAACTAAGTGAGATTTAAAAAAAAACGATCGTGGAAGGATTTAAAACGAGTGTTTCCATCGGGGAAATGCATCGGGAAATTCGTGTCCTTGTAAGAATCCCATGCTGAGGTTTGGCAACGCCTGCTGTGTCCTCCCTCCGGTCGACCGTCATGGCTAGCTCGTCTGTGAGCCGACGTAATACAGGATAGAGGCAATTTGAACGAGTTTAAGAGAGTTTAAAGCACGCTCGGCGCATTGTCACGCGGAACGGATCGGTCGGATCGGATCGACACTCTGCAACGAGCCCAGCCGCACAGATTCCAGGCCAGACGGTCCTGGCGTCCAAGTGAAAACACACTCGGTCGCGACGAAAAGTGACGCGAGCGAGCGTGAGAAAAGACCCGGCTACGTTCCTCTCCACGCCGAGGGACGCCGGAGATAGTACACTCACCGTACGTTCCACTCGGGCCCCTCTGCGTGTCCTGTGCACAGGGTGCCAGGAAATTATATGTCACCGACCACCGTAGCGTCGTTCTCATCCCCGCGGATCTTGCCAAATTCTCCCTGACCTTCAAATTCTACCTTCAAAAGTCTCGTCAGTTTTCTCAAAATTCACCTTCTCAAAACCACGTATTTTTCTAATACGCACTCGAGGATCAATTCTCTCGAGTGCTGTTTTATTTACATTTTGATTAGCTTTTCAACCGATTTAGACTGCTATACGGTTACGTTTTCTTTCGTTGTTCTTAGAGTGCTTCTATCGGGCGTCTTTATTTTGTTAATAAAGGACTACATTCCATATCGATGTTAAGAACTGGATCAACAAGCGATCAAGATTATATTGTCTATACTTTATATTGTTAATAATCACAAAAATCATATTAATTATGGAGAATCGAGATCGATGCTAGGATCACGCTACGGTGATTAAATTTCCTCGCGCCCTGTACATTTTCCAATACCTCCCCTCCGCACGTGTAGTCCAATGGCTTATTTTTCTTACCAGTTTCCACGCATCGCCCTTCCAGTTTTCATCGGAGTTTAATTAAAATTGAACGGAAGATTCGTCTCGACGAAATGTCGCACACGATCTAGAACAAAGGGATGAAGATGGAGTATTCGAAGACAGTTTACGGTTCTCAGTCAGTAAAGCGGCATACGCTAGTGTCTGAATTGGACCGGTGACGAATCTCGATACGGGCTGGACTGTCGACGTTCGCCATTTTTGCTCGACGTTTTACCCGTGAATTTCTGCTGCGTCGATTCGATACTTCGTTCAACGACTGTTTTCCCGGGTTTTTTTATTGTTTGTTTGTTTGTTTGTTGGTGATACGAAAACTAGTGTGCAATCATTACCGTGTGAACTGTTGTGCATTACTTTAGGATTACCTTGTGAGCATCAGTGTGAAGGTGTACCGTGGCTGTGTTTATTTGTCTCGTGATCGTTTCACCGAGAGAATCTTGGAAGATTGAGAGAGTATAATAGAAGTCGTTCGATAGTTGTTGATGATGGTGATCCTCGGAAATGGAGTAAATACATTGCGCGTTCCCGTCGAAATATGAGGAGAGCGTCTTTCTGCCAGCCGAGGGAATTGATTTCGAGCGAAAATGTATCTCACGCGTGTGTTCTTGGTACTGCTCCTGGCTGCGAGCTCGAGGTGCGTTGCGCTTTTAAATTTGCCCGACTACCATTTTCTTTCGCGAAATGAGAGAATCCTAAACGAGAAATATTATTAGCTCCACTTGTAAAGTTTCGCATACCGATTAGAATCTCTGTTCGCTCGTAACCACTGGGAATGTTACTTCGAATCTAATTGACGCGCGTAAACACGCGTGCAAAAAATGTTGCGCCAACCGTAAAAACACTGCAGCATATTATAAGAAACCGGTACTATAAATATTGATCGTTCGAATGGGTATCCGTGGTTCATTGGTCCCCGCGCTGCCTCGATGACTGTCAATGAACGGTGGAACTGTGAGAAATTCATTGAAACGCAGCGAAATGTTTACAATATTCAACGATCGCGTTTCCTTCGATATTTAAACGCCACTTCGGATCGCTTTATCACAACGTGCTGCTACTTATTTTATTCATTCATTTATGCTGCATATAATGTCGGATGACTGACAAATAATTTATTTGAGGCAGTAATTTTTGAGAATAGTATTTTATTTGAAGAATGTTGAAAGTATTTCGACTTTATCTTTATTTTCAATTTTATATATTATTGCTGGAAATAATGTTTCCTTGTGATAAGATACACTGTTATGTTTTTGTGTTTCGGGTTATTAAAATAGAAATATATTATTTTGTGGTTCCGATTGTTAAAATAGAAATATTTTCTTTTAGAAAATATTAAATAGTATTTGAAATATTTGTTTCACAAAATAATGCCCAGCTCTGTACTTTACAATTTGGTGATTAAAATTCCAGACACCCTTTAGAATTATTTTTGATCGCGAATAGATAAGAGTTGATTGTCATCGATGATTGCCCAACCCGAAACTTTCTGATGTTCACTTATCATTGTCTAATCGCAAGGCCGCTGTCAAGATTCGAAATTATACATTTAAAATGATATAATGTAAAGTTGAATGCAGAAGGATGGTTGAATACTCGCAATCATCCAGTACGCAATTAATAATCCTGTAATTAACGTCCGGTGACTGGACCCACTCGGATAAACGCGAACGATAATAATTTATTTATCGTCCGTGTCAATCGCGATTGAAATCGGTCCGTTTAATCGATCCACGGCGTATACGCTTTCGAAGTTGGTGATTTTAACGAGTCGTTTACGATTGCAGATGCATGTGCTCGAGCGGATACACCGGCAAGAACTGCGAGAACGAGTATATTCCCTGCAATCCGTCGCCATGTAAAAATGGGGCCACGTGTCACGACATTAACGGTTTGGAGTACGAGTGCAAATGTCCCGAAGGTAAGTCCTGAATTCTTTCAACTTATTAACCACATTTCGCCCGTGCATACTTCCCTCGAGTTTGCCTAATCGTTGGACGCCGTTCGAGCGCACGATGTTTCAAAACTGCTATAAGAAATGCGCGTTTATGATGTTTCGAATTAAAAAGCAAGTTTTTTCCTACAATTTTATTGTCCCATATAACGTGTATCGAAATGGTACTTCGTTCGTTCAACTTATCTCTTATAATATCGAAATGGTACCTTCGTTCATTCAACTTATTTCTTATAATATCGAAATGGTACTTCGTTCGTTCAACTTATCTCTTATAATATCGAAAAGGTACTTCGTTCGTTCAACTTATCTCTTATAAAACCCTTTGGATGATGCATAGTTTTGAAACATACCGTATTTGCAGAAGTATGCACGTTTCCAGTAGTGTTGAATCATAACTGGATCGCGGATCTTCTTGGATTAATAACATTTGCAAAGTGCAATGTACGATGACAATCGTCAATAAAATTTTAAGAGGATCAGTAAAAATTCAATCTAACATTATAATAACCGAGATTGTTTTACTGTATCTGATTGTCATTCTAGTCTTTTAATTCGTCTAATACATTTTCCTCTTCTTCTGTCTTCTTTTCAATAATTCACGAGGATCCGGCGTCCAGTTATAATTATTAAAGGACTATTTCCTAATGATTTTAATTCGCGAGGTACATCGACAGTAGGACCAATAAAAAATCGATTAACGATTTAGGGAGCAATACATTAAAATAACAATTTGGACAATCGTTACTGCGAATGAATTGACTTGCGCTCTGAATCCGTCAATTAAAATAAAACAAAAATAAAATAAAAAATCGATTAACGACTTAGGGAGCAATACATTAAAATAACAATTTGAACAATCCTTACTGCGAATGAATAGACGCGCGCTGAATCCATCAATTAAAATCACAAGCAACTTCACAAAGAGTATCAAAAGTGATTGCGGCTTGGAAGTAGCGTTTCCCACAGGAATGATCGGCGACGACAAGGTTCTCAGTTTCATGAACCTTCAGCCGCGATCACGGTCGTTCCAGAAAGCTAGTCTTTCTCACGAATTGAAAAGATCGACAGGGCCTCCCGGTGGACTGGTTCGTCGCGAAAACCGCTTGGAATGCGTCCTCGAACAAAAGGGGTTGGCCGATTACGGGCGCGACTCGGCATTTCGGCGTAGGTGGAATCTTTTCGAAGAAGTCGCGTTCCACGGTTCCACTCTGTTTACCGCGGGAAGAAAGTGTTCGCGTTGCGCAACTTTGTCGCCCGGGGGCGAAAGAAGAGGGTCCTCCTCGTGGAGAGAAGGGGAGGAAGGGTAGACAAAAGAACGTCTCGCGGGGCAATGATTAGTCGGCGTGCAACAGGTACAACTTAAGCGAGGGCTGATGGCCATTTACGTGCGTGTGTGCACGGTGGATGGTTAATGTAAAGCCTAGGGTCAGCCTAGCGTGGCCTCCTCGGTGCTCGGATCACAATGCGTGGTCCTGTCGTTCCCAGGCGGACCACAACCATGGCGACCCCACCTTCTTTCGCTTCTTCCACAAGCCGACCGACCTTCCGTCTTTCACGCCGCTCTGCCTTCGGTCGCGCGCGCCTTTTCCCGTTAAAGAGAAGACAGCCCCCTCCGACTTTTCCGCTGTCTTGCTCCGTCGATGAGTATCCGTCCGTGGCTCTGACACGGTTCACACTATCAGCGAGTTCACCCGAAGCCTGAATAAGTAGGCTTGTTCGGTTCAGCGGGGTAATGCGCTGTAACGATAAGCGGTTCCCTTTTTTACCCTTGCGGTTTCTCACAGCTTCGACCCCTGGAACAACTACGCCTTCCCCTTGCTACAACTAAATACCTGAAACTCGCAAAACCAATTTATCCACTAACAAGTGCTTCGATGAACGAAAATTTACTAAATTTATAACACGTTTTAACCCTTAAATGCACGGTATTTTATATTTAATATGCTGTTTCTTCTCGGACGAACACAGATACATCGAAATTATTTATCAATTTTTACCGTCGAAAGTAGACTCACAATTAAATTCAATTAAACTCTATAAACCGGGGACTAAAACACACTTTTCAACTTTTCTTAACCCTAAATGCATTCAAATAAATAAGTTCAAATTGTTAATCAATCTTTACCTTGAAAAGTAGACTTACAATTAAACTCAACTAAACTGTACAAATAAATGAGCTGTACAAATAAATGCACAACTAAATGCATTCAAGTAAATAAGTTCAAATTGTTTATCAATTTTTACCGTGGAAACTAGACTCACAATTAAACTCAACTAAACTCTACAAACTGGGGACTAAAACTTTTCAACTTAACCCTAAATGCATTCAAGGGCTAAAATAAATTCCAACGTACTTCCATCCGGTTTCAAAGGTGTGTCCGTGCACCCAATGTTGCATCCCTAACGACACGGGATCACAGGGAGAGGGGTCTGAGTAATTCAGGCCGTCGTCGGAGAGCACCGCCCAACTCCACCGGCAGGTTGCTATCGTTCAGCACACCGATGTGCCCATCGCGTAAGTTCCTCTAATTTCGGCGAGACGAAATGACAGGAAGCTACCTTGTCGTTTTACCCCGGCGCACCTAGAGCCCCGTTGCGTGCTCATGAATTTTACGGGCCGTCCATATTGGTAGAAATAACCATGTTATGTCGCGATTTGCGTTAGGTGTCTGTTCGAAACGAGCCGAGGCCCAATGCGACGCGCGTTTTATTCCGATCTTCCCTCGGCCGGTTTTTCGTTTAACGAGGCCGCCGTCGAATCGTCTGCAATTACCTTGTTCCTGCTCGGGGCGACGACGCTTTCTTCGCGGCGTTCCGTTGCATTCCCGAGGACGCCGCACAGTGGGGAAAACTGACTTTTCTCGACTCAAAAAGAAATAACTTTCGATAGAAATGAGGTAGAGCGATGAATTTGTTTTTAAATGAAAGCTGAATCTTTGCAGAATATAGGAAAAATAAGGAGATTATGGTACGAATGTTTTTAACCTTGAAAAAAAATCAAAGTTTAACTGTTTAACTATAATCGAATTTTTAATATAATCTTAATATAATCTATATATAATATAATATAAATTTATATGTATATAATCTATGTATAGATATAATCTATATATAATATAATATAAATTTATATATATAATCTATGTATAGATATAATCTATATATAAATTTAATATAATCTTTTTAATATAAAAGAAAAATCTTGAGCGTAAAAGATCAAGAAAATATCTACGGGAAGTGATACATAGTATGTTAAAAAAAAATTGTTTCTTCTCGTGGTAACGTAGAAACGACTTTTTCGTGAAATTGTGCAACTTTGACGAATTTTCTCAAGGTTAAAAACCGTTCGTACCGTAATCTCTCTATTTTTCCTATATTCTGCAAAGATTCAGCTTTCATTTAAAAGCAAATTCATCGTTTTACCTCATTTCTATCGAAAGTTATTTCTTTTTGAATCGAAAGAAGTCAGTTTTCCCCACCGTGCGCCGTTGCGTTCTTTCCATGTGATTCGCCTCGACGCGTTCGCGCAGCAAACCGGTGAAAATCAAAACGCGCGATGAAAGGCGTATCTCGATCACGTGCTCCTAACGGCCATCTGTGCTCGGCTCTGGTTGTTCCTTATACAGAAAAGGCCGGACGAGAAACGAGGCCATAACTATTCCAGAATCCGAGCGTTACGGGGATTCGACGAGACTCATCCCCCGACGAGTTTATCCATCGATTGTTTGACGTTATTGCTGTAGCGTTTTTTTCCCGACCGGTGATGCGTGTACCCAGTGTCCCTCCGTATAAATACTCCGACCAGACGGACGCGCATCGGCTAGTTATTACCCGAGCCTTCGAAATTTATTCGTCTGGCCAGCTCGTAATCTCGCCGACGATTTTCGTTGCTCCTTTTTCCATCCGAGAGGAACTCTCTCCAGCCAGGTATTTACAACAAGCTCGTAACTATTTCCTACGAGCAGCCGGCCGCTCTCGAAATGATTTGCCGGCGTAGTTAGTTATAATGGTTCAATTTGCAACACTGACTCTCCACCACTCTTAGCCTCGTGTCTCCTCTCGTTTCTCTGCCGGGCTTTTTTTCTCCAACCGTAGACTTTTCTTCCTGACAGTGTTCGTCGGAAAGAGAGGCGGTTTTTTGCTGAAAGATTATTTTCCGTAGAAGACCCCTTTCAGCTGTTCGAACGAGGTTGTAACTATCCCCCTGGCGAGCCTAGGCCTCTCTCTCGCTTCCCGTCGATTTGGTCGCATACCCACTACCTAGTCGTAATGGTTCAATTTGCAGCATCCCGGTTTCTCGGCTCCTCCGTTCGAGGCGTGTTTCTTTCCTCTCTTTCGCGCTGAGCACGAGCCACCTGACCCTCTCTCCTTTCTTCTCTCTTTCTCTCTTGTTCCTTACCCCTTTGGCAGGCTACGTTTCCTCGGCTTGTGCAACACACGATCGTCGTCCCTTCGCCGAGGACGACCTCGGCGGCTACAGATTTCCCTGGTCGACGATCCGATCACGCCTCCTCCATTCCATTCCGCTAATTAGAAACTGCTCTATCGAGCGCCGGTTAAACGATTAACCGCACGCCCATAGATTAATCGGTCGCGCGAGGGAGATAGCGAATTAAACGGGTACGAAGCGCGCGGAACGATAGGCGTACCTTCTTCTCTAGTCGCATCCTGATTCTATTTCTCGTATTACCCTCTAAATTGAATACCAAAGGGGGGACGAGAGCGGCGGGAGAAACACGACCGCGCTTGTCCGATCTTGATACCGTGCGCTTCAACGATTAAATCGTTGTTTTTTTTTTTCTCTCGTTTTTTCGGTACACCACCGAGCACGAATTCCACGGTTTTATGGAGTTGTACCGGGGAAATCCGTTCCGTGCATCTCGGCTCCAATTTCTCGTGGCCGTTTCTCCCGCCTTTTTCCGTTCTTTGGATCAGTCTCTCTCTCGGTTCAATTAAAACGATTCCGTTGGTAGCCGATCGGCCGGGATCGATTTTATTGCGATCGGGGACATGGACATGCGCGCACGCGCGCGAGCTTATAGCGATTTAACGCGTTTCTGCCTCGCCGTCCTCGCAGCGGCAACACGTCGAGGAAGAGGCACCGGACGGTTATACGCGATCGAGCTGATTTATGTCAACGCGCGGATATAAAGTGTTGCGGTGTAGCTGGGAGAAACACGGTGCCGGAGAAACAGCCGGACAGAGACACCAGTGCGCTGGGGACGTAAGCTCGTTTCGCAATTCCGGCCGACCCCTACTTCCCCCCACGCCTAGACTATTACGCAAACCGCGCGAGGGTTGCCGAGGATGTCGATCACGAGGGCTATCTTCGCAAGTTCGGTGACACTTTCGGAAAAATCGTTGCAATTTTTCAATGGGTCGATTTTTATCCGCACAATTTCGCTCGGTTTTTAGTGTTCGTTTTGGTAATTGTATTGAGAATGTCTGTGTACTACGATTTTGATGAAATTTTAATATGTTATGCGGTAAGACATGCTGAATAACTTTTTCCTTTTCCAATATAGGGGGTCGCTTTTAGTTTAGCAGATATTTCAAAAAACTATTGCGAATACTGTATTGAAGTTTTCGTATTCCTGCACTGAGTGCGTGTGAAACACTGGGTGAGTGTGTAGTATTGTCGCTTCTTATCTCCACAACGTGTGTAAAAAAAAAAACAGATGCCACAGAACAGGTTTACGTAGCTGCGGAGCGTGCAGGAATAAGAAAAATTCAATACAGTATTAGCGATAGCCTTTCACAAATATCTCGAAAACTAAAAGCGACCCCCCTATATTGGAAACGGAAAAAGTTGTTGAAAATGTCAAAATCTATAACATATTAAAAGTTTCATCAAAATCACCAAAATTACCTTAGTTTTTTTAAACATTTGCTGTAGCTATTAGTACCATACATCTTCATTGTATACACTCGGTTTGACGAAAATTAAAAGTAAAGCATTTTCCTTATCAAACTGATTTGATTTGTATTATATTTTCGATATACACGCTATACATAGAGATATGAAAATATAATATAAATAAAATTCTGTTTGATAATGAAATTACTTTAACATCAGTTTTTTGAGAGAACTGTTGAGCTTTGATCGATGATTACTTTCGTGTTTTGTATCCTGTTGGGAAGTCAGCTTTTTCATACTCTGTGTCACGACAACAGCCAATAAGGAGAGCGTTTCTAATACAATATTTGCAAAGCGGAAAATAAAATATATCTTTTATTATTAATATAATTCCGACCTTGAAGTTCAAGTTCAAAGACTACTGTTCACATTGAAAATTCTGTGTAATGACAATAATAGAAGCGAAAGTTTGATGAAAAGATTTTTGCCAGACTTGAGACATTGTGTTTCTTCCACGATAGCCACGCTCTCGAATAAAATTTACAAATGACAACACTTGGCACAGAAAAACCTGGTGATCGATCGGTTTTCACCATTTTCAACCAGCCATTATCCGGTACTCGTATAATCGGCATATCATTCCGTGGGAATGCCTAATGAGCACAGAGTCCAAACACAGTGGTGATTAACGGAGAAACGTTCGGCCGTGGCTGGCTAAACACACCGTTGTCGCCAATAGAAAATAATCTATCGGCATTTCCTTAACGGTACTCGAATTTTATCGTCGATCCGTGGGTCCTGGCACGGTCGACGCGTCTGCCCACGCGTCGATAATTCGCGTGTTCCTCGTTGCGAGACCAATCGAAGCGACATCCCGCCGAGGATTTATCGACACCTCCGCGTTACATTGTTCCCGCTCGCGGGGCCACGAACGGACCAAACGGTTAATTAAAATCTGCGCTTCTTTTCGCTCGCAACGAAATCTCTCGAGTCATCTTCTCCGCGCGTCCGGTTGCCGCCGCGACGAATAATTAATAGCCGGGAACATCTGGACACAAAGGAAGCGCTCGCGACGACATCTAACAAGTGTCCTCGCGGCGTGCCTCTATTCTCGCGCATTGTCAAGGGCTCGTCTAACTCTATCCCCGGCGCACGTCGTCACTCCATTCCCGACACTTTGCCCAGCCTCGTTCTCCTCCAGCTGTTTCGCCTCCGCTTCGTAGGTGGCTAGCACGCACCAGGTTCCTCGTAAGTCATCGGATACTTGCTCGTTTTCGGAATTCCTATCCAAGGTAACGTCTCTATTCCTAGACGATTCCTTGCTGCACGGTAATTCATTGTCCTGACAGGAATCTATTCTTCTATTAACGTAAAACCTAGCGGTAATACCGATTAAAGTGTTCTAGATTTTTTTAAATTATTTAACTTCGCTTTTTGAATTCTTGTATGAGAATTATTTCGCGACGGGACATACAGTTTAGAATAAAGGTGGGTTCCGAACCACCTTGGAAGTATTCTAGATATTTCCTTATGTCGATCGTAGAATTGTTAATAAATTAATTTTATTATCGCACTGGTTCGATCAATTGTGATTTTAAAAACACTTGAGAATAATCTGTTTTGTATTAACGCTAAAACTAGCACTAATACCGATTAAAGTGTTCTAGATATTTCCTTATGTCGATCGTAGAATTGTTAATGACTTAATGTTATTATCGCACTGGTTCGATCAATTGTTATTTGAAAAACACTTGAGAATAATCTAAAGTAAGATCGGCACGTTGAAATTAATTAATTGATCGAACCAGTTTCTAGCTTACATAAATGACAAGGCTCTGCTTATTTCGATATTTAATAGAATAGTTACAATAAAATTAATAGCTCCTATAATAGATGAAATTCCTGCAATATATAATGAAAAAATAGTATAATCTACAGAAATTGATGAATGGTATTTAATAGAAGATAGAGGGGGGTATTCTTATTACTAATATGAATATTGATGGGATAAGTAATCAAAATCTTATATTATTTATACGAGGGAATGCTACATCAGTGGCTCCAATTATCAAAAGAACAATCTATTAATTAATCAATTAATCAATTTCCAAATCCTCCAATTATGAATGGTATTACTATAAAGAAAATTATTACAAATGCATGTGAAGTAATAATAGTATTATAAATTTGATCATTATTAATTCAATTTATTTGTGCAAGTTTTATTAAGACACGTGCTGGGATAAAGAAATTTATCGAATCAATTCCCGTGGAATACTTTTCATCTTTCACATGATTTATGAGAAAAATTAGCCAAATACGAAATTAATAAAGCGAAAGAACATAAGCACATCGTTCTACGATTGAAAGGATATACACTGAGAATAATGGCAACTTTCGCTGCGACAAATTCCGAAATTCCCGGCTTCGTTTCATGACTTATATGTCTCGTTCTACGCGCAAGGCTCGGGTATCCATTGGCTTGTGGGTAACGAAGTAGGTGTCCGCGTGTTACCGGTGTCGTAATGTACTTTTCTGTGGTTGGAAACAAAGCTCCCGGTGGCCGTTTCGCAGTCACTGTATTAGTGGGTTTCGATGCAGGTGCACGGAATAGAAATTGAAATTTTGCGTGGTCGAAGGCAGTTTGTCCGCTCGGCGGATGTGTCTTCTTGTGTCGTTGATGGTGTCCGCGGATGAAATCCTCGTGGAATTTCCTTGGGTGGATCGGATGAATAGTAATGGAATCTGCGTAGTAGGTGGTACACTGGCTAATGACTTCGACACGAGTTGAACGTCGTTGGGCATTCTGTGATCCACAAAATCATTTCGAACGTTAGTGTTCACTGAGAAATTCGCCACTTCTATAATTTCATTATTCGTTCGTAAGCACTACATTTTCAAAAGAGGAATTTATGCACCAGGACAAAATTGAGGATTTAAAAATATCACTATGTATCTCAAGATAGAAAGTAAATTTCTATTAGATTTCTCGCCAGTTCGTTGGAATTTTTATTTTGCATAACTGTCCGCTGTTCGTGTGATTTAAAACAGCAAAATATTAGAAAAATTTATACATACTCTTATATTCTGCTAAACGTAATAGACAAAAGAAAATAAATTTCTGTTTCACTCCTTTAATTTGCGTAAAGATCCGCATTCTACCATGATTCAATGATTTGCTAAATAAAATGATTGTTTTCGTCAGGCTGTTTGATTTACTGTAGCGAAGTAGAAAATTCCAAACTAGCAGATCCAATTGTTCTGGTAGATCGGGTTCGCAGTAGGTAGTAAGCAACACCATCGAGAAGCGTCTCTGAAAAGGGTAGCCAGAGATCGGTCAGAAATTTGATAGCCTGCCGCGAGAAATAGTTCTATTACGTTTACGAAAGTCAGGTACAGAGACTCGAATAACCGACGCGAGACTTTGAACTGGAAGCTCTAGCTTGCGTAGTTCCGTGGCTCGGACTCATTTATCGTGCCCACGCCACCTTTTATGAGAGCGAAATGCCACCAGTATACCGATACCCTTAGCTGGAACCAGCCACGGACTACAACGACCGGTATCTGTCACTGTCCGGAGCCGGTGCGAGTGAACCGTGCTGATACTTGTCCCTAGGAAGCTTCTGTGACTCCTCTATTCAACCGTTTCATTCAATTATTTTACGGGCGACCTCAAATTCACAACGTCGGCTCCGCTTTTCAAAAACCCTCTCTCCGCTATTTTTTTTCTTTCTATTCTACATCATTTTTTATGAAATTCATTTATTTCGACAAGTTTTAGATAGTCATCGTTAGCTACGGTAATTCTAGCTCTAGACCTGTTGGACTCATTAAATTGACAAGCGTATTCATTTAATCAATTATAATCTTCTTATTTAAAGAACCACAAACTCAAATTGAGAAAGTCATCTTTATTTATTTATTTATTCAGTCAGTCATAATTAGACAGCGAATCCTTATGCAGCAATTTCGAGTGAAATAGAACTTTATTTTTCATTTCTTCCAATTTCTTTACTATTTTAATTTGCATCTACTCGCTTTTGTCATGAATTGCATTATTTAAAGAACCACAAACTCAAATTGAAAAGTCTTCTGCTACTTTTTACTGATTGTTGGCTTCCTTCGGTAATCCTAGTACTGAACCTATTGAATACATTTATTCAGTCAGTCATAATTAGACAGCGAACCTTTATGCATAAAATTGGAGTGAAATAGAACTTTATTTTCTTTCATACCATATCGAATAATTCAATAGTATAACAATATCGTAAAAATTCTTGGAATTTCTTTACTATTTTAATTTGCTTTAATTTGCACTTACTCAGTTTTTCTCATAAATCCCATACCGTGTAGATAAAACAGAATAGAACAATAAAAAGAATAAAAACTATTTACGAGTTGGATGTAATCTTGCAAACTAACATAAAATCCGCTGTCATAAGCTTCTCATTTAAATCAACCAAGTCATATTTACAAATATTTCTTCTCACCACTGTACCGTGTAGATAAAATAGAATAGAACAATAAAAAGAATAAAAACTATTTACAAGTCGGATGTAATCTTGCAAACTGATTTCTGTAGGATTCGAATGTCGGCGAATTAGCTGACAAAGATATATTTGTGTAAACATGGGCACATGGACGTCATTGGAATGGGTCCAGGGTAGGTCGTACAATGAAAGGCACACCACCCTCGTGTGTCATCGAACATCGACGAACAGTTGCGAACCTGCGCGACAGGGTTCGGCTTTCCCACGATTTCGGTCGAATCGGCACAGATGCAACTGTGAGTGAACCCTTTTGGTTCGGGGGTCGCGTAATATTGGCGGTCCTCTCCGGGGAATCGGTTCGAAAATCGGGGCGGCCGGTGCATAATACGAAGTCGTAGCCCGCTCGTAAAACGCGAGCGGCTCCCATTATGCGTTCCGGGGGAAGGTGAGTCGTGACAGGGCTGTATCCTCGAGTGGCACTCGACGAGGATGCACAACACACTGCCTCTCGGAAGTCTCTCGCAGGGAGAGAGAGAAAACGAGAAGCATCTCGTGGGTCCCTTTTGTGTCCGGATCTCCACCGAGGAATGATAAATCCACACCCACGCGGTGTAAACCGAGCCCTGGACATCTTGGAAGAGAGTAGCCATCGAGCAACACAGAATCGGCCGCGCCCCGAGCCTGCCAAGGGCATTTGCACGCGTGTGTGCCCGGGATATAAATCTGGATTAATTTAATGCATCCGTTGAATCTCAATAACGATCGGCGGCGGACATGACGTATACGCGAGCGTACCGGAGCCCGGGCTGATTCGATCGGGAGCGACGATAGACAAGAGAAAAAATAAAGAAACTTCGAATCCGTGAAGATACACCGTTGCTGATCCGTTCGAGGCAGTCCAGGATCATTTGTCCTGGAGTAAATCCGTCGAGCCTTTTCGCGATCGAGCGTTTCCTGCGAAACGCGATACGTAATTATACGTCGTCTCTTCAACTTAATTTCCTTTTATGTTTCTGTAATCAGATATCACGTGTGCCGCTCGATACTCGATGGATATATCGGATCGCGTACGGTAACACGATAGTCATCAATATTTATGTAGAAACGTGGTACATTTCTAATTGAGAAACACACCTATCTATATACATATAAAAACGAAGTCCTGACTCACTCATTCATCAACGGCCAGGCTAAATCCTTGTATAATCTTTCTTTTTTGAATTTCGAAATTAAACTCCTAAGGGGGTGAAAAGGGGTTGCAACGTTTATATCAGGAATATTTTGTTCGTGGTCGGATTTCCTTAAACTTGGTCTTAATGCTCTCCGATATAATTAATCAAACACCTATTTCGACATTTTAAAAAATTCATCCCCTAAGAGGTGAAAAAGGGTTGCAACGTTTGTATTATGAAGGCTATATTGTTCGTGACCTGGTTTAAAAACATTAAACAGTTTCCTGTGCGCTAATCGTTCATATTTACACTGTAAACTCGACCATGCTTTGGTTATGAAAGTATGACAAAAGCAACTTGCTCGACTATCTCCAAGAGAGAAACACACCTCGTTCGTATCGAATTACCATGAAGAGTCTAGCCTGTAAGGCATTGATCTTGCGCGGCGTAGCAAATCGACTCGATCGAAGGTTCCCTCCGAGACAATATCAATAGGGTACGAAAGACTGTGGGCCCCGTTTGGCGGAGCAGCTCGGCGATCGAACGGGGACTGAAGGCTAGACCATAAACTCCGGGGACTAGAGAATACGGGAGCCGGGACGCAAAAAACGAGAACGGTCTGGTTTGCACACGATTCGCCGGCAGTGATGAAACATTCGGAGCCGAATCAAGCAGATGCAAAGGATTCCCTCGGCGAAACAATGGGGCCCCGGGATCGATACAATGGGGGTGGGAGCGGGGAGGCCGATCTCCATAGAAAGGGGACCACACCCCGTAGAAGGAGAGCTGCGTTCGCTTTAGCGGCTCGCTGGAAGTCGTTCCAGGGACCCACAAAGACCGTATAGAGTCATTGACTTGCTCGTAAAGCCCGTAGCGCGGTGTGCCAGTACCTTATTCTTGTTTCTCCTCCTCCTCCTTCTCGGACTCTTCTTCGGAACGCGCGGAGTCTCCCTACAACCCCACCCTATTTCTTCGTCTGCTCTTTTTCCATCGGTTCTTATTCCCCGCTTTCGATACCATCTACGAACTCGGCAACCCTCTCCTCTCTCGTACTCTTCATATTTTACCATTACCATATCAGGTTCTACTCGAGTCTTCTTCACTCTCTTCTGCTGCCCCCCCTTTCTCCCGTAGTCTATCCGGTTCCTTATTAAATATAGTTACGTAGATGCGCTCACGTACCCGAGCCACGCACCTTTGATCGCTGCGCCCTGATGATTTCTATATGCTCGGACCTAACCCCCTACCTCGTCTACAACCCCTTCCATCAGAGCCAGTCTCGATTATCTTCCGCGTTTAGATATTGAATCCGCCCTGGGACTTTCCAATTCGCGAAACAGCAAAACCATTGCGAATCATGCACGCATTCCGAGACTCGGGGTGCTCTGCATCGACCATTTTTTTTTGGGGGTCACGCACTCGTCGAGCATTGGTCGAAACAGGTTCTTCTGGGATGTATGTATCTGATCGGTGATTCCAATGTGGACTTGGCCAGATTTTTACAAAGATCCACAGTATTCATAGTTTAGGTTTTGGATCGTCACCTATCTGGAGTGTTTATCAGATGAATCAATTGCGAGGCTCTTGATTATTAGCTGTTTCTTTTATCTCGATTTTTTTTTTAGTTTTATGACTATTATCAAGAAATATATAATTGCGTCTGTAAAAATTAAACAATGTAAATTATATAGTTCAAGTTTACTTCCGTGTTAAAAAAAAACGAAAATCAACGGTTTTATGAAGCAAACTTACTTGCTAAGTGAAAAATTATTTAAGGGTTAGCACTATAATGCAGAGTGAGGTGCAACGTGACAAACTTTGATTAGATTCTCTACGGACCTCGTTATCCTAAAACTTTGTTTCGCGCCCAGAGGTTCTAATGAATCTGTTAAAGTAAACCAAACGCTCTCTTCTAGGACTACAAAATAATATATTTATTCAATATAATTAAATATAAACTTTCTCTCAACGAAGAACACGTGCGTCTCTTTACAAGCTATACAAGGATATCCACCTTATTTCGTTGTCTCTCATAGAAGTCGTTGATCCACACGGTCTACCTAACAGAATCAATTCAGAAGATCAAAGATATTTTTGTTACGTTATTTTCTGTGTTATTTCAAGAGATGATTTTTTCTAATTTTCGTATAACACTTGCTACGACTATATTTACAATATACTGTGTTATTTCGAGGGAGATCAAAGATATTGCCAACCTAGGTCACAATGTTTATTTCCGAATTTATTTCATAACCAATCCTGACTTCCTACGAGAGAGTTGACTGTATTCGTAAGGACCTGGTTGATTTCGACGCGGTACAAATCGCAAAGTTTCCTTGCCCGCGAACATCTCCGAGCCCTGATGAGTTCTACAAACGGATTACCCTCGGCCAGGATCCAGCCAGCTAAGGTTGCAGTCGCGCGTCCTGTCTACCCTTTTCTTTAGAAGGACGAAGGAAATTCATCTTCGTGTTACACGGTGACACGTATACACTTTGAATATATTAGAAAGGGATACCGGAGGCTGCAGCGGAGGAACGCCGGGGCGTTTCGCATACGCTACAGAAGATCACGGCTAGCCATCGCGAGAGACCGCTCTTGAATTCTCACCGCGAAAGAGGGAGAGAGACCTGTATTCCCTCTGAAAGCTGCGGAACCGTGCAAAAGGGACGAGCGCGTACCTTGCACCGGTGCTGCGCGAATATGCATACGCAACAAGAGGATGCACGCGCGGGGTCTAGTCGGTGTGTTGGTGGCCGCGCGTGTGCGTGCACGTCGAACGCGTAAAAAGGTTCAGTAAACCCGGGATGGTGTAGCAAAGGATGCGAGCGTTGTTTCCCCGAGGTCATCCCGGTAGAAGTCGCTTGACCTTCGACCCCGGGGCGCCTCCGTGTTCCCATAAAGGTGGCCACGGGGTTACTTTATGCCCCGCCTAGCGTGTGTGTTCACCCTGAATGTATGGCGTTTCGCCGCGAGACTCTCCCTTTGGTTTTCCATGACTTCTCATCGATTTTCACCGATCGACAGGAATTTTGAGACTCTATCAATCTCGGGATTCTGGTGATCTGTTTTCGGTCCGATCATGGAACCAGTAACAACCAATTATCTCGGGTGATAGAGACTCTAACTGCATTCAAACAATTAGCGAGAGGAACGATTCAAATCGAAACGTCGATGATTATTTGATAATCTGCAAAATTGTTTTTTTGATTTGTCAGTAGTAATTGATCGAACTGTTAAGCCGAGAATTTTTAACATTTAATAGAAATTATTTTATTGAAACTACTTCAAACTAGAATCGAAACGTGGATGAATATTGGATAATCTGCAAAATTGTTTTTTGATTTCTGAGTAGTAATTGATCGAACCGTAGCGCCGAAAACATTTAACCCTTTGCACTCGGAGCTATTTTAACTCGAAAATCAAACGTTTCTTCTGACTAAGAATATTTCCATTCTCTATGATTTTTTTAAATTGATAGATATGAAATTAATGTAATACCTGATACAATACTTAAATGTTTAGTAAGTGGTTAGATACCGACATATCTGATAATGTACACAATATTTTTAATAATAGTACAGCAATCTTTAGTGACGCCTCAGAGGTGCCTCTGAGAGTCGAGATTTCCTAACAAATTATAATTAAAATATCTCCTGAACTAATGATTTTTTTACAGAAATAGATTAATACATTTTTGTAAAGAATATGAAGGAGCATCAGCCGATGCAATAAAAAATATAGATGGCAAAATGTGGCGCCCTGTATGAAGAAATGCAGGAAGAATCTCTCTCTCGGAGTTTTATTATCCACTTTAGTACAATTACTGCCGTCTTTTCACGTCAGTTGCGCAGATACGCGTGAAGGGTGGTCGGAGATTAATATCGTTTAGTAGAGCCGCTTCTTCTCCGGGAGCAAGAAAAGAGAATCCCTCTCGAAATCGTCCGATTTGCTGGCCGAGATTTGATAGTGGGCCGATGGCCAGCAAATTCACGTAACATTTAATGAATCTGTCTCTGCCAGTTCGAGGGAGATTTACGGCGAACGTTATCCGCGAGTACTGGCTCTAATTAGCCGAGGGTAGTCTTCCATTTCGAAGAAAGACCGGGCGGGATGAGGGATCATTTCCGCTGGGCTGCCGGTTGTATTAATCGTAAAAAGGATCATAAAAGCCCTTACAAAGGGAAGCGCGGTTTTCTCTCCGTTGGTTCGTTCGACTGAAAAGAGTGGGTCTCCGCCGGCAGGCATTAAAGCCCGTATCGCAACAAGGACGATCTCTCTGTCCGTTCTTAACCCCCGTCCGAACGGAATTATGCTCCCCGAAACAGGAACTCCTCCTGGCCAGTCTCAGCGTGTCCTCCTCTTCTTTCTCCTCGCGATTATCCGACTCGTCATCGTGGAATGCGATAATTCTCATCGCGACGACAGACGTCTACCTCTCGCTCCCTCTTCCGCGAACAACAGGAGAGAGACCTTCGGCCGCAGAATGGTTGTGCAACGATTCGCGCGTTGACCCTTTGTTTTTTGCCAAGCCAGATTCAGCAGGCCGGCTCTCCTCCGCGATCCTCAAGTGCTAAAAGTCTATCACTTTTTGCAGCGCAAGTTTCGCTTTTAACAGAGAACCGACTTCGGGCTGAGCTCTCCACTTTTCATGGATCTTTAAGCGACTAGGGACTACCGATCTACAGATATTCATTTCACTATCTTGTTCTTACTGATTTATATTTTAGAAACAATTTTTTTTCATCTATTTGTCATTCACACTTTGCCACAAGTTTTTTTTTTAATAGAAAATCTCATATGAGATTTATTTAAATATAATTACAAAACAGAAATACACCATATATAGAACAGAATATATTAATTACAAAACAGAATATGGTTATTAAAGATGCACAAATATTGTAATACAGATATATGATTATTTTTTTTTATATTATTTATATATTTTTTATTATACATGTAGTGACATACTCAATGTTCTTTGCATTCGGAACACCAGCAGGAAATATATTCGCAACTCTTATACTGATTTTAGAAAGGTAGTTGTTACTTTTCATGGATCATTAAGGCCGCGACTAGGGACTACTAATCAGATATTCATTCGACTATCTTGTGTTTTACTGACTTCTATTTTAGAAACAATTTTTTTTCTCCATCTATTTGTCATTCACACTTTGCCACAACTTTTTTTTTAATAGAAAATCTCATATAAGATTTATTTAAATATAATTACAAAATCGAAATACACCACATACAGAACAGAATATATTAATTACAAAACAGAGTATGGTTATTAAAGATACTCTTAAAAAATGATAACGAAAATATTTTTCGAAGAGCCTGTTTCACTGGAACTTAGATGAACAAAGAAACTCTTTCGAGAATAGTTTTGATTGTTTGCGCGAAGAAATGCATGAATATACATGAAACCGGCGGTTGATGACGTACGAAGAGGGTAGCTATCCACGTAGGCTGCAACAATTTCTAGAATTGCCGAGATACCGAGAGGGCATGATTCGAGTGGAGCCTAACGACACAAGGGGAACAAAGGTTTATCCTTACATAAAGGTAGCTCGTGCCAGATCCATTTCTATGAACACGGCGTCGTTAGCATCTGTGGGTCCGGCAAAAACCGACGGAGCCTACGGTCCTCGATGTACCTCGACGTCCCTTTTTCGCGTAATTTCATTATTTCGCGATGAACGGGAGATAGGGGTCGTTAGCTGGACAGTAAGAGTATAAGCAGGAAAAAGGAGGATGAGGAGAGAGAGGTAGAGGTTGAGGAGGAAGAAGAAGAATCTCGAAGCCCTCGGGGGCCGCGCAGATACAACCAACGGAGGAAGTCGCGAGTCGCAAAGATTAGAGAGGAACATGTGCACGAGAGCGCATCTCGAATGATTCGTCGTTTCGATATCGTCCCACAAACGTGACCGCCTCCTCTATTTCTTTCTTTCGTTGTTTTTTTCGTTTGTTTTTTCGTTCCTCCTAGCCCGAACCGGCCAACCGGGTACGCGAAAGTAAAATTAATTGGAGGAACTTTAACCTTCTTATGGGTTTAGCTCGAGTCGATTGCTAAACCGTTTAGCGTGCTCGGAGAGCTGTTCGTGCGCGGGTGGCTGAATCTTTGGCCGATACGTGACAGATTATCTCGCGGGTTGCGCAACTTCTCATGTTTCTTTCAGATTATTGTTCAGTTCGATGTTCACTTTGCTAGCCGTTTAAAATCAGATTAGACCGCGGATTTTTCGGCGCGATATATGTATCAATTAATAACAATTATTAAATTATCTCGGCGCTACGGTTCGATCATAAAAAACAAACTTAACTAAGCAATTTTGCTAATTATTTTAAATAATCAACGTTTCAGTCACTGATTTGGACTGAAGTTCAACTTAAAGTTTATCAAGTTCAAGTTTAAGTTAATCTTGAAAATTCAATTATAGAAAACACCAAATTTGCAATTATTTAAACATTCATCTCAACGTTTCGAACCCTATATATGGATTATTCACAAGAGAGACATTTTTGCGTCTGAAAAATAATATACATATATATAAAATAATATATATGAATGTTGAGATGAATGTTTAAATAATTGCAAATTTGTTGTTTTCTATAATTGATCAAACTCTGTGCGCCAAAACCACAAAATTTATTATATGTTACATTTATTTTTCTTTTTTTTTCTTGAATATTTTACTGCGTTGGAAAAGCAGGGTAGTATAGAAAATCTGGTAAAGAATATTCGGAAAAAATCCTTGACGATATGTACTATATTCATGTTTTCACAGTTAAATTTTTTCAGATTTTTCAAAGCGTGGGGAACATAAATATTCCGTTTAGTCGATCGTACGAATTAATATAAATTATTGAGAAAACGAAACATTGAGAAAAATTTTATAAATTGCAAAATAAACTAATTTCGAGGGAACATAGTTGAAAAAAATTGAACACCAGCAATTTTCGAGGTTATACCGCAACGGAACATTGACAATGAAAGAAATAAGCATTCGATTGGTCACCTGATTGAATTTTTTTCACAGCGTCGATCGCGCATGGTAGCTTGACCCAAGACGTTCAGATTTCTAGTATAAATTCCAGAATTATAGAGACACTAATCTTTCCCAAGCTCTCCTGCCAGTAGAAGTGGCGCGCAACTCGGGTGAAATCCTTATCCGAGGTATTATCAGCCGATGGTTCGAAAGCAGGAATTCCCTGGGATTCCACGGAGTCGCTAACCGCGGCTAAACCGAACGGCAGCGATCACACATTACACAGTCGCGGCTGTTAATCTTTCGGTTGTTCGCTCTCGCGGAGGACCTTTCGGACGGTTTAACAAATTGTCATGGTGGTAACGCGTGATTCATCCGCGCGTTATGTCTGCCGGCATGCCCGGGGAAATCATAATTCTCTTTAATTGCAACCATGTAGTCAGCCTGCTACGGATTCACGTTATTACATTTGATTTTCATTTATCTTGCTGGCAATATGACTTCTCGAGTTTTTCTTTTCGCCGAGCCTATCGCTGCGTGAATCGTCATTTTTCTGCTGTGCGACATTTAAATGTTACCGTGGAAAATTTCGATTTGAACGAGGCCACGTTAACTACGTCAATTTTATTATTGATTTTATGGATTTATAATAAAAATTAATAGGTCCGATACAAAATTTTAAAGAGTTTCTTGTATATTCTTGTATATTCTTGAATCTTCTTGTATATTCTAGTATGTTCTTGTATATTCTTGAATCTTCTAGTATATTCTTGATAAACTTCATCATTTCATTTAATTTCTACTTTACTAATAATAATTTAATATATAATATATAAATATAAATATATAATATATAATAATATATAATATATGAATGGTCTAATAATAATAAAAAAAAGTTTCATTTTCCTTGATAGTGCATTTTCTGCGCTCTACCTGTATTCTCGATTAAAATCGGATCGTTTCCGTGCATCGAATAAGTTGAAAATAAATTGTCAATTTATTCGAAGACATTTAGCTAGTTTACAGTGTATTCGCTCGTAGACAATACAGTTTACCGTAGTCTGTGACGAATGGTTTCTATCGAATAGATCGATATTCAACAAGTTCCTGATTTCCATATATCACGGAGAGGAGATTATGCGTTTCTAATGTATCCAATTACAGGGACGATGTCGGAATAGATGATAATCGCGGGTTGATGCACGGTGACGCAGTATCGCATCCGAATCGCATGCTATCATGCCTTACGCAACCCCGTGGCCTAAACACATTCCTTCGCCATTTCCTTGCGCGTAAATTTCACGTCCGCGACCGAGACATTTGCAAGAATGTCCACGCCGCGAAAACAATCAACTCTTAGCCATCATTTTTTAAGGGAACAATTTCAGTTTCGACCGATCATTCCGATTGTTATCCTCGCTGTGAATAGAATACGATCGAGTGAAAAAACTCGCATGGAATTTCGATGCACCCTGCACCCTGTTACGTGTCAAGAAAAAATCCTTCTAGATCGGATCAGGGTCACAAGGGGGTGAACGTTAAACTCCTTTAAATTGGAAATTTAATTGAAATTGGAAGTTTGGAAAATCGGAGCAGGTTTTCAAGGGGGTGACATTAAAGTTCTCCAGAGGACAAGAAAGAGGGGTTTAACAATTTTTGAACGGTAAAGAATTTGAAAAGCTCCTTGAAATTGGAAGGTTGGAAAATTGTTGCGTTGAACCGATTCAGCTATCGAGCGGGCGAGCCCTTGTTCATCCTAGGTTAATTGAACGATCGGCAAGTGTCTTCCGGACGGGAATCTTAATCGTCATCGACCTGCACTCTCCGTCGGTGGATTAGATCGCGGCAACGAGCGATTTCCTGCCGTCTAGAAGAGTTCTTGGCGTCTAATCGCGTCGTGGTCACGGTCGTCGACTCGTTAAGGTCGACCATGCACAAACCAGACGAGAAAGAAAGAACCAGAGGGCAGTTTCGAATAGGATGGACAGAGAGGATTTTCGATGAATAGACTCTCGACCACCTTCCTTTGTCCATTCGTTGTTATTGCTTCTGTTTCTCATTGTGACTCGCTTGAAGATACGTTTGTCAGCTGCCGCCTTCTCCCCCCATTTCTTTTACTGAAATCCGATTCTATCGACTACTTTAATTGCTAGATTTTATGCATATATGACAAAGATGAGTAGGTTATTAATTTAATAATTATTAATTTTCTTGAACACGAACATAGAAGGAAAGTCCAACTATTTTTACCGATTAAAAGTCTTCGAAATTACTGTCACCTGCGTTCGATGGTTCGCGAGCCTATTTTTCATTATAAATTTTTTAATATATAGAATCGACGCGAAACAATACCGCGATTATTCACCGAAGTGTTTCAACACGCTGGCAACAACGACAGTCTCTCGAGCAGCTTGCGAAAGCGTTACGAGAATATCAATCCCTGTCGAGTTTTTCACGCTTTCAATTGTGTCTTTAATGAACGGTAGTTTCTTTTTTGCAACCGCCGATATTTGATTAATTAGTAATGGTTGTTCGTGTGAATTGAGTCTTTGAAAAGGACTCGGCGCTCCGCACCTAACGCAATAGATGTGGGAAGAGAGGCCTCCGTGTAATTGGCGAGAGCAGTGGTCGTGTTCGACGCCATCGCTAATTGGTGGATCGCAAACGGTGAAAATCGTTCGCGATAATTACAAGGAAATTGGGCTGGGATCAATCTGTAATAATTTGTTCGTCGTGCATTTATTCACTGGAATTTTATTCGATCTTTCCCGTTGTTCACGCGTCTATTTCTATTTCTATAATATTCATTCTTCGTTTAGAATCATTCTCAAAGAGTATTCGAAATATTAAAAACACCGTAGGATAACTGCACCAGTGAATGAACATTTAAGAAATTGTTCAGGAAGATATTTTATTTTAAAAAAAATGAATTAAAGGAATCTAATAATGATAAAATAAAAATTATTAAATAAAATGAAATGAATAAAATAATAAAATGAAATTATTATTATTTGTCTTTACTAAACGTTAAATGAAAAATATAAAAAATACCAGTCAATGAACACTACATTCTAGTAATTATTGGTAATAATAATTATTATTGATATTTATTAATAATAAGTGTAGCTTAAAATTTGTTGAAATATACAAAAGCGTTCATTTACTGGTGCAGTTACCCTATTCGGGATTTGTAAGAACAGAATCGAAGCCATTTCGTGTGAGAACGTCGTCGCTGAGAAACATCTGAATCCACGAAGAAGTTCGTCGGGCGGAGGAACGAACGGAAGCGAGTATAGAAATTATGGCTCTGCTAATTAACGAAATCATTAAAGAAGCTCGATTTAAAGAATGGGCATTGTCGATTGCGTGCGCGCGCGCTGCCAAGCTTTCACACGATCTTCTCGGGCCCAGACACCTGGTAAACAGACAGCCGATTCATTGTTTCGCAAACTGGATCAGTTCTCAAGACACACGTGAACTAGGAATTTTAACATTTTTCTGGTTGGTGAGAATTATTCGTTGATTGGTGTACTTTGGACATTAGAATAGAGTTTCCCATGGGTTGCTCCCGATTGCATTAACTCCGAATAAAGATACAATGTCTGTAACCTGATGCACTTTCCTGGGAATTATTTCTGTCAAATTGATTATTCATAATCAGCCATAATAGTGTCCAAGATGAACTTTCCACTCCTAGCATTGGAAGTAGTTTTCCTTCTTTCGATATCATCGTCTAATAAGCTAGCCATATTTTTAGAGTATTCATTTGAAATTGTTGCTAACTTTCACAATTCGCAAGGAATAAATATTCTAGGCCTGTCCCGGAGTTACTTCGAATCACCTCAGCAACCCTTCTTCCCTTTCAAGTGCAACATTTTTTGGACACTGTATTTGTTTTTACCTTATTTAACGTTGTTTTTTGAATTCTTCTATGAGAATTATTTCGCACATAAATTAAATGGCACATGGAATATTTCCAGAGGTGACGGACACTCCGTATTCCTCTTGTTTCCACGAAACTTTATCTGATCGTGAATTCCAATTACAGTAATGTTTTATAGATGAATGATTAATCTGTATTGATCGTTCAAGGGAGACTAGAATGGCCTCTGACAGGTTCCGTGGAAAGGTAACACCATCGTGGGCGATAGTCATCTGGAAATTAATATTACCAAGCTAATTACGTGTCCCTTTTATTTTCCATTGCTGGGTCCTATCGGCAAGGGGTCCCTCTCGAAGCGCTCGCAGTTCCACGGCCCCGGAGGCACGCTCCTAATGACCGTGACTACCGCTAAAATACATGCTCACGTATTTGCCACGGTGCATTATATAACGTGTATGCGACACGTATCTCGTTTTATAAGTCTGCACGGACCGCGGGTCCCTATTAGAAGGAGAACTTGGGCTTAGGGAGACCCTTCGGGGTGGAAGGGTTGCAGACCGGAGGCCGAACGGGACGGAGAGGGACCAGCAGAGGTGAAAAATGCGCGGAGTCTGGTCGAAGCATCTAATTGGAACACGATTCTGACCCTGAAACCCAAGATAGGGGAATATTCCGGCTTCGACTCTCTCCCTCTCTTTCCCTCCCTACTCTTCCTTCACCCTCTTTCTACGAAAGCATCGGGAAAAAATAAGGCAACAAGCTCTTCAGACGGCCAACAACGAGAATATCGTTAAGGGCCCCGCGTGAAATATCTCCAGCGCATTCTTTCACTGTAATTGACGCGTCACATCCCACAGCTATCCATACGGGTTCAATCTACAGGTTCAATTTGTTCAGTATTGTTATTTTCAACATTATATCAGTGCCTCACCGCCATTAATCAAATGACCAAACTTCTTCGAGCGAAAACTTCGTTGGGCGCACCGCGTACACGATTGGTGGACAGTGAATGAGTCTGATCCGTCACGCTCCGAGGTGAAACGCTAATCGGATAACGAATATAAAGAAACAAAAAGATAGAAACCGTATATTATGCGCACAATATTCATTTGTTTTTTATTTGACGAGGTACGAATATTATAAGCATTTTCGATAATTATTCGCCACACTTCTTTATCAAATTGTGACATTTTTAGAAAACATACTGTTGTCGCGAATAATTCATTGCAGGAAACAATTTCTTCGTTGCAAATCTGTACGTTCGTGCTAGATATTAATAATATAATTTAAGCAGAAGAATTTAGAGAATTTAATAAACATTAAGAAATTTTTATTTCACTGCATCTGATTATCTCATTACTGTCATCGGAAATGGTTAATGGATATTTAAAAGACACTTGAAATTTCCGAGATGGGTGCAGTTTCGCGGCTGCGGTAACACGGTGCTGTCTAACCCACGCGAAGATTGGCTGGCAGGTTGCGAGGGAGGCGGAACATCCGCGTTTACATACTCGACATACTGTTCGAATGATTCTTGCCGGCAGTGGCTGTGTTACGCGCGATCCGAAAGGCAAGAATCAATTAGCTCGCATACTGGAAATACTGGTACTTAGGCGATTAGCGGTAGAACGGTGGGAATAGCTTGACTGCGAATTTTCTGCATTTGTTGCATGGAAAGTTACATAAATTTCCTTCCGTCGCTCGATAAGTCTCAAAATAATTAAGTAGTAATTTACAATATACTTGTGAACCAAATGATATCATTGTTTCTTCCTTCAATAATTTTTATTCGTCGTTGGTAACGTTCATTTATTTATTTCTCACATAAATGTGATTTTTGTCCCAGTCTAGTTATGATCATTGTTGCAAAGAAAAGTTTGGAATTCTTGCGGTAAAAATGTAATGGTTGCAACTACAATGCAGAAAGTATTTTACTATAGAATTTCAATTCTTGAATGAAAATGTCTACCAACAACAAATATTGATTATTCGGCGACAATGTTCGTTTACTCATTTCTGACATAAATATAATTTTTAAATAATTAAGTAGTAATTTACAATTTACTTGAACCAAATGACATCATTGTTTCTTCCTTCAATAATTTTTATTCGTCGTTGGTAACGTTCATTTATTTATTTCTCACATAAATGTGATTTTTGTCCCAGTCTAGTTATGATCATTGTTGCAAAGAACAATTTAGAATTCTTGTGGTAGTGAAAATGTCATGATTGCAACTACAATGAAAAAAGTATTTTACTATAGAATTTCAATTCTTGAATGGAAATGAGTGTCGCGAAATAATTGCTAAACTTTGGACAGCGAAACAATTGTAAAGATTAAAGGTCAGTGATTTTTGAACGAAGAGAGTGGTTTTCGGCGTTCCCTTGTATAAACAAGCGACAGTCCACGCGATCTGATTTATTCGCCGTACACGGAGGACAGGAGCGACCACTTCCGAGATGCAGATATCTTTAGCAACGGCGTGAACAGGCATCCTTGTAGAGATGCACCGCGAGGTAGACGAGGAAGAGAGGAGGTTGTTATCCAGCAAGAGGTTACTCATGGCGGAGGTGGACTCTCCGCCGCGGCGGTTAAGAGCGATTTAAGAGGCGATTCCTATCTTCCTTAATTACCGTGCGTTTTTTCGTAGTCCTACCATCCCCCCGGGGCAGGCGAACAGAGAAGACGGTACCAGCGAAAGCCTGACCGTGGGTTACCGCGTATATGGGCTTCCTCGTGCGGCCTTTCTGTTTTTCGATTTGCGATCCGCGGTTTCGTTTACAAGTTCGCGGAATGGACCCGATCCCGTCTCTCACCGGCTTTGTTCTTCCGATACACTACTTTCTTCGGTCACTTGCTTCCCCATAGCTTTCTTCTGACCATCTCCGAATCGAAGATCTCTATTTTCATTAGAGGCTTCTTTGCAAAGATTCTCACCTTCCATCCGTTATCACCTGCTCTTTACAATTTCTAAAATTTCTAAGTTACACTTTGTAACAAATTAATTAAATTAAGTTTGTAAATTACAAGAGCTACTGGAAAGTCTGTGATACTTTACCTACCAGAAGCCTGTTAAATAGGATTCTTAATAATTGTGCTGTACCATTAGAAAGCATAGAAATTTTCTTTTACATTGCAATCTTAAATGAAACTATTGGATGACGTTATCGAGGGTGACTTGTTAGGTTAATAAATAAAATTGCCGTTGCTATTGAAGTTTCCATTAAGAAGTGTTTAGCCATGTACCATATATTTTTCAAAATTATGCAATAATCTCCGGTCGGCGATATGTTCATCTGGAATGAATACACCGATGTCGACAAATCTTCTTAATTCGTCAATTGCTTTAAATGTTACCTGTCCATTTTCGTGATAATTTTTACCATTACTGGTATCGCAAGTTCCTTCTCTGCTTCCTTCTGTATTCTGGTTTCGGTTCTAACGGAAAAAGCAAATAACTGGAAATGATTTTATCGGCACAACGGTTCGATCAAACTCACTATAGCTAATTTGTAAAAATACCCAAACGTTTCGATTCGGATTTGAATCATTTGGTTCGAGACCAAATGTTTGCTATTAAAAATGTTCAACAGTAGAGGAAAAGAAAGGTGGTGTTATGTTTAATTTAATTATTTATGGATTAATTAAGTCCTAGACCCAGTAGAGGAAAATTTTGCAGTCTTCTAATGTTTTCACTGTTTCAAAATACAACCTACTCATTTTTCCCATAAACGCATGTAATCCGCTGTCTAGTTAATAGAGAAATGTACGTATCAGCGTGGTTTGTATCCGTAGTAAGTTGCAGCATAGGTACACGTTGATAGTTCGAAAACTGTCATGTCTGCTAATGCCTCGCGTCTCGATAGCCACTCTAGCAGCTATTAGCGAAGCAGCTCTGCCCACGTGTCCGCATCATTGTCAGTCCCGCGACCACGTGACCCCGTTGAATCCTGTCGAATCATCGTAAAGAAGGATCATCCGACAACACCCGCGGCGAGCACAGTAAATTCGGTTCGACCGGATCGAGGAAGCGATTAACATAATCGCTCGTCTCTCCCAGCGCGAGTTATCGCATTCAATATGCTAATAAGACTGCCAGGATATCTTGGATATTATGTACATAAGTAGGAAGAAGGCGCGCGCGACGTCTCGAATTAATAGATACTGGACCGGCTAGATTTGCACACAGCTGTGTCGCAATATAGATTTTCGAAATTCTCTGAAAACGTTAAATAATTAATTAGTTTATCGATCGTAATTTATCTTTCGGATATTATGAATTTTATTCTCGGCGCCACGGTTCGATCATTTTTCTACACAACAAATAGCTATTTTGTAGGAAACGTCGAGTTAAATTAATTTAAATTTTTCAATTTGAAATAGGTATAACATGTCATCACGTCAATTCTCAATTTTCCAAAAACCAAAACTTTCAGTAGAATCTAATTTATATTGGAAATATATTACATATTTCTTTTCAATTTTCACTAAAAATGTATTATTTTTCGGACGCAAAAATGTGTTTCTTGAAAATGAATCATACAGGGATCGAAACATCGAGTTAAATTAATTTGCAAACTTGTAGTTAGTCTATCAATGATGAAACCATGTGCCGAAATTACAAAATTTAGTATTACTACAATTTCGATCGAGAAGAATTTCAATTTGCACACAGATACTCTGTTCTTTCGTATAACGAATCTACGTGTGTAGGCTTTTCGTTTCTTCTAGCGAAGGGTGCGCGAGCATAATTCGGTAGTAGAGGAAAATAATAATGGTGGACCAGCTAGAAATTTCCATACTGTCGACCGGGATAGGGAGAGAGAGGAAGAGAGAACGAAAAGGAAACACGAACGACGACCCTTCCTTCTTGGGACCCTTCTTCCCCCCGGGGGAGGGGGGTGTCCTTTCTCTTCTTCGAAACCGTGCGCGCGCGTTCCTTTACGCATTCTACCAGGGCCCCCAAGGAACTCCGATCGATCCCGTCATCCTCGGTATTCAGACATTCTTTTCGACTATCGACGCGTCCGCTGGAACTATCGATTCTGCTCTTCGCCGGTTCTCACATGCTTTCGTTTCTCAGCCTCGAGAAATGTGCGTTCAATTGCAACCGAACGTTTTGCACCATGGTTGCTGTTGAATCGTGAATTAACACATTTTTTTATTCGTTTACTAGATTATGTGGGTATCAATTTTTGCACATAAGTGCCTTAATAATTTTTTAAAGGGAATACAATGATGCATCGATTAATGCACCAAAAATACAAGGTTCTATTAGTAAAAAAGTTTATTCTAATTTTTCTTTTTTTATGAAGAGTTTTTTTATGATTAGTTGTTATTACAATTTGTTGTCAACTGTATACTGTACAACTTTTGTTCGATATATTTTCTAATTGTATGGTTAAATTTCATTATATCTACTATAACGCATAATTATCTGACAATACACAGCACAGTATTTTTTACTAGTATTAAGTAATGGTTAATACAGACTGCTAGATAAATTCAGAAATAAACTAAACGGCATATTACTCAGGAATCATAATACTTTTAATACAAATATCATATGTACGTGTAAATAAAAAGTTTAATTACATTAACAAAATTAAATAACGTCGAGTCTTGCAATTTATCGCAGAAAAAAATTACGATTAATATTAATAACCATTAATAACCATGATTTTTGGACAAAAATTCGGAAAATTCTTTAATATTGATTTTCCTTGAGGGAACGAGCAGGACTATCTAGTAAAATTGGATCTTGAATCGAGCGGGACGTTTCGGAGCGCGTTCCTCGAGGTGGTTTCTCGCAGAGACACGCGCACCATGAACTCTCGAGCGGCGAGTATAGGGGCGGCATTAATCACGGTCGCCTGACAGCGGGAACCGCGGCGTATAATGCGTTGCATAGATTTATTTATCATGCGCGAACGCGTAAGTCACTCGTAAATGCCCGCGGGCGGCACCATTAAGCTGCTTTGTAGGTGGAACCACCGTACACCACCCATTACACACGCCAACCCGTACGTTTCGGCCCATTCTTCCCCACCCCCTTTCATCCCTCCTCCTTTAATCGGCCAACGTTTTGCCATGGGGCCACGGACGAACTTCCTTAAATGTCTCGTACCCGAAGCGAGCACAGGGTGAACAAAACGTCGATGACAAACTCGAGAGGACTGGGAGATGCCTTTTACGACAGTTCGACGAGTATGACGGCACGCACGTGCTCGGCAATCGCCTTTGGATCAATAAAATAAAAAAAACAATTTTTTTTAGAAACGGACTAAAAAGTATAAAATAATTTTTAAATTATTTTAGACAGACTAAAAAGTATAAAATAATTTTTTAATTATTTTAGACAGACTGAAAAGTATAAAATAATTTTTTAATTATTTTAGACAGACTAAAAAGTGTAAAATAATTTTTTAATTATTTTAGACAGACTAAAAAGTATAAAATAATTTTTTAATTATTTTAGACAGACTAAAAAGCAGAAAATAATTATGTAAATAAAAAGAAATTTTTAACCTCGTACATATACATAGTCCTGAAAATTTGTGATTGTGAATTTTTAACAGCGATGAAAATACTTGTAAGATTTAAAACGAAAAACGTATGGCGCAAAATGCATCGATTATCTGTTTCATGCGCCCCACGTTTTTCGATTGAAATCTTACAAATATTTTCATAGCAATTCAAAATTCACAATCGCAAATTTTCACCACTATCTGTACGAGGTTAGGAATCGTTATGCTATCAGGAAAAATTATTTTATACTTTTTAGTTCGTTTTTAAAAGCGTGGTATTTTTAAAAAATATCTTTCTATTTACATAATTATATTTTGCTTTTCAATCTTGTGTATGTGAAATATTTCAATGGATTTTTAACATTTTTACCAGGTTACGAAATTATAACAGAGACACGTACTAAATTTCAGACAGTATTTCAACCGCGACTTTAAAAAAATATTTTTTCCATTAATGCATTGTCATCCACTTCTGAGCCATATATCCGATGTCAAGTCTCTAGCTCATCAGGAAGTTAGTTTTAAAATCAATTGCAAAATTTGTCACCGAACAGACAGACAAATAAACAACCAAGACAGCAAGCTAATAAAAACATGGTAAAAAGCGAGAGTCGGAGAGTTTCATAAGACTTGTTCGGATCGGAGACACGTCCCGAAACAGTCGCGACAACCGACCGCCATTAAGGTTTCAGAAATCCTGGGGATGCTTGCACGTGAAAGCGGTCCTGCGGATCGGCGGTGTATACCGGTAAAAAAGTCCTGGTGCGAGTCCCTTCGAGAGTTCGATAGTCGAACGAGACAAATCCACGCCTACTTCGAGACCTTCGCGCTCCTTATTAAGGGCGGATTCGGTCCCTGACCACGTGCCTTGCGAAAAACGAGAAACACGAAGAGAGCCCTGTGCCGATGTATCGTTGTGTAGACCCGGGCTGCGGGTATAGGAGTGCCGTGCGTCTATGTGTGTGTGCACTGGAGAAGGACTGGAGAGCGTACGAAGGGGTGCGGCGTGGTTCTATGCAAATTTATGCGGGTCGAAGTCTCTGCATCTCCCGGGAGGAACGCTCAGACGACGACAACCCACTCGGATATTGGGTTATCGGATACACGAGTGTCCTCGGCTGGATCCCTACGGCGAGTCCTGCATGCGAGTCTGACCCGTCTGAAAGTGGAACTCGGTACGCGCGATTCGCGTGCAACGGCATTGTTGAAATTCAAATCGAGGGGAAAATAGACCGGTCTCCCCAGGGAGATACGGACAGGCTCTATGGGGGCTGCAACTGCATAATGCTTCAATGGTGTTTTGCACCGACACGGGAATCAAAAATTAGCAGATATGTCTCTTATATGTCTCTTATATCGATCGTATTATTGTTAATAATAAATGTTTAATGCTTAATTATTTAAAAAGAAAAATAACCTGTATTTATATTCTCGTATTATTAGACAATCTCGCATTGCATACAATTAATTGTATAAAATTCTTCCAATAAAAGTTGAATGTTAATAATTGAATTTACCGTTTCTGGTATATTCACATAAATGGGCTAAAAGACATATTATGTTATATGTTATATTAATTATATTATGTTATATTATGTTATATGTGTTGTATACTTCCGTGACAGGGGTGATTCCTCAAGTTATTCGAAGAATTTTTGTTGGAGAGAAACTCTTTACATATTTAATTTATTTATTATTGCTTTGAACCAAGTGGCTTATACAGCAAGTACACTAATATCACATTGGCTTACAATAAGTCAGTGTTACATTGTTTTCCTTTTTCTTTTTCAAATTTTTGTGGTACAGAACATTGTTTGAGAAAATTATAAATCATTTTCAGCCCCTCTATAGTAGAACACAATCGTGAATAATACAATCAATAATCGTGAATAATAATACGATAATACAATCGTGAAAGAAGGTTTTACCTTGAAAAAAGTCTGTCAATTCCGTGCAACGCTATCCCTCAACACGTTCATCACAAAACGAAAAAGTGTCCCCTAAAAATGTCAAATGTCAAGACAGAAAAAAGGAATACGAAGATTGAGTAGCGACTCGCGTTGATGCTGCTCGAATAAGCCAATCAACTGTGTAAAATTCCACGATCAATCGAGAAAGACGCGGTTAAATGATTAGCTGATTTATTTAATCCACACGGTAGGAAGAGGTCCCGTCAGTAGCGCAATAAATTCCCGAGGCCGCGGGAATCATTAGTATCCAGCTAACGCAACGCCGAGTATTTCATTGATTATTCAGCGACCCGGCATCGCGTGTCGACGGGTTCCCCCCGATCATTACGCACCCGCGTAAGAAACGTCATTACGCGGAAACAATAATGCCTCGCGTCATGATAATTTCAATAAATCCGGGAACCGCGAGCGACAGCCCCGCTAAGCCGGCAATTTTCGCGTTTTTCGTCCTTTGTCGGCTCGGAGGTACGATTCACTCTGAACGAATTACTTAGCGCAAATACGTTGCATGGTTTGACGGTGCATATCGAACGAGAAGGAGAGAGAGGGCTCTCGAAGGAGAAGAAGAAGTAGAAGATGGAGTAGAAAAATCGAGGTAGACAATTTCCGGTTGATTCGACACGCTTTTTCCCGTATCGACGAGGACTGGCGTGGTTGGCGCGCCTCGCGAAGACGAGGCTTGTAGCGTCTCTCGATGGAGCGCGCACATACGGACCTAAGGTTGGTTTACCTTAGAACAAAGTGGTTTTTGTTCGGTCCTCGGGCAACTTGTGCAAGTCACCGGGGTTTTGTTGGCGTCGTCGCTCTGCCACGGCGAGGGAAAGGGCGAGGGTGCGAAGGGGGAACCAGACGACCGAGCAACAACAAGAGCAAAGCCGCGCGCCACGCGTTGGAGGAGAACCATCCTTCGTTGATCTTCGCTCCTTCCTCGCCGGTCCCGCTTCGACCTACGATCGCTCGCCATCCTTCGACGCGTCCTGCATGACCTTCGCGTGTGTACACGTGAACTCGCCTTTAGAAGGGACTCGATTTCACATTCTGACGCGTTGTCACCGATCGGAAATTTAGATGAGCACCGCCGCAGCTCGATACCGCCGTCTCGGTACAACCGATTTTGCTCGGTGCACGTGCAACAATGTTTTTCTCGTTATCCATCATCCGCTAGCCTTCGCAAAATTCCCAGAAAATAGCACTCCCTCTATGTTGCCCTTCGAGAGGAGCTGCGGGAACACCAACGATACAAGGAATACATTATTTTTAACTTATTATATAAAGGTGCGGTAACACCCTACCTTTTCACATTTTTTCACTATAAATGTTTTCACGAAATACACCTTCCTGTTAAAAATCCTAATGGCAAACGTGTGGCCTCAAGTACCATGATTCACATCCGAATCGACACGTTTGAGGAGGCTTACGAACTTGCTAGTTTGTAGAAAATTCTATTAATTATAAATGTTTCTTCCTTTTCTCCTGGACGACCAAAAAGATGCGTTTCCGAATAAAATGTGAAAGAAGTCTAGATGATATCGGCGCAAAGGTTCGATCAGTATTAAATTAAAGCAATTTAATCCCAATATGGATCCTTTTCAAGAAAGAGGAAACAACTGCGCCTGCAAATTTTTAAAAGAGTTTTCAATATGAAAGTACTGAAAAACAGATTTAAATTACCAACCTGCTTTATGAAAAAATTAGAGACAGGAATATATGTATAAGCAAATGTTGTTTCAGTGCCGGTACACAAGTTATTTTGGTGCAGACGGGATCGAAACAGGTTATAAATTTATAAAGGTTAAAAACTACACTACGATCGATAATCAACAAACACAATTAAAATGTAAAAGAATTTTTCACTATTTATTCATTTGGTTGCATCAGGTAGGAAGTCGTTAGCACCTGAAAGAGGAGGACATTTCCAAAGAGCCTCTCTTTACGAGACTCTCTCTTGACCGCTCATTACCGATTTGAAAAGGAAATTTTGCAAAAATACGGTTCACTCTTGCCTGATACCGCAACAGATAGAAAATGATTCGCGAGTGCAAGGAAACAGGTAGTAGTCCGCGGGCAGCAGGAGCATTCCAGGTCGCGATTGCTATAATTTAGATGTTCCTGATAACTGCGTCCACCTCGAGCCGAAGTTCTTCCCCCCTCAGGCTCCGCAGGTCCCGCAGTGATTACGTTTTTTGTCGGGACACGCGATCGAGTTCCTGCGGTTCTTTGTCCCGTTTTATCAGCGCCATCAGATTCCCTATCTGGAATCGAGAGTATCCTCGTGTAATTGCTCCCCGTGTACGTCTCCGCGGGACTGCCGGTTTTTGCTCGGTGCCCTAAAGAGTTCCGAGCTACATGCAAATCGGTAAGAAAACAGATCAAGATCAACGGTCGTCTATAAGCTTCGATCCTCGCTCCGAGAGGATCATAGATACAGAAACCGGTGGACTCCCACCGTGGTTGGAATCTTTGAAATTGCCATAAAGAAGAAGCATCTGTGGACTTCTGCCGATTCTTCCGAAGGAGGAGATGCTTATCCTCTGGACTCCAGAGTCTGGAGAAAGGAGAGAAGGAGGAAGAGGGTCTTTGGAGGGAGTGGACCGATCCTTGTATGGGATTTAATTAAGTATTGTGTGATAGACGCGTGACACTGCAAAGTAGACATTATCTCGTAGCCGAGAGTCTACCCTAGTAGCACAAAAATATTGGAGAAATATTTTTTAAGCCAGATATTTTCATATGACAAAAATATTGGATCTGAACATTGTATGCATGTACAAGAAATATAAATTGAATGTTTAAAAAATTTAAGCTAGAGAATATAAACTAGATATTTAAAAAATATAAAGTAAATGTGAATCCAATATTTGAAAAATATAAATTCAATATTCAAATAATATTCAATAAAATTTTCCAATTTAAGAAAAATTTATAACAAAAATTAGAAACTATGAATATCTATTACTTTCTGTACACTGCTTCATGGAATATTCCATTTTATCTTCGAAATAAATATTATCTATACATAAGGAAAAAATGTTCTATTCCTAATATTAAATAAAGATCCACATAATATTTAGAAAAAAATATTTTTCACGTAACATGAAATAGATATTTCCTGCATATTTGAAAAGAAATATTTGTTACTTAATATAAAATAAATATTGTATGTATATTTAAATATTAAGAAGAGATTGAATCTCTTTTTAATATTATATGAATGTGTATACAATATTTTATGCTACTAGGGTAAGTCTCGTTGAACGACATCGATCAAAGGGGATCCCTCCGTCTCCATTATTCCGATCCGCGGAACTGTTCGTTTCTGAAGAAAATCTCGAATGATGACGATCGAATTTGCTTAGGCCGTGGCGGAGCTGTCGTTCGCCACACGAAACGAATCTAAAGAGAACTGTCGGTGGACGGGAAAGAGGGGATGGGAGGAGGCGGAGGAAGGTAGAAGGTAGAAGCACGAAGCGGAGGGTCCCACCCACTAGTGGCCCTCCGCTTCGAGTTCAGGACTCGTGACCACCTCGGGCTGATATGTCGAACCGAAACCCTTCGTTTCTTCTTGGCTGTTGTCCCTCTCACTCGGTCTCTCTTGCTCGGTCTCTCTCCACCACCGATCATCCACGGGAACCGTGGTCCTCTCGTGCGCTCCTTCCTCCTCCCGCTCTCGCGGACTTCGCCATCCTGTGTGGCTCTCACGAATACTCTTCCCATGATTTACTCTCTCGCATCTCGAAAGAGAGAACTATCCTTTTTGCCTCGGTTCTCTTACCTCTCTCCACCCTGTATCTCGCCGATGAAATCTTTCGCGGGTTTCGAATAGGAAACGGGGCCTAGTCCATCTAGCTCTCCGATGCTTTTCGGCGATACCAATTGAATGATCGCCTCTCCCGCTTCCACAAACCACTGCCAATCCACCGACTGCTCGCCAACGCTCTTACCAACCAGTTGATAGCGCTACTTACGGATACTTGAGCCGTTCAATTCACAAGCAAGCCTCTGTGGATCTCTGTCTGGATGGTTTAACACCACATCTCGAGTGGCTTTAAGTCTGGCTTGCTTTACTCCATTCCGTTCTTATACAATTACACAATTTTTTCCGTTGAAATGCTCGTTCGAAATGTTTTCGCGGAAACCGATGTTGCGGAAACTCTGTGTTCTTGCGAAATAGACTTTCAATATAATATAAAATAAATTTGGTAACAACAGCAAGTTTGCAAATTAATTTAAGTCAATCTTCAAGAGAGACATTTTTGCGTCTGAAAATTAATACGTTTTTATAGTAAAATGATCCATGATTCGATCCATGTCAAACTTTGTTGTTTGATCAAACCAATTATTTATTTTATATTACATTTTCGATCGAAAAGAATTTCATTTTTCAATGTAGTAATTAGTCTGTGGGTTTTATGCATTTACATTTAATGGAGTGGACACGTTTAAAATATTGAAGGACATCAATGTATTAGTTTCAGCTTGATAGGGTAATTGAAAGGAGCATACAATTTTTACGTGGCTCCTGTTGTGTCCTGCCGTCAATGCAAACATTTATTTTCTATCAATATTCACAGTTTGATAATAATAGTTCTACGATCTATTCAAATTTTATTCCAGGTAGTTGAAATCAGTAGGTGGCTAACTATATTGCGTTGAAAAATATGTAAAAGTCCAGCCATAGCTATCATGACTTCGGTGAAAGGCATCCGCTTTCCAAGTGTTAATAAAAATATGATAAATTTCAGTATAAAGACCTTGTCGAAGGCGTTCGAACGCAACCTCGCGTCGGTATTGATGCCTCGTCTCCGACACTATCGGGATTAATTAATATCGTTCCTCTCTTTTTAAAATCGCGAGAGCAGACAAGTTCACCGAAGGTCTCCCGTGTAGTCAATTATTTTCCCCATGTAAATGTCTTCTCCAATTTATTAATTATCGTTCGCGTCAGTCATCGCTTCAATTACCCACCGATCCGTCTTTGGTGCTGATTACACGGGCCCGAAAGGTAATTTGTCGTACTGTCATCAAACGGATACGTCCGACAAAAAAGATGGACGATCGTAGCTTTCGGCGCTGCGTTCATCTCGCGAAGGCAACCACTTACAACAATTAACCGGAGAACAAGACCGTATGTGTCTGGTGTTGTAGGCTTGAGAACCTCCTTGGCCCTCGAAAAAAGCTGACAGTCGTCAATTATCTCGCAATCGTTCGGTACCTGACTCCACGGCGTTTCTCTTCCTCGAATTTCTTTCGATTCTTCCTTTCCGGAGTCGCGCATTATCGATCATAAAAGGAATCGAGGGAACAACGAAACCGTGACGATTTTTAGTCGAACGAAATTCGTCAGACCTAAGCGCGTGATCATTTATCGGCCTTGCTTAAGACTATAGCGAATCACAGGAATATTCACACAATTGGAATTTTTTCGAGAGATTGGAAAACAATTGATCAAAATAAGTTGTTCTTTTCAACGTGTACGTCAATTATACATTTTCGGAGAATTTCTGATAAAATTAATCGGAATATTCGTTGGACCGGAAGGGAAAAAGGTAGGAGTTAAAAAATTTTCAACCCTAGTGGCACAAACTATTGTATACACATTCATATAATATTAAAAAGCGATTCAAATTTTTTTAATATTCAAATGTACTTGCAATATTTATTTTATATTAAGTAACAATTTTTTTATATAGGCAGAAAATGTCTATTTCATGTTAGGAGAAAAATATATTTTTTTAATCATTAAATGAATCTTTATTTCATATTAGAAGTAGAATATTTTTTTCCTAATATACAAACAATATTTGTTTCATATTATGAAAAAACTGTTCCTTCCTCATTATAAAACAAATCTTTGTTTAATATTAGAAATAGAATATTTGTTCCTAATATACAGATACTGTTTGTTCTTGTACATTGTACATGTATACAATATTCAGATCCAATATTTTTCTCATAAGAAAAAGTGTGGCTTAAAAAAGATTTCTCCAATATTTGAAAAAAAATATCCATTTACTATTTTCGTGCTACTAGGGACTGGGATCGAAAGAGCAATCGGGCACATTCTAATTAGCGTGAAATTCGTCGAGGCGTCGCTATCGAGTCCGACTGATTTTTTATTCAAGGTTCGGTCGCCGGCGGAGACGGTGCAATTAAGAGGTTAAGGTTATCTGCCTACGTGCAATATTTACGGTACCGGGGCGATGCCAGCTCCGGGGCTAATAGACGAGGAAACGTTTCTTCTCGCTTTCTGGCGTCCTTTGTTTTTCCCTTTTTCTACCTTCGGTCCGGTGTGTTCCCTTGGTACAACCCACACGCGAGGAGATAAAGTGGAGGATGATCGACGCAGTAAATAAGGTATAGAATACGCATATGTAAATCACGAAGGGCGCACCCACGCCCCCTTACTCAGCGGCCGTTCTCTCTCTCCTCTTCTTCTCCCTTGCTTCTTCTCTCGCCACCCTGTGTTCCGTATCTGGTTTCCTCCTCTTCCCTCTGCCCCGTTCATTCTCCATAAACCTCTCTCGGAGAGGAGAGACGTCTGATGAACGAACAGGATGAAAAAGGAGAGTGATCGAAGGAAGAAGAAAGACGGTGCGTGCACGAAGGTGGCTCCTCTCGGTCCCGCGGCACACAATGCCCTCCACTTCGCGTTCGTGTGCGCCGAGTGCACTTCAACTTCTTTGCGGGCTCCTCAACGGTGAGATAAAGCAGCCGTGATACCTTCCGTTCCTCCTCCCCTGCTCTTCACTGCCCGTTCACCTCCACCCTCGTCACTTCAATCTTTTCCTCCGACGTGCACTTTTTTCGTCGTCCTTTTTAGCCCTCCACTCTTCCCTCCCGCTCGTCCACCGTCGGATAGGTTCGTCAAGGGGGCGGAAGAATTTTCGTAAGAATGTTAATTGCATCGTTTGCGTTCGACCACTGTACCACACACACCATTCGGCAGAAGAGGAGTCGACGGATAGCGACAACCGAGCGCCGACTTTCTGCTGAATAATTCGTGGCTATCGTTTAATCACGGACGCGTGCCACCGGTTGTTGTCTCTGTCAGGAAACTGCTGCGTAAGTGATAAACGCGCCAGGGTAATTGCATGCAAATACGGAGCGTAATTAGTGGGCAGACCGCGAGCGAGCTGCACTTTGGATTTTATCGGACGCCGGGTGGACCCTCGAGGACGACTTGAGTTCACGCGAGCCGGATTTTATGAATGATAATTATAAATTGTGGGGTGGACAGGTGGAAATGTTGCTCGACTTTAATCAAACAATTGGGATGTAGTTAACTTTTTCTTCCTTTTGTTTTCTTGCTATGTATCTATGTTGCCGCCAATATACAATTTTCATACAAAACATTTTATATATGAAATTTATATTTTAGAATTCTCACTGATCAATATGATTGTTCATGACGTTAATGTAAATACAGAAAATCGTAATATTTCTCCTCAAATCAAATTTTTCTCATTTTTCATTTTATCTATTAAATATAGTATAATAGTATATATAATAATATATATACTATAATGTAATATGTAGTACTATTATAAAATATAATAGTATACATAATAGTATATATAAATTATTTTCGTTATATCTATTATATATTTTAATATAAATCTCAATGTAGAACAATTCCAACGCGACTAAACTTGAGTGACTAAAGTTAACTAAATATAATAGTATATATAAATTGTTTTCATTATATCTATTATATATTTTAATGTAAATCTCAATTTAAAACAATTCCAACGCGACTAAACTTTAGTATGTTCAACAACCTGCTGAACAATTCGTGTTCCAGAGAAAATGAAAAAGGTCATACGTAATAACAATATTCGAGATCAGATTAAACATGCGAATTCTAATGCACCGGGTTTAAACAACATTGATAACATTGTTCCCCTATCGTTTATACCCAATAGTTGATCCGCAGAAGTTCACACGAAACAATTTCGCCGGCGGATAGCCGAAGAAGTTGGGGATTCTTAAAGATGGTTAAAGCCTCGGTAAGTGGTCATTAATGATGGCTCGTAAAGTATTCACGTTCCACTGGTCGTATTCTTACATAATACAGCATCGAGGATCCGCCATAAGTTAGACGCCCTAAGAAGGTCTCGATCCTTCGATGCGACTAGTAGAGACGCCGGTTGCGGCTAATACTATTCGATATCCCAGTAAACTTGCTGCACCCGACAGAAGTCAAAACACGAGTCAAGTTCGTTTAATCATGTGCTTTAATCTGCCATGGTTGGAGCCTGGGTCCACTGTGGTCCGATCCCATAAAGAACTCGATCGTCGTAATTAATTTCACGGATAGCCTCCGCTGCTTAACGTTGGCGTCTGAAAGTTGGATGCGCGGCGAGTACGTGGAGGGTGCGGGAAATTTATGTTCCCCCCGTGAAAATCCCATGAAAAATTTGGTGTTGGTGGGCGTGCTGGGCCCACGGTTGCCATATAAACGGTCGGCCTCTGATTTTCGACGGACGACCCCGTCGCGCACGGAGAGAACCCTGTAACGTGGGCCCCGAGCATGCGACCGGTGCGCGACAGAGAGAAAAAGCGAAAGAAAGGAGAATCAGGGAGAAAGAACGAGAAAGGGAGGAGGAGAGAGCTGGCCAAATCGTAAATAAGAAGGCGATTGTCCTTTTAAGCGGCATGGGGCCCCGGACTCGGGTGGGGGCAGCCCTTCGAGAAGGGGGCCCCCGCTGATTGTCCCTAAAGAATGGTAGCCGCATGACGGCCCCATTGTTCGAGTGCCGGTACCTGTATTCCCGTAACACGTGCACAAGTGTGTATAAGCGTGCGCGTTCGCGAACACACGCTCGCGTCGTCCATGGGGATCCCCTTTCTGGTTCCTTCGCGAGGGATAAGGAGAGCTTGTGTATCTGCGTATCGTCCCATTTTTGCTTCTCTTTCTCCGCGTCTTCCAACTCTTCCCATCCACCCCCCGTCCTCTTCTTCTTCTTCTCTGTTCCACGGACTCGTTCCCTCGCTCTCGCCCAAGCCTCTTCGCCGGTTTTTCTCCTGATCCCTTCAAAGCTGCACAGACCTAGGCACAACAAGACGATTGGCACGCGAAACAACCTGTTGATTGTCTTATACCTGTTGCACCCGAGGTTCTTCGACCGGCATTGTGTACTCTCTCGCGAAACTTTCCCGCGGAGCCATTGGTTTTTCATGGGTTCGGTCTGGGCAAACGCAACACGGTTCGTCTGCTGCGATTCATTCAATTTTATTATTTTATACAGGGGACATCGGTGGGACATTCGTGTTACCATAGTTGTTAGTTTATTTATAATTCTTTAATCAGCTGTACTACCATTTTACAAATTCTACTATCAACGGGGTACTGTGTATGTGCATAACGTTAATTTATAAAAAATTATAAAAAAAACTTATAAACCTAATTAAATTAAATAAAACTTACTTAAATAAATTACTTACTTTTAACTTAATTTAATTAAAACTTTAAAAAATTTATAAAAAACGAAATGTAGACCTGCAGAAAATTTTATTAGTTTATACAGGGAACATCGGAGAGAAACAATTTTTGCAACGAAAGGACAGATTAAATTATATAAATTCAGTAACACATGCAGCTAACTTTCATCGAATTCAAATCGATTAAATTATTCTGGCATTTAATAGAAACACAATATACAGTCGTTTAACTGTATTCAACTTTTTAACATTATGCACATTACATTATGTAAAAATTAAGTGATATTCAACAAAAACTTGACCACGTGTACAGTTTCGATGAAAATAATCGACAATTCAAGTGGGGAGGCAGCTACGGGTACGGTCGCGGCGTTAAGGTGTTATTTATCTGAAACAGTAACCAATCGTTATCTGCCTCCGGTTCGTCGACTTTGATTTGACGCGAGTTAGAGCCACCTGTTGAATGCCGCACACCTGTTGCTTCTCTCCTTATACACCGCGTTCCCCGGCCGATTCGGTCGCTTTTCTCAGCGTCGTCGATCTAATTGCAGCCCTGCTGATTCCGCCGCGTGTAATTTAGCAGTTTGTGCGGCTCTGTTTTTATTTTCTCCTCGAGCAAAAGCACTCTCTCTCCGGAGCCACCGTTTCCGAAGATGGCGTGTTACAAAGTAACCCCTCGATCGACCGACGGGCTACTTGTTGATTGTTTTGTGGATACCTGTTGCACAAAGGGGTCCGTGCTTCTTCCGTTACACGCACACGACACGTACACCACGAAGAAGAAGAAAGCGAAGGTCTCCCAGGAGATTGAAGAATATCAAAATCTTCTTCCCAGGCATTATTTCGAGCACGATCTACCACAGAGAGTCGTTGGCTTTCTCGAAAAAATAAACGAGCCTGTTTGCACTCGAAATTCAGAATACATACGAGCGAGAGAGGGCGGTTAATGAGACGTTGGAGAGTCTCGCGAAGGCACTCGTCCACCAAAGTTTATTTATAGAAGACTCGGGGAGTCGAGCGATCGAAACGCATCTCGCCTTGTGAACGAGGAGTAGAAGAGGACTCTCTCGGTTGTGATTCGGATCTGTTTTGATACGGCCAGCTGGCTAGCCGAAGCTTTTCACGTGGCACTATGGGGTACTTGGCCGATCTAGCTGGCCAAAATTATTTTTTCTGCTTAACGTGTTTAAAATGTACCTACTAACTTATTTATAGTATTTTTTCTTGAAAAAAATAATTATAAATAGATAAAAATTAACCATTTTTATCGAAAATATTATTTTTAACTAATTTAACAATACGCGCGAATTACTACAATATAAACAATAAGAATAACAACAAATATAATGTAGTATATAATAATACGACTAAATAATAATAATAAATAATAATACGCTTGCAATTTCATTTTTGTGGCAAAAATTAGACGTAACGATAACTTGTGCATCTGCAAACTTCTGCAACGTTTTTTTAGGCGGAAATAAAGCTGATACCTTCCACTTTACAGTGGTTGAACAAACATTACCGGGACGGACCCGGAAGCACAACTAATTCCTTCTAAATGTATGAACTTCGAGATTAAACCTGCTTTCAAATTGACTTTTTTCAGTAACCGTTATTTTAATTATTTAAATACACATCTGATTGCGATTTTGTGAAATACACACACTTACCTGCCACAAAATCGACTTTTGGCCAGCTAGATCGGCCAAGTACCCCATAGTGCGTCGCATAACGCAGCTCAGCGTTCTCCTCCGAAAAGACATCCCCGACCGGTATTCCGTGCCGGAACGTCGTTCCATTCCCAAGGATATCCTCAAATTAGACACTTCGGGAGCGTTCGGCGGATACATTATTCATGATTCCTCAACGGGGTTCGCATAAATTTTCTGCCAAGAGTTTTGCCTCTCCCGTGAGAGTGGAAGAAGGTGGAGAGCAGCTCGCGTTTACCTGTCGCCTGGGTGTCTTCGAACCCGTTCCTACCAGCCCGGCCACGTGGTTCAACAAAATCATTAAAGGGAAGTCTGTGGCGCCGATCACGAGGTGACAGAGCCAACAGGGCCATGTTCGCGGGTGCAGCCGCCGGATTTGCATTCCACGCGCGGAGGAACGACGCGATGCAGCCTTAGAGAGACGATGGAAAAGTGGATCCGGTTTGGTAACGATAGGGTTGCTCGCGGTTTCGTGCCTCGTACCCGAAAACGTCCCTCGATCGCGATCGAGAGGTCGAGGAGGGAGCGCATTAAGGCCTCGGGGCTCTCTCGGCGCCCGGGTATATACGGGGTGTCTGAAAATTCCTTCAACATCCGGAAAAGATTCTTGAGTTCAATTGAAGCAATATTTTCCTTTGCAAAAATTACGTCCGTGGCTTTGTTAAGGAATTATTAACGAAAAACACAGACCAATCAGAGCGACACCTAGACGCGTGTTGGCACGTCTGTGTTTTTCGTTGATAACTCCTTAACAAAGCCGTCGGCGCCATTTTTGCAAAGGAACATGTTGCTTCAAATGATATGAGGAACCTCCCATTTCCCGATGTTGAAGGAATTTTGAGACACCCTGTATATATTTATATATTTTTATCTCTTTCTCTCTCGTTCTTCTCCCTTTCGTTCTCTCAGCCCGTCTCTTCTCATCCCGTTGGACCCGTCATTAACCGGGGACCCTTCTCTTGGTGAAGCCATTACCCATTCAAATTACGCTTATCGGTGGGTCCTCTCTCGAGTACATGCACCTTTTAAGGTCCCAGAAAACGGACGAGTCCGGGGCGGGGGGAGGGGAGAGCTGATGGGCCTCCTCGACCACGAAAAAACGAGCAGAACACCAGAAATGGGGTATTAAGACTCAGCCAGTGTGTACAAATCGCCGCGAATGTGCATTATTGCTGTCCAATAGGGAGGGAGAGTTGTCGGCGGACAACTACCTGCAGATAACGCTCCATTTCTGCCCCCCACGCATCCCCGTCATTTTCTGTCTCTTATGAGTTATTCGACTCAACGGAGCCGCTCTATCTACGTCGCCTCCGAGCAAAGTGCTCTCTCTCTCGAGACCGCTCCCGATCTCCCCCAACGTCCGGTCCCTCTTTCGATGGGCCACTCGTTTCGGCCGAAGTGCTTCCAGCCTGACAAATGGACCCTGGAACTTAGAAAAAGTCATTAGGGCATTTAGTCCCACCGGATATTTATCTCCATCGGGTAATACACACGCCTTAGTCCTTCGACTACTCTCGTTTTGGTCCTGTAAAAATCAACTTCGAGACAACTTCGACCGTCGATGGATCAAGTTGAATTTAAATTGCATTCTTCCGTCCCCTACTGAGTTTGATGAAAGCTACAAAAATATTCATTAGAAATGATCATCATTCGCGTTCAGAAGTCCTCTAATGTTGGACTCATCAGGGGTTTCTTTTTATGGTTTGCTACCTCTTGTTCGAGGTTAGCTACTGTAACACTAATTTGTTAAGACCTTTAGCAATTGATCCAGAATTGAAATCCAAGGTCGTCACGACTTTTGAGCGGTATGCCAGTGATTCGGAGGGCGCTGTCCAAGAATGACGAGGACTATCTCTCTAACTCTGAACTAGAGTTAAATTTAAATTTCATTAGAAATGTTGTGCCGCAATCATCATTCACGTTCAGAAGTCCTCTAACGTTGGACTCATCAGGGGTTTCTTTTCATCGTTTGCTACCTGTTAAGACCTCGAGCAATTGCTCCAGAGTTGAAATCCAAGGTCGTCACGACTTTTGAGCAGCATGCCAGTGATTCGGAGGGTACTGTCCAAGAATGACGAGGCCCATCTCTAACTCTGAAGTAGAATTGATCTGTAAAACCGATGGAATGTAGGATAAACGGTTATTGTTAGAAGGATGATTAAGTTATGCTAAGGAGGGGTCGGCCGAAGGTGAACGCGAATAGTGCGATAACGATGGCTGCTTGTATTCGCTCCACCAAGACATGGGAACATAATAGATGAAATCCAGGTCTCAGGCGATTCATGGATCGGAACGATGCACACACGCTGGATCAGGAATTGTTCATGGCATACGGGTTTCTAAGGGCCCCTCTAATCATTGGCCCCTTACCGGCGGGCTGTTCGGGAATTCTAACAAGCCGTGCGATGCATTTTAAAGGCCCCGTATTGGTTCGTTAAAGGTCTAACGAGGGGGCGAATCGCATTGCAATAATTACTCCGTACATGGCAACACGAATGTGCGCGCCGCTTGTCGAAGCTTGCGAGATGGATAGCGATCGATGTCCATTTGTAAAGTAGTGCTAATCCGCTAATAAGCCGCGCGGCTGTATCGCGATTGTTTTCCACGCTGGACTTCGTTCCTTTTCTCGGCCGACCGACTTCTGTCGCTCTTGCGGCGCGCGCTCACTTAATTGATCGAGTTGGGCTACTCTTACGTAAATAACACCACTTCTGATACATTTTTTGCACTTGATCGACGCCGCTATAAAGGAGACATTCCTCGACCGAACCTTATGAAGAGCAACGCAAAAAAAACGAACGCACTTCTCAGTTATAAAATGAGCTTAGTCGATCGAGCACCCAGTTCCTAAGTCACGTGTTCGCAACATTGTTGGTCAGGTGAAAAATGCATTCACTGGTTTTATGTACTGCAGTGTCTGTCTGTTGTGCTCTATTTAGATAGAGATAATTTAATCTAACCTAACCTAACTCGCGTATGGAGGGGAACCAACTGAGGTGTTAGGTTAGTACAAAGTACCCTTTTGTGCAACAATCACGTGATTCATTTGGATGATGTTGCCAGAAACTGCTGATAATTTAGATTTGATACTCTTCTAGCTTCAGGTTCTTAGGTTAGGTGAGTTTTGGCGATAATTTCGTGTTTGGCGAAAATGGTCAACGGGATAATCCCAAAGTACCCTTTTGTGCAACAATTAAGTGATTCATTTGAATGATGTTGCCAGAAACTGCTGATGATTTAGATTTGATACTCTTCTAACTTCAAGTTCTACGAAAGCATACCACCGCTGATAAATCTGATCTTGTTGGGAATCTCGTCCCAGAAGGGTTGATGAAGAAGATCGTAACACATGCAGAGCTATCATAATTGAAGATTTATTGTTACAGTGAATCCGTAATTTACCCCACGACAAAACCGCGTATCAAATAGAATTAAAAATCTTATGTTAGGTTTATATTATTTATAAAAATAAATTACTCCAATTATATTAAATTTTTTATATGAATGTATAAGGAGAAGTCTACAATAATTGAAGATTTATTGTTACAGTGAATCCGTAATTTGCCACAAGACAAAATCATATATCAAATAGAATTAAAAATCTTATGTTAGGTTTATATTATTTATAAAAATAAATTACACCAATTATGTTAAACTTTTTATATGAATGTATAAGGAGAAGTTTATAATGGATCAAGCATAAACATATAGTAATCGTTGCAGGAGGACTTCTTATGTCAGAACTCGCTAGCTCGTAATTTTCTTACGATGAATATTATGAAATTCGTTGGAAGTTCGACGATCTTGCATCGGTTGAATTTCCAGATTTGATTAGCGACAGGTGCATCCCGTGGCGGCGATACCACGTGGCCCGAATAATTATCGCGGCAGCAGCGCACTTACGGCGTCGGACAAATAATTTTTCCATAGGCACCCCCGTGGCGTGCTCGTGGCCACCCGGTGCCAGTCATGGTTTTTGGTGGGGAGGCACGGGCCGCTGTTAACCTTCCTTCCCGCTACATGGGCCCCGGCTTGGAGGACAGTGTCTCTCAGCCGTGATCCTTCGGTGAACACTTCCGAAATTCGAGGGCAAGGACACACCATATGGTGAAACGAGACGCGTCACTTCCGTGTGCGGAATGTTTTCTTTGGAAAAGGACTGCCCCTTACCTCGACACGATCCTGCGCCGACACTTCTCGGTTCTTCTTTATTCTTTTTCGTCTTTGGAAATCTCTAGACTTTCTCTCCGTTTCAGAGCCACTCCGGCTCGGTTCGATCTCTCGGTTTATCGACGACGTATCGACATTTTCGACATGCTTTTATAGCCATGAAATCACTGCCAGCCTGACGTTCGTTTGAATATTTCCATGGACGTTTTAAATGAACCGAAGGTTGGTTTATATATTAAGTAGTTAATTATCGAACGTAAATTATTTTAAGATATTAGGAATTTATTTATCTATTGTTGTGTAGAAAATGATTGAACCGTGCGACGTTGAACAAATTTTGCTAATATCTTTATATATTAAGAATTAGCAAGATTATTTGACCGTTCAATGACGATGTCTGTGTACAATTAATCGTTCCGAAGAATATTTCAAAGTTGATTACATCTTTCTTTCTAAATGAAAGAAAATGTTGAGACTCGTTCGTACCTAATCAATATTCAAGCATTCGAATAGACGTAGCCATACGAAAAGGAAAAGATTTTCTCTTCCACGACATTTTTCGGAAATGAACACTTTCTAATCGCTGTAACCGTAAAGAAACTGACACAGTAAGGGGATTAGTAAAGATTCTTAGAAATTGTTCGGTTCGTAAAATTGTCAAGTAGCGTAACTACACTAGTGAATGAACATTTAAGAAACTGTTCAGGAAGATATTCTATTTAAAACAAAATATGTGAATTAAAGGAATCTCATATATGTCAAATAGCTGCCTATACATCATTTGTCAAAAATAAATGAACACAAATAAAATGAAATTATTATTATTTTTCTTTATTAAAAATTAAATAAAAAATATAAAAAATACCAGTCAATGAATACATTCTAGTAATTATTGGTAATAATCATTATTATTGATATTCATTAATAATAATTATTTGGTGCGGCTTAAGATTTGTTGAAACATACAAAAGCAAAAAAAAATCATTTACTGGTGCGGTTACCCTAACCATGAACAGAAAGGTGAACTAACACCATAGAAAAGAAACTGACGTTAGAGAATGATACTGGTAGACCATTCCAAAAAGCATCGATCACGTTTCGCTATGACGAAAGAATCAAGTTCGCCGAGAGCTGACAGTGGTTGAATCGAGCGATCTTCTGGATCATAACCGTTGTCCCAGAATCCTCGGTTCACATCTCTCGGAGAGCTAACGCCGGGCGTCGTTTCACAAGTCGATCGGCCGTTCCGATAGAAGCAGGTGTCTCGCCAATAATTATCGCGGAGTGGCTCGAGTCCTTAAAGGCTAAACGCCGTTCCGAGGCGTCGTTGGAAAGCTTCGGTGGGACGCAGGATTTTCTCGCGCGACGCTTCTAATGATACCATTTTTTGCGTGCCCCGGTGAAACGCTGTTGGAGCGTGAAAGCAGGAAGTCGAGCACAGGATTCCTTGAGCTCTCTTCGAGCAGGGTAGCCGTGGCTTGAGGGCCACTGGCACCGACACACTCGGCGGCATGAGAATTTTCCCACAGTCCCCACCACATGGCCTGCGGCCGACGCACACCCGCTCTCGCGACGTTGCCACACCTCTCTGGCCAGGCTGAGAGGCACTGTTGTTGCCTGTGCTCGAGAACGAGGCAGGGAGAGTAAACGAGAGAGAGAGAGAGAGAGAGGTTGAGCGAGCAGCGACGCAAAGGGAGAAAGGAGGGTCGGTGGAAAGAGAGAGACACAGTGGGGGAGAGAGACAGAGATCTGAGAAAGGAAGGAGTGAATGAGGATCAGAGGGTGGGGAGAGGGGATGGGGGTGGATCAGTGACAGAGGAAAGGTGAGGCTGAGAAAGGAGTGCGTGCACGATTGGGAGATTGTACGGTAAATAGAGAAACAGAGACGGAATTCTGGCACGGAGAAAGGTGAAAGAAAAGAAACGTATGAGGATATTAAGATGGAACTCCTTTGTGCGATTGGAAATGGCGAAGGAATTTTCTTTGCTCGCCACCACACCGTCACGCTCAGAGAGCTACAATTGAACACGACCGGACGCGTCCTGTCACCGGGCGCACTCGAACACGCTGTAATTTAGCCCTCTGTGTTTACTCTAATTAAGTAAATAAATAAATGAACATCTGCTGGCGTTTCTCCGTGAACAAAAAATATGAAAGTTTACTGAAACACTTGATATAATAGAAAACTAAATATGAATGGTAATTTTGAAGGTATCCAAAAGACCACATGAAATTCGAATTTATTTTCAAAAAGAATAACCCTCCGGTACACGACCAAGCCTGTGAAATCTATAAATATTTAAGTAGTATTTTAATTTTTATATAAATTACATCGGAATTGTTTAATTAATTCTGGTTTCACCGAGAGACAGTTTTATGAGATACAACAACCGTAGCACATTATGTAAGAAAAGGAATAATTGACGTAATGGGTAGTGACTTTTGAAAATCACTAGATTATTTTTAAAAGAATAACCCTCTGGTGCACGACGTTTAAGTAGTATTTTAATTTTTGTATAAATTATCTCGGAATTGTTTAGTTAATTCTTGTTTCATCGAGAGAGAGAGAGTTTTATGAAGTACAACAACCGTATGTAACATTATGTAAGAAAAGGAATAATCGACATAATGGATAGTGACTTTTGAAAATCACTAGGATCACTGGAGACAGAGATTTTGGTCCGCAACAACGTGTAGGAAGCTCGATTGGATTCCGCGACGTCGAAAAATCTGCGGGTCAGTCCCGATTTCGCTAGGAAACGGGTGGCGTTGAGTTACAGATCGGAAGGACTGCTTCCTAGTTCCCCGCGTAGGAAACAGAAGAATATCCTCGTGGTAAAAGAAGCCAGGGCGGTGCGCCGTGTGTCAAAGGGTTTCCACCTTTTTTTTAACGTGAGAACGACGCTTCCCTTTTCCTTTAGGCCTGGCGGCGGATCCAGCGAAACAGGTCGAAATCCTTGAATTCCGCTAAAACGATCGGAACAGGTCTGCGAGTCACCCGGCACGAGAGCCAAGCCCGTCGTTCGATCTCCTTTTTTTCTCCCTCTTATCCCTACCTGGTTCGAGAAGCTCTCGATTCCGAAGGTGAATGAAATCATTCCAAGTACCCCGAACCACCGGCTAATTGCTAGCGCTTTACAGGATTCCCGAAATTCCAGTTCGAGTGTTCGACCTTGCTCCGCAGACGCCGCGGTATCCTCTACGAAAAGGATCCTCGTTTCCCATCATTACGCGAACGGACTCAAAGCAACGAGCAAACGGTCGTCTGGTTTTTGTGACCGGTGCGATGTTCATTAGGCAAAAATTACGGAATCGTGAACGTAATTGACCGTGTCTAGTTGAATTATAGTCTTTGACCTATAGCAACACACTTTGAAAATTTTCAACACATCGGTTGTGTTCGCTCGCTAATAACTTCGGCAAATATGCTTCTTAGCCAATTTGTTGTGTATGCTGTTAATGCCGCATTTACTCAGGGAATAATGTGAAAATGCGAAGAAAATTGCTTTTAGCGGTGGTATCTTAGAAAAAGTTTTCACGAAGAGCCTAATCGACATAACGCGATACTTTGACTAGTTCGCTCGCTAATAACTCGGTAAATACACTTCCTGGCTTCCTAGTGATAAGTTGACGCGGTGCAGGCTGTTTAATGTCACATTTACGGAGTAAATAACGTTAAAGTAGAAAAATTTTCGTCGGAGTGCTGTTTAATGAATTGTGCAAGTTTAACGAATTTTTTAAGATGAAAAAGCGTTCGTACCATAATTTCTATAATTACTTCATATTCTGTCAATTTTCAGCTTTTACTTAAAAAAAGCCCTTTATGAAAGTCCTTTGATTTTGTCACAGATTTCATTGGTCTAATAATGCCACGCTATGGAACAAACCGATGAAATCTGTATCAAAATCAAAGAACTTTCGATAGAAATTAGATAGATCGATGAAATTTTGTTTCAAATGAAAGCTGAAACTTGGCAGAATATGAAATAATTATAGAAATTGTGGTACGAAAGTTTTTTAACCTTGAAAAAATAAAAGTTTAACTGTTTAACTATAATTCGATTTTTTGAAAAATCCTGAGGTCGTAGAAAAATGTGTCACATGTTAAAGAAAAACATTTTGTTCCGCACGTGGTATTGAAGAACCACAATTTTCTTGAACTTGTGCAAGTTTAACGAATTTTTCCAAAATAAAAAAGCGTTCGTACGTCAATTTCTATAATTTTCCCATATTCTACAATGTTCCAGCTTTAATTTAAAAAAAATCCATCGCTCTATCTCATTTCTATCGAAAGTTCTTTGATTTGACACAGAATTCTTCCGTTTGCCTCATAGTGCGGCGTTCGGACCGCCGAAAAAGATGTCGTAGAAAAGGAACAGGGTACGCAGAGTTTATACCGGTGTTCCGCTCGTTACGGCCCTGCATCTGTAACGAAGTAACGGATACGTATCCTTCGTCGAATAGGGCCCCGGCTCCACAGACGCGCGCGTTCTCTCCGGGCCGCACGGATTCGCACGCACACAAGCGGCCCCCGATCGTTTCGATCTGGGGTGAGGCTCATGAACAATTGCAATTATGGGCCTTCGGCCGAGTTGATTTATAAGTGGAGTCATTCCCTCCTCGCCCGTCGCACCCACACGGCCGAACAGCAGCCCGCGTAATCTCCCGACGAGTTTGCTCCTTTCGTTTCGGCGACTGCGAGAACCTTCGCGACTCGTCCGGTCTTCTCGTCTCGCACCCGGTGTGTGATTACGCGCTGTTGATATTTTAAGTTGATAATTGGTCGCGTCATCGTGAAACCGTAAATAAAAAGAAGATCGATATCGCGTATCAAAGCTTCCGGACTGACGCATCGCTTATATCGTGTACATAGCCTATTCCTGTGATTAAACAGCTACGTACAACGATTTTTCTTGTGGAATTGTTAGAAATATATTCGTGATGTTTCTCTGAGCGAAATGAATCTAAACATGATACAATTTCAAGCATATTTACTTGTTTAATGGTCTCTGTTATCGGAATTAAATTCAGAATTGATGTTTGAGCGATAGAAGAATTACCGAACATTTAAGAAATTGTTCAGGAAGATATTTTATTTAAAAAAAAGTGGATTAAAGGAATCTCATATATGCCAAATGGCTGCCTATACTTCATTTGTCAAAAATAAATGAACACAAATAAAATGAAATTATTATTATTTCTCGTTATTAAACGTTAAATAAAAAATATATAAAGTACCAGTCAATGAACACTACATTCTAGTAATTATTCGTAATAATAATTATTATTATTGATATTTATTAATAATAATTATTGGCCAAATTCGTTGACATATACAAAAGCGTACATTTACTGGTGTAGTTACCCTAGTAACTTTTTAGCAGTTACTACTAGCAGTTACTTTTAGCAAAGTAAATCACTTTAGATCGAACTGTTTCGACATTCTACGATGTTCAGTCATATTACATTAAAAGAATAGTTGGATAACAAAGTTTTAACATTGCGTTAGTGCTTTCTGGCCGATACGTCTAACTGGATATCATATTACGCTCTTGGACGATTCAGGTTCTTTGATCAGTTTAGGATTAGGGACTGTCAATAACGTTACTTTCGCTTTGAATATTGACAGAGCTCTCGATCTTTGTCTTGCGTAGGCTGGAAGAATCGGTCCCTAAAATATCTGTTACAGCTGCGGCATATTTATTGGTTGAACACCCTGTATAAGCATCATCACAGCTCGCCTAGGGGTACTAACTGAATTCCGGGAAGAGCAGGATCGTCCCTTAGGGAAATAAGTCCTTGTTAATGGGGGGATGGGGACCCTCCTTAAACACATACTACGTCCGAAGGGTGGCGATGAGTATTTATATGCATTCTTGCGTGCTGAGATTTTCTCGAAGACGATGACTCGGATTTTCGGGGCTGGATTCGTAGAAGATGAATTTTTAATTCACGTTCCATTGTGTTGATTCTGATACATGGAGCGGGTGCGTGTAAATAAAATCGAGAACCGTGTTCTAAAATGATAAAGTTCGTGCACGAAGAATATTTCATTGAAATGAAATTTCAGAAGTAAAAATAATTTGATAGAAAATGTTGGTAACAGAGAAGCAATACATACTATCAAAATATATTTAATTCGTATTTTATGATTTCTAAGTTTCAATAAAATACAGTTAATTTATGTAACAGCCAAATTTATTAAGGAACATTTTATTGATTTTATATTTAATTTTATAAAGTGATAACAGTAAGTTACATAATTGATGCAACGAAAACAAGAAACATATCAAGACACCACATTGTAATAAAAGCGTGTATCGTAGCTAACGTTTTATTGTTATTTAGCAAGAACACGAAGAAAAGTATATTACATAATGGGAGAATTGTGCAATTACCAGCGGATAATTGAGAATCGATTAAAGTTTTGTAACATGGGTGGCCAAGGATGTTTTTAAATGGCTTCCTTTTTCGATCGAGCAATGAAAAAAGTAAGAACCGAACGACGGGGATGCAGGAAGAACGCGAATATGATTCCGCGACGAATCGTCTCGCAAATACGTGGATTTTTTCAAGGTAGTCGGGAAGGAGTCCCGCTATTGTCCTCTATCGATATTAACGGCAATCGATTCGCGCCGGGTCCGTGACGGCGCTCGTCTCCTGGCTTCTTGTTCATCGTCGCTACCGCCTCAACATGAATAGCCGCAGTTTTTCGTCTGGCTCCAGGAATTTCCTTTCTTGTCAGATAGCCGGGGAGAAAATGAAGCGCCAGTCGATATTACGTTGATTATCTAACGCTTTTTATCGAGCCGTTTTACATGCCTTTGTCCGGCCATTTTTATTCGCACAACCCAAGATGCAGTTTCTGAAATGTTCCTCGTAATCAAAATTTTTTTAATTTATTTTAACGAAAATGAAAGTGAACGTGTTTCCTCTTTTAATCATTATCAAATCTCGAATTTTGTTTATACTATTATTATATATTTCCTTATTAGTGTATAAATAACTTTTTCTTTAATTACTCAAATTTTGATAATAATGCCAAATTCCTTATCACGCTCCTTGCAAACTTCTACAAATTTGAGTTTGCATATAAGCTCCTTCTACAAATAATAAATATATTGTTCTAAAGATCTCTAAGGATCTAAATCTGGATTTTTGCTTATACATGGTGTCCAGAAATGTCGGATAACCTTGAAAGGGGTGTTTCCTTATTAGTATACAAGCAACTTTTTCCTTAATTACTCAAATTTTAATAATTATGCCAATTTCCTTATCGCGCTCCTTGGGAACTTCTACAAATTTGAGTTTGCATAGAAGCTCCTTCTACAAATAATAAATATATTATCCAAAAGTCTCTAAATCTCGAATTTTGCTTATACACGGTGTCCAGAAATGTCGGATAACCTTGAAAGGGATGTTTCCTTATTAGTATACAAGCAACTTTTTCCTTAATTACTCAAATTTTAATAATAATTCCATTTTCCTTATCGCGCTCCTTGCAAACTTCTACAAATTTAAGTTTGCATATAAGCTCCTTCTACGAATAATAAATATATTGTCCTAAAGACCTAAAGAAAAGTAATCTTCGTGTCCATTCTACAAATAATAGATAGGAAGTTTCACGAGCAGTTCTGTCATTCGTTTCCATTGTTAACACCTATCAAACAGGCACGTGTGTAGATGCCCATTGGCTCTGGCTTGTTTCAATAAAATTAAATCGAATCACGGGAGTACGTGCAAAATAATCGAACATTTTATGAACCTTGTAACGAATCGACTGAATGGCAGCGAAGAAAAATGGAGAAAGCCGGTGTGTACACGAGTCGTGTTCCGCAACGCGTAAAAGTGTAGGGTCCGACGTAAAAGTCGTGGCCTGGAAAGTACTATAATCTGGATTTTATGACCGAAAAGTCGCACGGTAGCGTGTAAACTTGCGAGCCCGGGCCCCCTGTAATCCGGTAACTCAAGACGGGAAACCTCGTCGAAATTCCAGTTTCGAATCTCTACCGAAATTCGGACTGGAAGCCCCACGGAATATTATACCATCTGTTGCGTCGTGGAATCGGTTTTGGTTGCAATTTCGAAAAGGAACAAATTGAGTGCGATACGAATACACCTCGTAATTTAGATTCCGGTGGGCTCGGCTCGGTCTCGATCGCTTCGCGTGAAAGCGCCTGTAAAATAACCGAAGATACAGGTCACATTAGCGATACAATTACATCCAGTTACATGGCCTTTAAACTGATTAAATTAGACGCCTGTAGTTTTAAAAAGAAATCATCTGTTCGCAACAGAGAGGAGAGGTTTCTCACTTTTACCTACACATATTTATGCAAATTAGTAAAACTGCTAAAATCAAATTAATAAAACTCGATACAGTATCTCAGACCACGAATTAAGGAATCTATTAGATTTTTTTTCTATCCCATCGCGAATCGACGATCTCCCGTGTTTCATCGTGTATACTTATATCAGAACGCGCCAGCTAAAATCGACTACGAAATTGTTTCGTAGAACCGGCTAGAAACCGCGTTCCATTCTCCAGCGAGATAATGGCGCACGCGAATAGGTCGGTTTACTTTTGCATCACTTTAATATTAATGTTACTGCCCCCTTGTGCTGTATAATAACGTCGTGGCTGGCGTTGTACATATGTACACCGACTGCTCATAATTATTCCGACGAGTTTAAACAGCCCGAAGAATGCGCTGCACATGAGAAATAAAGTCACTGGCAAATCTATAGATCGGTATGTGGAATAATTATTATTCTATGTTTTCATTCAATTCCGTTGCTATTTTAGGGAACGTTTAAAAATTTATTGCGGTAGAAGTTTCGAATAGAGTTTTGTTTAATTTTATGCAAAATAAGAATGTTCTATCTAAATTGCAACAAACTTAAGTAAAATAGAAATAAACATAAAAATGTAATAGGTGTCCATATATATATATAAAATTTGAACAATACAAATTAAATTAAAATTAAAATTTGAACAATGGAATTAATAACTATTATTAAAATTTATCTTACGAATTTATTTTTCTAATTAATTTTCAACAGGACAATATCCTACTATATATGTTTAACAGGTTGAAAATTATGTGACAGTATCTTGAAATTCTTTCGACGTTTTCACCGTTAATTCAAGTTACATCAACTAATTGCGAATAGATGCATAAAATCCGTTGTCTGTTTATGAACGATGAAGGATGGAAGGATATTTTTTGCTGGTCGCGGAACGAAATTCTAGCTCACGTCAACAGCGACGTGTGTTCCGCACGGTTCGCAAACGAGCCCGGGGATACATAGGAAGTTTAGATAACCGCTCTATCGAGCATAAATTATGCGCGCCATTAGAGTTGGTAACTATGGTTCACGGGCGAGTATGCATCGCTGGACGGGCAACTGATACCGATAGATAAAGGCGGAAGGAAAGTGGACGGGGAGGGTTGAAATCGCGAAACATTACCCGGATTTCCGTGTTCGGTTTTGCTTGAACATTGAACCCGCCATACAGGACGTGCGGTATAAACTATGGCCACCATTGTAACGTTAAAAAAAGTGGAATTATTACCATGGTTTTACTCGAACATTATAGTTTACGGAAAATGGAAACCAGATGCGATCGAACTTTACGCGATGATGGTCTTTACCTCTTCGTAAAGAATTGTAAAAATGTTAGTGGAAGATGAGGTTATGGTGTCTGATTGAAATCAATCGATTTCAATGTACCATATGTAGTTTGTATGTTGAACTATTTACGTACGTTCACCAGAATAAATGAAATTTAAAATGGCTGAACATCACAATTTTTGTTCAATGTAACCCTGTAGACTTTTAACGTTAAGAATACCCTGGTTCAACAATTATGTGTGCGCAAAATTGATTGATTTCAATATACAATATCTAGTTTGTATATTGACCTATTTATGTACGTTCACCAGAGTGAATGAAATTTCAAAATAAAGATCTAGTTCAACTTCCTGAGGATGCACCCCCAGTATGTAAAGGGTTAAATCGCACTGAAATAGCTGAACATTACAATTTTTGTTCAATGTAACCCTGTAGACTTTTAACGTTAGAAATACCTTGGTTCAACAATTATGTGTTCGTAAAATTCATCAATTTCATGCGTTTTGGAACAGATAACTACATTATCGACATCGCACTGAATTTAAAAACATACATAACTTTAGAACCAGTGATTTCCCAACATTGCTACTTAGATTTTCGGCATTCTCTCGCCAAAATCTATTATATGATTCTAGAGGATTATATATTTGAAAAAGTTCTGGTTTACCCCAGATTTTTCGCTCCCAGTCGATTCATAAGGAACACGGTTCTCGCTGCAACTGACAGTTGCATCCTTCGGCTGTCGACGTTCCTTAGGCTCAAGGTTTTTGCTCTTTCCGTCGAAGTCAGTTTCCGAGCATATCGAACCCGGCAGCGCACTCCGAAGTCATATTATTCACTCGACTTGCAAATACCCGGCCGTCATGGTACGTCGATCTCCTCGATCAACCTAGCCCGCTTTTTCGCGTTGATTCTTGCAAACGCTCCGGGATGCAAAGACGGTTTTCGTTTTAATTAAAGTCCATCTAGTTTTTGCATCCACAGGGATATTTTTTCTCGGATATATTTTCTCGCAGAAACAGTTAGGATTTTGTTCCGGCTGACACGGTGTTAGATTCGTTTGTTTGCTCACCTCCTGTGCACGCAAACGCTTCGCGATAGAAGTCGATCGGTGTGTACCTCGGAGTCATCGATTTCACGGCTATCGAGTCTCTATCGCTTTATCTTCGCTCGTTTTTCTTGCCGACTGTCTACCCATATCCCGCCTTTCCTTCCATCCGAGCATAAATTCAACGAACAGTAAACCCTCCTCTATCTGTAGATTCACTTTAATATAACAATCCCCTCCCTCCTCCTTTTTTTCCCTCCTGCCGAAGAACATACAAGCCGTACACGGAATTGTGCCGGGGTAATGAGTTCTCTTTACGACCGTAACGATCATCAATATAATCGAAATGGTTTGGGGGGAGATCGCGAGGCTCTCCTTCGTGTTCCTGCCTTCGTGATTCTCTGTTTGTCTTTCAATTCTTCCCTTTTGATAGCGGATCACGTGTCTAAATCATGTTCCAGTCGTAAAGCGATACGCTGCTCCGCTACGAATCCTGGACCATAAAGGCATTTACCCTTCGAACCTATAAATTTTATCAAGGGACACTTTATTGAACCCTGAACCGATTTTCAAACCTGAATCTGCCTCGCATTTGTTAAGCATCGTTAAAATCGTTAATTGTCTAATTCGTAGCTCTCGTAATGGTAACTTTATTTCAAAGCAAAATCTTTCAAATCAAAGATTTATTCATTCTAAAAATTAATTCTTAAATCTAAAAATTTATTCGAACTCTGTAATCACGTTCTACGAGTAAAAAATTCTCTGTTAGTTCGGATAAGCGAGGTACCACTGTATATCGTGGATTATACGAGTTAAATATGAATGCGTCGTGCTGGGGCTCATTTTAACCCTTAAAATGCTGTATACTTTTTGGTTCTCATGGGACCCCACGTTAAAAAATTGTAGAATTGAAAATAAGAAATAGATATGCTTAATATATGTATTTATTGCTAAAGAAATCATCCACAATACTTGACGATGAAAAAAAAGAGAAAATACATAAAATATGAAAAATTACAAACGAAATTACTTACAAAGTTATTAAAGAAAAATACTTTCTGAGGTCCCTATATGACCCCACTCAGCATTATGATCAAGAGTGTGTCCTGCGTGGGCTCATTTTAACCCTTAAAATGCTGTATACTAAAAAATAGATATGTTTAATATATGTATTTATTGCTGGACAAATCATCCATAATATTTGACGATGAAAAAAAAGAAAATATATAAAATATTAAAAATTACAAATGAAATTACCTACAAAGTTATTAAGGAAAAATATTTTCTGAGGTCCCTATAGGAACCCACTCAGGATTACGATCCAGAGTGTGTCGTGCTTGAGCTCATTTTAAACCTTAAAATGCTGTATACGAAAAAATAGATGTGTTTAATATATGCATTTATTGCTAGACAAATCATCCATAATACTTGATAATGAAAAAAGTGAAAGTACATAAAATATGAAAAATTGCTTACAACGTAGCATGGATTCTAAAGAGATATATTTTTTGTTGCAGGTTTCCGTGGCGAACAGTGCGAGGAGAACATCGACGACTGTCCAGGGAATCTCTGTCAGAACGGCGCGACCTGCGTGGACAGAGTGAACGAGTATTCCTGTCTATGCCCTCCGTCGTACACGGGCACGCAGTGCGAGCTGGATGTGGACGAATGTTCCATGAGACCATCGGTGTGTCACAACGGTGCCACATGCACCAACTCTCCCGGAAGTTACTCCTGCATTTGCGTGAACGGCTGGACTGGGCCGGATTGCAGCGTGAACATCGACGATTGCGCTGGCGCTGCTTGCTTCAACGGAGCTACCTGCATCGACAGAGTTGGCAGCTTTTATTGTCAGTGCACCTACGGAAAGACTGGTAAGTGCATCCGCCAACATATACTGCTCGTCCGTCACCAGTGAGAAACTTGTATGCACCACGTGGTATCCCTACTCCTAAAGCAGCCCATAGACGATCAATATTATTTATTATTCATATTTAATTCATATTTAATTTTCAACATTCTCTCGCTTTCCACACATTCTTCAAGAAATTTTATGCAACTTGGTTGGAGTCCCCCAACTGCATCCCTCCTTCATTTTCGCAAATCGTCAAATGAAATTAAACGATAAATAAGCAACTTATTTTTATTGAGAATACGATCAATATTATTTATTCATATTTAATTCATATTTAACTTGCAACATTCTTCAAGAAATTTTATTATTTTGCATTTGATTTGGTAAATCAATTTTTCTAATTGTTCAGAAAAAAATCAGGTCGTTTGGTCCGATGATAAAAAACGTTTTAGAGTGCGTTTAAATACTTTGGTGGTTCACTGTAAGTATGTGTACGTATGTACAACTGATCGATAATGTTTCCATCGTTCTCGAATCGATTACTCTCGTTGCTCGCCTTGAAAGCTGTACGAGCAGGCGAAATTATATTTTTCGTTCGTCCGGAGAGGTAATTGCTAATTGCTCCTTTCCCTCGCAGACCAAATTCAGTGGTAATTGTCAATGCACAGTCGGTTACCATAACCGTCGGATACCTGGCTCGAGTTCGATTTCTGGTAGAAGGATGCTCTTGTTTTGTTGTACTCTTTGCAGTCGTTCAGTAATTAAGGAACATTTTGATACGATATAGTTTAACATTATTGCGCAAACATCAATTTAATTTCCAATGTACGTACATGTAAATTAAATTTATTCATGCAAATTCGAATCGAGTCATGCTTCGATCTTATCCTTATTTCTATCAATTCAGTTTGGAAAGATCTGTGATCTAGCTGAACAAAACAAAATACAGCAACGCGTTGTACAAACTCTGAAGAGTAACATTAATTTCTGTTTTTCCATGTGAATATACATACGGAATACGATAAAATTGTTAGACGCATGAAAACCATTATGATAAAAATGAGTAAGTGTAATCTAAAATAGCAATAACATTAGACGAATTTAATGCTACCGTTATAGCATGTTCAACCTATTAAACATTTATTTTCGTTTGTTGCTATTCAGGTAGAAAGATTTCATTTCTACGCATAAATTCCACAGTCCATTTCGTGCATTTACGATAAATAAATAAATTGATATTTACGGCGCACAGATTCGATCCCATGTTTCACAATATCAATTATAATTTATTATATTATTTATTAAATATATATAATATAAATATCAGTTCATTTATTTGAAATTTTCGATCGAGATGAAAGGAAACAGTTATATTTACAATAAAATTGGGAATTTATGTTTACAATAAAATTGGGAAATTTCAAACAATTAACAGATTCAATGTATTTGAAATCGTTAATATCTGAAAGTGGTTTTACCAATTTGATCATCCAGTGTATCACGGGTTGTCCGGGTTGTTGAGGAATTGTTCTTTTGCACCGAAAGATTGCGAAAAAGTTTGAACCGACAAGGCGAGAGCGCGCGTTTCAGCGAATCGCGTCGATTAGCGTTGGCAGGGACCACGTCCTCCGATAACAAGGTTGCGGCTCGGAGAGGCCGTGTCGGTGTTATGCCGTCGCGAGTGCATCGACAGGCAAGTGCATCTGCACGTGCAACAATATGACGCAGCTTCCCCGCGGACGCGCTCAGCCCTCCCCCGGAATCCCGGGATTCCGCAGGCAGGAGCCTAGCCTTACCGAGTGGCGACCTTGAGGACTGAAAACGAGTTTCTGTCCTTACTTTCCTACCCGAGGCCGAAGGAGAGACGGTTTTCAGATCGATCGTTCCGACAGCGATCGCCAAATACAGGCATCCTTCTTCTGTCCCGGCATTATTGCGATTCCTCCGGTGCCCCGGACCCGACCGGCAACGACTTTTTCCAGATCGCAAGCTCGGGAAAATCTTTAAATGAAGGAATTCGCGCCGCGGCAGCTTACGCCGCTGCTCGCGGCCGGATTCCTGCGGAGACTTCAACGCGTGGTATGCCGTGTTCGAACGATCTTGAAATCCGAAACCTTTAACCCTTGCTTTTGCGCGCCGTTCGCCAAATTCATATTTAACTTTCAACATTCTCTCGCTTCCCACACGTTCTTCAAGAAATATGCAGCTTTGGTGGAGTCCCCCAACTGGCCACATATCCAACCCTCCTTCCTCCTTCATTTTCGCAACTTAAATCCTCGAATGAAATTAAACGATAAATTAAACTAACTTATTTTTATTGAGAATACGATAACAAATATTTACACAGTTTTTGCATTTTTCCTTGGATCTTTTCTGTCACCACTTTTGTAAGTACCGACTGCGGATCTTTATGTAACAATAAATATATTCTGCATTGATTGTGGGAAGCAGGAATAAAATAACAATTACAATATTCTTGAATGTTTCGAGTCTATTATTGTTTTATATTTCACCGAACTAGTTTCTTAATAAATAAAAAATAAATGCATAAAGATAAAATAAATGCATAAATATCCGCAGTCTGGTCATGGTAGTTTGCCCATACTTTGTATGTTAAAAGTAGGGGTAATTTTTGAAGATCGTTTAATCTGTGAAACGCCAAGAACGTTCCTCGTGTCATGTGAAACGTCCTGATAAAGCTTCGAAACTTTCACGTAAGGAAAGTGTAACGCCGATTAGGAACGTAGCGGTGTACAATTCCCTTACTTGAAACCAAGTTCCAACAATGGCCATAGGTTAACGGATTTACAATACGCACGTAGGCATAATGATGGTATCTCGAGGCCGTTTCTTGTACGTACGACGTGGTTACAGTTAGTCGCGGGTGTAATCGCGCATCTGCGTGCTTGTTTACTCTAGTTTATATATACGAACAACCAAGACATCGTTCCGTTACTGAGAACCGTGCGCGAAGAATGTACAAATTCTTAACGCTTCTCTTTCAATTTATAAACTCCGGATGTTATTGCAAATTTCCTTCGCGTAGGGAAGACTATTATCTCGTTCTAATCAACATTCATCACATAATTATATATTTTACCACGTTTTTATTAGCTCGCTTTCTCGTTTGTTTCTCTGTCTGTTCGGTGACAAATTTTGCAATTGATTTTAAACTAACTTCCTGATGAGCTAGAGACTTGAAATTGGATACATGGCTCAGAACTGGATGACAATGTATTAAAAATTTTGTTTTAAAGTCTATCCGTTTTGGATAACGGATACAAGTAACGCGACTTGTGAACATATTCATACTTCTCGATGCTCCACTGAAATGCTGCCGAATAATGAGAATTATTTACCGTGAACATAAAAAGAAGGGCTTTTAAAATATTTTCCACCATAGACTGATTTTCACCTACCGATTTTAACTAATAAAAAAACCAGTCTTTGCATTACTGCGAATTCAGAAGTAATTAAAAAAAGGCTCTTAAAAAGCGCTCTTAAAAAAAGGAAGAAGCTTCAGGTGTGACTTCAGAAAATTAATTGTTTTATCGTACACCGACTCGCATTGTCATTTCGTAAAATGTCCGGACAATTACCACGCTAGAAAAATTGATTTGTGGACAACCGTCTACCATGGCGAGGAAATTCCTTGAATTCCTCGGATGTCGTCGCGAAGTTCGCTGCAGGGAGCAATTAGACCGACCGGGGCCGCGTAAGCCCGGCCCGGTATTCCGCGTAATTTACTGAATGCGAATGTCGATCGTGGATCGACGAGAGCCCGAGTCGCTGGGATTTGTCACCGTTCTCTGTCCCGGCTCTTCTACGATTCTCTCTCGAGCGCGACGTTTCTGGCTAGGTTACGCGAGCCGAGCGATACGGTCCTTAATGATGTCCATCTTTGGCGGTTGCCGCCATGTTTGGCATTTCACGATCGACACTTTCGTCCTAGAAACGCAGGCTATCCGAACCGTCTCTCCTTCGGAATTATAACCGTCGTTGCGCGGAGTTTTCTCGTTCGCCTAGGAAACACTCTAAAACAAAGAAATCTTCGCTTTTCCAGGACTACTCTGCCATCTCGATGACGCCTGCACGTCGAACCCCTGTCACGAGGGTGCGATCTGCGACACCAGTCCCATTAATGGCTCGTTCACATGCTCCTGCGCGACCGGATACAAGGGGGTGGACTGCTCGGAGGACATCGACGAATGCGAGCAGGGTGAGTACTCATTTATTTTGACTCGTTGCATGATGTTACTAGACTGCGGATCTCTATAAAAAATATTCGGTAATTATACAGAAAACGTCTGTGTACTAAAACTCTAACCAAATGACAATATTATTAGCCTGGATATAAATTTTCCGATTTTTTTTGCACGTACTGAACTATTTTTCATCCAGAGAGAGATAAGTTAAAGAATAGGTAATTATATAGAAAAGGTACTCCGATTTTAATGAAATTTTAATATATTATGCAGCAACGCATTATCTGATCAACTTTTTCCTTGTTCAATATGTGGGGCTCGCTTTTAGTTTTTCAGATATTTGCAAAAAACTATCGCGAATACTGTATTGAATTTTTCGTATTCCTGCACGTATTAGCGATAGTCTTTTACAAATATCTCGAAAACTAAAAGCGACCCCGCTATATTGGAAAAGGAAAAAGTTGTTGAAAATGTCGAAATCTATAACATATTAAACATTCATTAAAATCGGAGTACGCAGACCTTTTCTATATAATTGCCAAAATAAAAAAGTAGAAACAAATATATCCAATACTATTTAACCCCAAAATAGAATTTAAATTATTAAATATATTAGTATCTAATCGATCACTAAACATTTAAGTATTAAGGATTAAATATTTTACTTAAACGTAGCTTAGAATGGATTGTAAACTTCTATTTTTTTCTGTAAATTCAACTGTTCTTCTGCCACTGTTTTAATTGTGTAATTGTTTTTTATATAAAGTTCGCTTTACATTACGCGTACAAATTCCTTCGGTTGCGAGCGTGAATATATTTGTTAATAAAGACATCCGAGCTAACAAAAAGGATATATTATTTTAAAGAAGCAAAAAGACGATATTGAAAGCAATCGAAGAAATTCATATTTACCACCGTCACAATTACATGTAGTACAGATGCAATCTTACTACTCCATAAATGTCGTAACTGTGTTACTAAATTAATGTCCGGTAGAACGTCTCGAAAGCAATCTTGCCTCGCAACAAATTCGCGCCAACGCCTCGCGATGCCTCATCGGAGATGGTTATTAATGATTCTGCTCGGCCGCTTGATGATTTGTCTCATTTTACTCGACGATGATTTCGCGCATGAGCGGACCGCAGAAGTATATCGCGGAGAAGCTACCTTATCGATTTTATCGTACTAGATCATACTTATGTACATAAATTATGATCATAATAAATCATGGTCGTATACGGTGCAGCACGACGTTAGAAAGGCTCGGAGGGTTTAATAAAAATTATATTCAATTTTCACGATGTAGCCATTGTGTTAATATTTAAACAATATAGATCCTAATGAATTTATTAAAACGTTGCTCACCAGCGATTTTCTCACAAGTTACGAAGCAGTATGATTTAGTAATTTCTCTTGGGATTATTGTTTAAAAAATAAATCGATGTAGAATAGCAATTAAAAATCGTAATAGAATAAAATCAGACCCAGTTGATTAATAGAAGAATAGAATTGTTAAAAGGAAACTATTATAATTATATGACGGATCAAAGAAATTGGATTACGGATACTTCATTGTAGATGCAGCTTCTTCTTTTAGTTTCACCGAGACGATTCTTCTTCGATGCGTTTGAATATTCGGTTTCGGAGATCGAGAACAGCTGATTGTTATTAGATTAATGTTCACAATCGTGCGAGGAAGCCCCCACGGTTCGGGCAAATTGAAATCCCACGCGTGGTATATCGTCGGACGGGAACCGATCGATCGCGATCGATTAACTCGGTTCTGAACGCGGTTCATTCATTCTGCGTTCCTCCATCTTGTTACCTTCTTCCCGTTATTGCAGTTGTCGCCGAACGTGATTGATCCATCATGAACGGGGAATTCGTGATCGTTACGTTGCGGCAATCCTGTTTGAATACATCCGACTTGCAAAATGATGTATCTTCGATTGCGAGTGCGAAAATATGCAACTCATTCAGGTCGTATGCGATACCACCCGATGCGTTTATTATCAGAATATTACATTATATCAATTCCATCAGAGAACTGCATGCACTTCAACCGAGAATCTATTCTTCCCACAATTTGTTTAAACCTAACCAATTTGCTGCTTCAACAAATATCAACACAATTTATTACTTTACAAAAATGGATTTTAAAACGTTAATAATTTATATTAAATTCTTTCAGTTTTTCAATTTCAAATTTTACCCTATTTTCTCTGAAAGATAAAATAAATATATAAGGATGTCGATACATGATCAGTAATTTATTAAAATTATTAAGGGAAGAAACGTAATTCTATTTGGTTTTAGTTGCGTTTCATACAGAAAATTCTTATCAATAACAAGTTGATAAGTATATCGAACAATTTTCGATAGCAACACTGTTAAATACTTTCAATTATTCAATTTCAAATTTTACCTTATTTTCTCTGAAGAATAAAATAAATATATAACGATGTCGATAGCAACACTGTTAAATTCTTTCAATTTTTCAATTTCAAATTTTACCTTATTTTCTCTGAAAGATAAAATAAATATATAAGGGTGTCGATACATGATCAGTAATTTATTAAAATTATTAAGGGAAGAAACGTAATTCTATTTGGTTTTAGTTGCGTTTCATACAGAAAATTCTTATCAATAACAAGTTGATAAGTATATCGAACAATTTTCGATAGCAACACTGTTAAATACTTTCAATTATTCAATTTCAAATTTTACCTTATTTTCTCTGTACGATAAAATAAATATATAAGGGTGTCTCGATACATGATCAGTAATTTATTAAAATTATTAAGGGAAGAAACGTAATTCTGTTTGGTTTTAGTCGTGTTTCATACAGAAAATTTTTATCAATAACAAGTTGATAAATATATCGAACAATTTGCGGCGCAGAAATGTTTTGCAGCGGAATGCCGAGGTTGATAATTTTATGGTGTTTTTCGATAGCAAGGCGAGGAGGTTGTTCGCGAAGGAAGAGCATCAGTTCTCCCCAAAGAGTTCAGATCTCTCGTTCGCGATCTCGTTCTCAAAGCATTCCACTCGAACACCTGTAGGGTGCACTGCACCTTAATAAGTATCCGACATCTTCTTCTTATTTCCATTTCGTATCTGCGGGCAAACTTGTCATTCGTAGGCCCTCTCAGCCTCTCCCCCCACCCCTCCGAGGATGAGTTACCCCGATGCGTGGCCTGCGATTGGAAGGCTCGATACGATGCGTCGAGCGAGTCCCTGCTGCCAGAACAGCGACGATTATTAATAATTCCAGCAAGGTAATTGATGGTCCGCCGGGGATTTATGTTTCGAACTGAGCGTTACACGGCGATATCGATCGATCGACAGTTGTCTCGGGTGGATTTCGTCGGGGTCCTTTGAATCGTATCGGAACATGCTCGGACTGACTGTACGCATTAGAATTAACTATGCGTTTTACCAGGAACATTGCCTTAATCCAAAACGAGCCACAGAACTTTCATAAAGACTAATCTCTTTGGAAAAAACCTTGTTGTTATCAACAATTTTTCTAAAAAAATTACTATCATCGTATCGGCGACATTGTCCTGATTAAAATGAGTCCAAACACGACACACTTCGAATCATAGTTACTCGTTTAATTCACGATACAGTAGGACCTCGATTATCCGAACTGATAGTGGAACATGGACAGATAAATGAAAGATTTCGATAAATTTTCATTCGCTTCTTAAGCTTGTAGAATTTTTCAATTTCTTTAGAATAAACCGAGCGGTAAAATTTCGACGGGGAAGGAAGTGCCGGCGCCCACGGAAATTCCGCGAGGTCAAGGTTAAATCAGAAGCGTCGGAAATCGACACGCGTTTTGCGCGAAACGGTAGAAATTTAGCGTTCGTTCCGCATAGGCACGCGGGTAATGGGTTTGCAATTAACTAGCTGGACGGTCAGTAGTTCCTATTTAATTAATAGTCCTGCGGAGGATCGAGCCCAGCATGGGGCCCACACACCTCGACGATTTTCCTCCATACTCGTTGGCTCCTCGGCGGTTGTATCGCTGCGCACTATCAGTCGGAATTCGATTTATGATATTGCAGTACGCGGCGGAGCTCTCGCTGTCAATCTACGCCGGGGCATCGTTGACATGGAAATAAGTAGAAAACGCCAGCGCAGTCGTGTTCGATCACCCGTGAACCAGGAAAAATGGTAATGGTCCATGGTAACGAGAGAAAAGGAAGGATGGAATCACCGTTAACGCAAAAGGAAATCGATCCGCGGGACTCTGTTGCGCTCCGAAGAACGGAAAAACTACGCCCAGCGAGATCCTTTTTTTTCTTTCTTTCTTTATTTAATCCTCCACTTTAATATCGGCGGTCTGCTTCTTGCGAAACTCGTAATGGAGTTGGTCGGAGAGCTCGTGCTCTCCTTGATGCTTCTAGCGCATGGCAATATGCCAATTTTCATTTCTCGGAACCGCGTACGAGGCGTCTCTCACATAAAGAAAATATTGCTTAGATAGGAATTATCCTTAACAGTGTTTCAATTCCTACGGCTTATTTTCATTCCGCTTTCCAGCGAGAGGCATCTGCCTTGCCACTCCCTGGTCGGTGTCGGCAATTAAATATTAACCCGCGTTGCAACGCGGAGCTATTTTAACTCGAAAATCATACATCTCTTCCGACCTGGAAGAACTTCGGATTTTTATGAAATTTTAATATGTTATGCAGCAACGCATTCTGAACAACTTTTTCCTTTTCCAATATAGGGGGGTCGCTTTTAGTTTTCGAGATATTTGCAAAAGACTATCGCTAATACTGTATTGAAGTTTTCGTATTCCTGCATGCTCCGCGGCAACGTAAACCTGTTCCGGGGCCGCAACTGTTTACTTTTTCTTTGTAAACACGTTGTGGAAATGAGAAGCAACAATACCACATACACACACCCAGTGCAGGAATACGAAAAATTCAATACAGTATTCGCAATAGTTTTTTGCAAATATCTGAAAAACTAGAAACGACCCGACTATATTGGAAAAGGAAAAAGTTGTTCAGAATATATTACTGCATAACATATTAAAATTTCATGAACATCGGAGTACGCAGATCTTTTCTATATAATTACCATTTTAAATAATTAACTTCAGCCGTATATATTTATTAAAGGATCTAGTTAAAAAAAAATCCCTGGAGATCCTGAAAATTGTGAACGAGTATAATATGTTCCATATAATTCGAATGGAATGAGATGAAGAAAAAGTGAAAATAACGCTGACGCGAAGATAAGAGCGAAACAAAGTAGAGTCTCTGAAATGTGCGCGAGCTGGGGAAAAAAGGAAAACACGGATAGCAGCAGAAGGAGCACTGGGAAACATAGCCGAGTAAATCCTTTCATTCGCTCGATAATAAATACGCGCCGCCTGCCGTAGGTGAGCGCACCGGTTAATACGTTTCGTTCCAGACAAAGACACTTCATTAATAATCAGAAACACTTCTTTTGTATCGCGTTTGCGGGCCGACTGGCTTGGCTCTCTCGGTCCCTCCTGAACAGGAGATGAACTTTCGTACGCATTCTCTCTCTCGCATTAGTAACTCGTGTTCCCTTGGCGCGTTAATCAACCACGCTCGGGAATTAATTGGATTTCGGGGGTGAACGTTACCGATCGAGAAAAGACACTGTTTAGATCATCCTGCTCATTAGAGCTGAGCAACAACCGGCCATCCATTCGATCCCTCGATTTCGTTAGACAACCCCGTACACTAATTTACCAAACAGTCAACGATATCGGTAGACTGATGCGAGGGAATCTCTTAATTACGGAGATTTATGCGGTCCCCTTTTGTATCGCATTATTTTTATCGCACTTTCGATGTAGTGTGAGCTCTTCGTCGTAAAAAAGATTCGAATTTTTTAAACATTGGGAACCTGTCCGACCCTCGTCATGTTTTATGCACTATTCAAGTTTTGCTAAAATGTTCGTTTCTAAATTGAGAAATCCAATCACGTCGGAACAATTGTTATACTCGAATAGACTGCGGATTTTTGCCAAGTTTATGTACAACATAAATAAAGTGTTTAATTTAATTGCTGTTTCCGTCGCACAGTGGGTTGAAAACAAGAAAAACGCGAACAAAAATTATTTTTAAGTTATTTCTGTGTAACAAAAACAAACAAAATCCATGCTTATTATTATGTCCTTCTTGAAACACGCTTTCAGTTAAGTACATGGTTAAATGTATTAACCCTTTGCATTCGAGAGGCGCCTCTGAGACGTCACTAAAGATTGCTGTATTATTATTAAAAATATTGTTTACATTATCAGATATGTCGGTATCTAAACAAATTAATAAACATTTAAATATTCTATGAAGTATCACATCAATTTCATATCTATAAATTTTAAAAAAATCATAGAGAATGAAAATATTCTAGGTCAGAAGAAACGTTTGATTTTCGAGTTAAAATAGCTCCGAGTGCAAAGGGTTAAGTTATAACGTACTGAATGAAACGATATTCTAAAAAATTCCGGAGAAGCTACTTTTAGGAATTTTTTATTGAACTTCATTATTTAATTGTGGGATACAGAGGTATGGAATTTTAAGATTATAATTTTAAAGAATTAAATTTTTAAACTTAAGAATATAGTTTCAATCCACTGTGCGTCGTGGTGACATCGTGGTAACATGGCTGAAACTATGTTTCGAAAAGTGAACTAGATGAATTATTATACCGAAGGATACTGGCCACACCTAACGTGTTTCAGTCACGGTAAAACATTCGGCCCAATTGAAAGTCACGCGTATCAAAGCATGAGAGCGCTTAGGTTCTCTCGCGTGCCCTTTTTTCGCGTCGGAGCCGCGTTTTATTCCCCGAAAAAATTGACGGGTTGCCACGAATAGTTCTCGGGATAGTTCTCTCCGGGAGAAAGCGTTCCGAGAGTCCTGGACCGAACTCCCCCTGCACGAGATTTCAGCCGTTAAAGTTTTTTATAGCCGCATAATGAATTAAGGATCCCAGTTTTTCTGGGCCCCGTTCGAGAACCCGTTCCCTTCGGCTGGTAGACAGTACCCGTGTGTCATGCTTCGAACGCGAGGATTGTAATTAGGAAGACATTACTCAAAGAGAGCCTTTTCTCCCTTGGGACCGGAACGATTCTTCCTGGCTGGTGCCTCTTCTCTTCTTTTTCCTACGCTCGCCTGATGGGCCCTCGGGCCCTGTTTTAGGGCGTTGATACCACGCTCCTGGACTAAGTCATCCTGCAATTTAGCAAGAATTTGATTTTACGATCAATACCGATCGATATATTTCAATAACGAAGACATTGGTAAAGATTCATGAATATCAGATTGAGTATCGTCTCAGAGTAACAAAGACTAATAGCGTAATAAAGCGAGAGCTCATTAGCGCCGATTTTGGGACATTGATGGTGCCATCTGATTGGTCTACATTTTATTTCATAGTTGATTCTTGCGAAAGTGGTGTAAGTCGGCAAGTTAAGAGTTTCAATATTCAATAATGAATATCATGAATACGTATATACGTATATAAATAATATTTGGTCCACTCAACATTGCAAATCCATTTACCACTCTTCTCCTTTAGGACCTATTAGTTTATTAAATATTATGAAAATATAAATATTATGAATAAAACGATGACCTCAAAAATCCTAAAATGTGGTTTCAAACCGAATATATAAATACCGATTTACAACGCGGCTGAAATATAAAATAAATGTTATATTAATCTAAATATCAGTGTGGATAAATTTGAATTTTTTTCGTACTTCAGAATCGATGTTTCAAATTTGCGCCGTCCGAGAACGCCAACCTGGGATTCATTACTTTTTTGCGGGGCAGGGTGGTTTCCTTTTTCTTTTTCTTTTGAACGGCATCGAATTTATCCAGCGGGATTTCTGCACGATCATAATCCATCAACGGGTCGATTTTCCAGCGCCCTGTTCCAGTTTAAGATTTTGAATACCGGCCCGAGTGATTAGTCGAAGCTCACGCCCTTCCCATCTCATTTATCCCACTCCTTTGTTTCTCTTTTGCGGCCTTTCGGTGGTACCAGTCATTAAATCCGGGGGAACGTCGACTTTCTTCCTGCTCATCTCTGCTCTTTACCTCCCTATCCTCTATCTCTCTCTATCTCGGAACGATTGCTAGCGACCTTCTCCGATGTTATGGGCCGATAAACGCGACAGCTCTTCTTGCCGCCGGCATTGAAATCACCGCGGAGTAGCACACACCGATCGGCCGACGCTTGTAATTATATCGGTCGGATCGATGACGCTTCCGAGATCGTTCAACCCCAGCCCCCTGTTTTCTAATATTTTCGATTACTTCTTCATCTTTATTTTTCATTTATTTAATAATAATTAATTAATTATTTTTTCAAATTAAATTAATATTAATAATATTAAAGCGAAATTTACTTATGGATTAATTAATCCAATTAATCGCATTATTGCAACAATCACACACTATTTATAACAGTATTGATTTTTTTATATTGATAATACCTATCGATTGTATATTTTGTTTTTGTTTCTTATTAGATAAGTAGTCTTTTATCTTCCTCTTTTTTTTCTTTTCTTTATAAATACGTATTTAAAAAGGGCTTCTGCCCGTCTATGATAATTAATAATAATCTTCGGCCTCGAAATAAAAATGTCCGTTTATTATCTCGGCGGTGGCCCCCGGGGGCTCCTCCGTTCGCAACCCCCTCGCGTGTTCGCATAATAATTCGAGGGGTTTATGGCTCGTGGCGAAACCTTGCGAACAGAATTTGCTCGTATTCCGCGTTCGTTTAATCGAGATAATCCGGGGCCCGAAGTCGCCCTCGAGATCGCGGATTACTCCGATAATTCCTTAATTACCGCGCCGAGTCTCGTCCGCTCGCTACCGATCGAATTTGCATTAGGGGATCGTAATATCGAGCTCTCTCTCCCTTCGGCGAATAACGCTAACTCGTTTAATTGATATTTTAACGAATCCGGAAGATAAGCGCGCCGCACTTGTTAATTAACCGTTCGTTTCTTTTCACCCGGGACCCCTTCGGCCGTGCGCGAATGAAAAGAACCCCGAGGACTCTTCTTCTTTTTGTGGACGTCTTGTTCATCCGTCTACCATATTGCTACAGTTCAAGATGAAATTATATTCGAATATTCACTTTCAATATTAACAAAAATTAATTATTAACAAATATGTTTTTAACAAAGCTGTTGCAGTTCTTCATATTTTAAATAATTTTATATTTTATATAAATAAATATATATTTATATAAAATTATATATAATATAATTTTTATATAATATAATTATATGAAATTATATAAAATTTATGTATATATATATAATTATATATATAAAATTATATATAAATTTTTATATTTTTATATTTTATATTTTATATAATTTTATATTCGTCTATATCTGTTTCACTAAATAAGGCTGTACAATCAACGTCGGATGTTAATTATATTTAGGAAGATTGAGTACGTGCCCTGATCCCTCACGGAAATATTAACTTTTAACGGATTTTTGTTATTCCAATCGTAAATATTAAGATAATAAATATCACAATATCTGAATTCTTTATTCGAATAATAAATAATATCTTAAACGTGAAAAGTTA
>CM052330.1:8330375-8355893 GCA_028455615.1 Lasioglossum zephyrum | reverse complement strand
AATAGTAGTTGACTCGTTTGAAAGTTCTACGCGTATAAATTCGAGTATAAAAGATGAATTATTACAAAATAATATTGTTTTAGTTAATCTACTGCGTATTTTTGTTCTATTTGCTACTGTACATGTTCCAATATAACGCAATCTTAAATTGCAGTATTTAAACGCTATCATTTTCATTAATAATACAATGTGATTAGTTTGCTCAGGTTATGGTTATGGTTAAGAATTATCTTTTCACGTCACATTTTATACATATCTGAATGTATTTTTCGATCAGTTAGAGAATCGATCATCGTGACCTCGATGACCTTGATAACTCCGAAAAAAATATTCTAGCCAGATATTTGATCCATCGACACCATGCACATCAGGAAACAAATATTTTTTGCATCACAATAACCTGAAGAGATATTTAGGTGTTCTTGTTTAAACGGACCTCCCTGTATATGGTGTAACGTTTAGCTGATACGAAGAGGCTAGAGCATAGGTAGCCATTCTCCGGAGGGAGTTCGATGAACGTGGGCCCTTAAAAATCGCGCAAAATCAAGGGAAGTCTTCCCGCGGGACACTTCCATAAATACAAAGCAGAGCGTCGACAGGCCAGCGAGAGAGATACTATCTGGTTTACCCAACACGCCTGCTAAGCCTTCTAGCGGACTTTATCCGAGCTGATCAGCGCTCGCGCGTCTTTCTTTCGGCCTGTCGTTATCCGGCCTTATCTCACCCTCTCTCTTTTCGTCAGTCGCGAAGTACGAGGAACTCTAGACGAGAACACTCTGGACACGCGGCATCTAAATTGGTCCAGATCACCGACCGCTGATTACGTCCGCCTAGGCCAGAGAAAAAAAGAAACGACGAATCCCGAAAAACTCGACGCTCCGACCACGGTTTTTCCTCCCGCTCGAATACCTTCGCCGGGTGCTCCGTCAGCCGTGAAAGAATTCTCCGGCTCCGATTACATTCGAATCATACGAAAAACATCTCAGATCTCTAATCCGTAGCGGTTTCACGACGCGGTCTTCCGAATTTTAAGCTACCCTTAAAAAAGCATCACTTCCTACTAACTTCGTTTCTATTCGCTATACTAATCTTTGATCGGATAATAATAATTCTTTTTACTAGTTATTGGTAGTTTGAATAAGTAATTAAAACATTCAAAGTTCTTCATTCTGAATCACTAAAATCTTGAAAGGTGTGTTTATGCAATTTTCAATTTTTTCCAGGCAAATCTGGAGAAAGTAGAATCGTGCGATAAATTATTTTTCAGTGACGATAAAATTCGTATTTATGAAATGTTAAGTTGGGGAAGAAATTACTTCGTATTTCAATGCAGAAATGGATCAAGATTTTTCCATATTTTACACGAAGCTTATTAAATCGAGTTAGTGCCGTTTCATAAATAATTGAAATACAAATAGAATAGAAATCATAAAAAATTCTGTGGAATTTTATATTCTAGTATTTCTTTTTCAAAATGTTCAGAATTAGTTGGAAATTAGTTGGATGAGATATAATATAAAACAGTGTATAAAATAAATATACATAATATAAAACATTCGAAGAATCTAAGAATATTCTTCTAACGTCTCCAATGTAAAAAATCTATTAAAGGGGACGAAATATTTGTATTTGAATTGGCGTACGGACGCAACCTCCCGAAAGGTTAAATGACAAATCGAGTGCCAGCGGAGAACACGTATTATTGTTTGATTAGTCGGTTTGTTATTGCAAAAGAGGCCGTGACAACGATGTTGTCCTCGTGGAAACGTTCCGAGTTCAATAAATCCTGGCCATTCGTCGCCCCCGCTCGAGGGCCATTCATCAGGCCACTCAGACGGATCTATTAGATCGCGGAACGACCGTCGGGAAACACGACGCGCCAGCAAAACAAAGAGTTCCGCGAACCAGCTCGGGGAAAAAATGAGCCAGGAGGAAGACCACCTTTGGCGCTCGTTGCTAACAAGCTGCGTTGTCGCTCAGCAAGACGCCCAGGCCCGTTCTCTAACGCGTCTTCTTTTTCGCGGCATCAGTCACCGGCTGAAATCGGCCGGGGACCTCGACGACGACATTATAGGGAAGGACGAGTCGCGAACTTGTCGCCTAACCCCTTTTTACCGCGGCTGTTGGTGCACCGTCCTTCGTGATATATGGCCATTAATGGTGCTCCTTAGGATTCAATATTGTCTCGAGATTTTTTCGATCTTACCCTCTCTAAGACTCGATGAGAAAACTAGCTTTGCAAAATTTTTAAGCAATCGGACAGGGAACCTGCATTCGCGTCAAACTTCGAAAATTGTTGGACCTGTGTTTCGTTGTTTTTCCAAGTATAAACCCTTCGCTGCATGATTCTTTTTAATTTAATCAAAAAGTCGACAGAAGGTCAGTTTTTTTATGTTTTATGTAAAAGACAAATATTAAAAAGAAATTAAAACAACAGATTGTATCAGATGCAGCGAAGGGTTAATTATTTTTGAAACAGTGAGAACAACCCCGAAACTTCTCGATTTCCATTTATTTTGTCTGTTCTCGGTGCCCCGGTTTCGCCACCGAGAACGGCGACCTTAAAAAGCTGCGGATCAAATCTAACATGGTTGGTTCTTGTTACTCGGAGGTACAAGCTTTCGCAGAGAACTTGTGCGAGTTACCATTCGTGTGACCATTTCACGTGGAAAAAGTTCTACACGGTTCTTTGGAGAAAGTTGCTCTAATTCTTTGTACCGTGACAATTTCCGAATCTCTTTGGAACTTACAATTCTCACGAAACTATCGTATTAAGGCAATGCACTGATGTTCCATCCAATTTTCCTGTTGCCATCGTCGAGAAAATATGCAATTTAAAAGTGCAACGGAACGTGAGCGCCGGTACCATTCTCCTCCCGAAGGTGTGTGGACCATAAGTACCATGTGTGGTATTAGTTAGCTTAGTAGGATGATTACAAGAAGAATACAATATTTATTTGGCTCCTGTGTCCTGGAATCAATGCGTACATTTGTTTATCTTGCACGGAGATCCACAACCTAATTATTAATACATAAAATGTGCTTTCAGAAAAATATTTAGGGTGTGAAAATATGTAGACAATGTTTCGTGCACAAGAAAAACGTCACAACTCAAAATTCTAATACATTTTTCTATTAGTACATACTTATAAAAAATTAACCTCATAGATAAACCTATTAGGTTTTATTTGTGCAGCTGCAATTAGTTAGTTCCCTTATAAAAAATGATAAGAGAAATAATAAAACGAAAAATAATAAAAGATTGATTTTATTTAGACTTTGAGTAGCTCCTATTGTAATATGTGCTGGATACAATAATTTCTTACGAATGCATTTACATCAATAATCATAAAATAAAACAATTAATTAATACATTAAACTTTAATAAATAATGTTTAACGTATTAATTAACATAAAATTTTAATTAATACATTAAACAATCGAAGAACATGTAAGCGCTGCCCTGTGTAATTGATATTTTTATATTTCTCACGTTTTTCTCGTTCACGACCGAAGCGTGTTCTTGTACCTAAGATGGTAAGGCATGCAAAAAAAAAAATGTTAATGTCTTGCTGTTTCTACGAAACAGAAGTGCCGCGTGAGCTAAGTATCGAGCTTCGAGATTTGCTTCACAATAGGAGCCGATACAGTCTCGTGTAAACCGGGCTTGAAACACGAACTGCCGAGAGTCCGAGAGGCGAGCTCCTTTCGCTCTTTCCTCGGCTTCATAACTTTTACCTGTTATTCTTTTCCGCGGCGTTCTTTCCGCCGCGGCGCATGCTCTCGAGTTGCAACGATGGGCGTAGAGACCCGGCGACAGTTCGAGATAAATAACGCTCGCGACAGGACAATGTGTCCGGCGTCGTTGTACCTTTGCCTTTGCTATCGTGCGAATCCGGCTTAAGGGCGTCTCCTCCTAGCAAATGCGTTAACCTTTTACTCGACGCCGCCGCCGCCGCCATAGAGGCAACCCGTTTCGTTACATAATTCTCAGCTGTTCTCAATCGAACGGAGAATCGAGCGGAGAATTCGCTTCGGACAATACCTCGCCGATTTTCCTTCAAACGTGGACAAAGCGATTTGAATTTATTACGGAAATCGTAACACGCCGGAGAAGCTGTTATGATTAATAAAAACCCAAGAAAAACATCCTGTAAACAGGAGCCAAGTTCTTTATGACCGTAAAAAGTTATGAGATCAAAGAAAATACTGGCAAGTTCGTTAGCTTAGAAATACCTCTTGCAATACTGAAAAAAAGCGTTTATAAAAATTAGTTTAAAAGAATGCTATTTAATTTTTAAAGAGCTACATGGAGGGCTAAATCATTATTGGAAAAGAAAATTCATTTTCTTCCCAACACCTGGTAACGAATACAGTAACCTCGTACACATACACACATACATCATCTTCAACCCTATATAATAATTGTAAAACAAAAAAGCTAGTCAGTGTAAAAGAAAAATTGAGAAAACCAACAAACGCTTAATTAATTCTGCATACGAGTGTATGGTCAAGGGCGTTAGCTTAGAAATACCTCTTTCAATACTGAAAAAAGTGTTTGTAAAAATTAGTTTAAAAGAACGCTATTTAATTTTTAAATATTGGAAAAGATAACATAACATGTTTGAAAAGAAAATTCATTTTCTTCCCAACACCTAGAAACAAATACAGTAACCTCGTATACATACACACATACATCATCTTCAACCCTTTATAATTGTAAAATAAAAAAGCCAGTCAGTGTAATAGAAAAATTAAGAAAACAAAGAATCGCCCTAATAATTCTGCATGCGAGTGTATGGTCAAGGGCGCAACGAATCCTGAATTTCTCAGCGGGTATTTCAATCGAGAAAGTAGAAACTCCGATGAGATGTAAGGTCTATCGGAGAGGCTCGTCAGCGTTGGCAGACGTAGGAGCCGAATCTCTTGCGGATCTGTCAGGGCTGCCGAAGTGTTCTCGGCCGGGCAATATATCGTCTGGCTTCGGACATCGTTATACCGTTAGCCGGGGCGTCCAATGCGCGACGGTCCTGTAAAAGGGGCCGGGGGACAATCCCAGATCCTCGAGGACGATAACCGGATGACGAGAACGAAGCCCGGTAGAAGAGAGCATTTGACGAATAGACAAGTCGGTATAAACATGACCGTATATACCGGCCGGGGGCCGTTTCGCTACCGGCCAGAAGGAGATAAGCCTGTTGCCGTGGTCGTCGTTCGTCTTCTTCCCCTCTTCCTTCGCTTTCAAGTGCGTTCCCTTCCTCCGCTTCCTTTTTTCTCTCCTCTTCTTCCAATCCGAGGTGGAGCCTTTTAGTTAACCCCTGCGGAGGACAGACTCACCGAAGAATTCGATCTCCGGACAGGGAGAGAGAGAGGAGGGGGAGGGTTTGTTCATGGTGTTCGATTTAAGTCGGCGGAAGTCGATGGAGACTCGACACCAGCGAAAACGTCCGGCCAGTTTCGAACGGTGTTTGTTGCTCACTTTTGCCAGCCACGTATTTATAATTCAATCCTCTTATCCGAGATTCGATGACACCGACACGCTGCCAGCCAGTTTGAAATCTCAATTTGATTTACGGCGCCGCCAATGGAGCCGCGAGTCCCACTGAAAAACCCCAGCTGACTCTCCTCGTTGCAAATTGCTGGCGCGTGGAAGATCGAGAAAGTTGCCGTTGAAAACTGTTGCAACTCGCGAATTACTTTGAACGGGAATCAGTGTGAAATGAAACAAAAGCCTGGAAAATTAGCTAAACTGAAGAATAGTTACTTTCTCTGCGATTTCGATGATTTTTGGATATGTTATATGTAAAACTAAACATTTCCAACAACTTTACCCTATAGGTCCGACATATTTGTAAACACTGCTGATACTAGACACTGAATTGAATTCTGCCTATTGTTGTGGGGCTGTGATCTTGTACGTGTCAGTATCGATGCTCCCGTGGTCGATTTTTTTCTGTTTACAAACAATAGTGCTCTCCCAGCGTCACTTCGGTTACACGTCGCTAAAAACAAGGTCATTTTTGTTCAACTCGTCTCCCCTCCTCCCAAGATTAAATCCTGGGTGCACCACTGACAGGAATCATGTATAACTGTTTCCTTCGATCTCGATCGACAATTTTAAATAAATAAATTGATATTTACGGCGCACAGATTAGATTCTATGTTACTAACTAAGCAGTTTTGCAAATTAATATAACTTTTTCCGACGTTTCGGTCTTGTTCAAGACCATTTTCAAGAAATATATAATTGCGTCTGTAAAAATTAATCAATTTTTTAAAATTATTTATATTAATATATATTATATTTATATACAATTAATAAATTATATAGATCAAGTTTAATTCCGTGTTGAAAAGCAAAAAGGAAAGGAAAGACGAGTCGCAAACGGAAAAACCAACGGTTTTATGGAGCAAACTTACTCGCTAAGTGAAAAATTATTTTGAAATTTTTTAACTAGAGTCCAAAGGAAACCGATCAGGATTATGGTAGCCATGTTTGCTTAGCGGTGGCTCGCCAGCGCGTTTACTTTTTAATTAAGCCTACCGGCGAAATACAAACGGCCGTTTGCACGCGCCTTTAATGGAAAACGATACGCCGGGGATATGGGAGAGAAAGAGACGAGGCTTCGAACTTCGACTGGCAATTAACTTCCGCCAATAAAGCGGCGGCTTGTTTCGCCGCTCAAATTAATTTCCCCGGCGCGATAACGACAGCGCCCTCCGCCCGGCTACGCGCTGATCGATCGCCGGAAAGATCGAGCGGTACTTCGATCGTTTTTGCGTGGGTCCTTTCGCGAATTTAATGAACAACTCGCCGAGAAAAAAAAGAAAACGCGAACCATCTCTCCTGTCGGCGATGGGACGAGGCACGACGTACGTGACCGATGAACGCGTGTGCTGTCAGGCTTCGCTATCCTAACAATAATTGCGAGTAATCCTGTAGATAATGACTGGACATGTATTCGAACCTGTGGATAATAGAATGAGTCTTATAGAATGAGTCTGGAGAATGAGAAAATCTTTCTTCGATTCACGAGGGTGTGGTCGAACTTGAAAAATGCTCGTTATTAATTAATAAACTGCGGGTTTTATGCGTTTATGATCAAAATTGGCTAGGTCCAATTTATTACAGGGAAAATATTTGAAGAATTTAGATGCACTATTTATTATTTTCAACGTATTTGCAATAACAAATCCTGATTGATTATTATAGTAATTAAATGTTCCAATCGCCAAAGTGGTCTCACATAGAGATACAGATTTTATTTTTGGACAAGGAGATTTAACGAAATTAATTAAAAAATGATTAGAAAAAATATATTTATTACGATAGTGGGTAGGAATAATTTTTATTATGAATTTCGTTGGAAATTTCATCCCGATATCTTTTATGATTGAAAAGTAATGAAAAGTTCTAGTAAAATACCAGAATCATGTACATAATAATAATAATAATAATAATGTACCGATTCATATTTAGTTCCATTAAATCATGGATTAAATAGTCATGGAAAATCCAAACTGCATCGTGTTTGGTATCATCTTAATCCGAAAAGATGTAGCGAATGTGCATCTAAAATGGAACCCGGAAATTTTCAAAACTTAAAAAAAAGCGCAAATTATGGAATATTCTTGAAAATTATCTACAATTAAAACGAAATAAATTCCGCAGGTTTCTTTGAATTGATCTACTATTAGAAAATGTTTACAAGCTGGTTTATACACTTTTCTCAACAATAAAGTCCGAAGACTTATTTCCATAATTTCTCGTAGCATAAACCATAATGAACCAGAATAGAAGTTCAGTTATGGATGAAATTGGCAAGAAGGGCCGAGATTTGTTAGGGAAAGTTCCAAGGGAAGCCTCTCCGACAGGAAGACCTTACTCTCTTCAGCATCGAGAAAGAAAAACGCCGAGGCTTCCCTCCGATCTGGTATAGTTATCGAGACGAAAACGTAGTTTCTCAGATCGATTTCCTCCCATCGATTACCACCGTGATCAAGCGGCAGCAACGGCAGACGGCCAATTTCATCGTTCGTTTCATTTGATTTGTCGACGAATCGTTTTTCCCCCCTTTTTCGCCTGGCGGTACATCGAATCCCTTGAGCAGAGCATGATCAGAGCATGAGCAGAGGCCGGCTAATGGTGGATCGGCCAGTAACGAGAGCAAATGTAGGACGAGAACGGAAGGTGTAAGGATCGTGTAACTCCCTGTATCCCTCTTCTACCAGTCGGTTCCCTTTGCCCCTGAAGAGAAGCGGGCCCTCGGCCCCGCGAAGAAATCTCGAGGCCCCAGGAACATGTTTTGCTACTCGCCTCGTTACCGTAGAACAATAATAGAATCCTGGTAGGGGAAAATCGAAACGCCTCGATCCTCCGGGCTGCTGCTGCTCCTTTTACGAGGCTGCTTTTGATCGAGGCGGCGGCACTTGTCCACCGCAAAAACCAACGAACGAAAATGGGAATCGAAGGCTGAATGTCTCTCCGGCGACGCTGTCGCGCCAATTACGTGACACGCAGTTTAATGAAAGAAGGATCGAGGGCGGTTTTTGAGTTTCAGATTTCGCTACCGACCATTTACACACGCGCGCGCTTCTGAGGACCGTCGTCTATTATTTCACCCTTGCAGTCGGAGCTGTTTCGACTAGAAAATAATTCCATTCTATTTATTTATTTATTTGTTTATTGATAAAAAAAGAAAGAAAAAGAGATAGAAAACTAGAGAAGTATATAACATAGTATGTATAAAGTGGAATTATGTAGTATAAACGTTAGGCGCTAAATCCTAATCTTACATTTTTTGATAAAGTTAAAAATAAACAATAATTCCATTCTATATGATTTATTTTCGTATTATTGATACGAAATTGATACCACATATTGTGTGAATAAAAAATACGATCTCTTGAAGAAGAAGACTGAGGGTTACAGTTAGCACGGCAGCGTGAAAAATGACCGAGGAAATACAAAAAGTAAGATAATCATCAGTTTTTGACGCGGCTAGCATTTAGGTAATCATCCTGAAAGGAATCGTCAAATTCCTTAACAGGCTCGTCGTAATTATCAATCAAAAGTCCATAATCACCTTGACGATTATCCGATGAAGACTCCCCATTAAAACTAACAGCACATTTCTGGACTCGAGTGTTCTATGTCCTTCACGTCGAATCTGACAATTTTTCTTTTTTAAACAGTAACAATTATTGAAACAATTCCAATTTGTTTTCCATCCTTCGCAATTTTCCACGATTGTTACAAGTAGAACTTCTTTGTCTTTAATCATTTCCCTGAGAAAAAGAAAACTTGTATACTTTAATGATTTTATTGATTAAAAAATAATAGAAAGTTAATCTCGAGTTGAAACAGTTGCAATTTGTTTTCCACGGTAATTACAACATAGAATTTCTTTGTCTTTAATCATTTCCTTGAAAAAATGGAAACTTCTATACATTAATGATTTTATTGATTAAAAAATAACAGAAAGTTAATTTCGAGTTGAAAGAAAGAAATAATTTTCATATTTACATATATAATTATCGTATTTTATACTGATTCATTTGTACAGGGAGGGTTAAACCTTGTTAAACCTTTCAAATATAATTTTCTAAAAAATTCTTCATTGTAACTTGACTGCACTCGGCCGCGTCGCAAGCTCGTCTACATTTCCACAGACGGGAAGACACGACTCTCGAGCTTCGCAGGAACGTCGACGTCCGATCGAAAGGCGCCAATTGGGTTTCGTTAATTTGCAAGGCATTAATGGGGAACAAATTATGCGTGGGCTTCGCAGCGATGCTGCACGTCCAGTACGACTGATCGATGATATCACGGTATTTATTATTCATTACCGTTAAGTCAGTCACTGCTACGCCGCCATGTAATTAAAGTGATTAATGTATCGTTTAATTGTCGAATTCGACGAAACAGACTCTTCCGGTAGTTTCATAAAAATCGACAGGCTATCATTAAGCGGACCGAATTCGTATTAATTATTCAATGATACATCGGCTCGCGTTTACGCTCGCTTTTGGCGGTCTTATTCCTTGCGGTATGTTCACAAAATTTATTTGGACACTTCCGAGATTTTTATACAAAATAGGATAGCATCGTAGCAATATTTCAGAATTTTTTTGGTAGGTGTCAATCCAGGGGATGATGGTAAAAAAAATGCCCAAAAAATTAATTAATTAATTTCAATTATATATAATTAGCAAAAAATCAGAAATATAGTGTGTATCTATATCTTTTGCATATCAAATTGCATTTAAGTGCGGGGGAATTTACCCCAATATATCACCCCTATCGGTAGGGGTAGAAATTTGAAATTTTACACAATGTTTTTTTAGACATAAAATGATGTTTTAAGACAGGAATCAGGAAAATAAACTCTTTATGTAGATTTAGATTTCATTTTTATTTCTTTCATAAATTTTCACTAATACGATGATTATCTCATTAAGTAAAATTTGTTTCTTTATTAACTACACATATATTAGATCGAAGAATTAAATTCTTAGTTTTCGCAGGACCCCGCTAGATTGCAACCCCTAGAGTTAATACCTATCGAGACAAGGGAACCGTAGAATGACGAAAAAAAGTTGTCGCGATTAAAAAAGAGTCCTGTTTCTTGATCCTCGTTACTTTCTTCATCCACTTAGCATCCAGCGAAGGGTCCGGCAATCTGTTTTCCCCGGTATCCTCGCAACAGGAGCGTGTACATAGAATGCAACGCATGCAGCGTGTGTCTACGCGAGCGGTGTCGCTTTGTCGGGAACGCCACGCAATCAACAGGATCCGATCATGTAGATCCCGATGGATCCTGATCGTGTACACGCACGTGCACAAACCGCGCTCGCCTACGAGTCGGTTAATGCCGGCCTCTCCGGTTCGCGGTGAATCCATGAATCTTTGAAAGCTTCCCATTCGTAGACTCTCGCGCATATATGTTTATTTGATGGATTTGATCGAGACCCCGGTCGATTTAAATTGAAAGGGAGACACGCGGACCTGCGAGGAATCGCAACGAGAACGGCGAAATTTTACGGACTCGGGCAGCTTCTAAATTTGCTCTTCCTCCGAAGATGTCCATTTATGGACATCGATCGAAGGAAAACTGAATCATGATTGTACATCTTTCGATTAAGAATTAATTCTGTCGTGTTCTATCCTAATGTTTCATTTACAAGCATTAACAGAGGAACATATTTTTTAAACATATTTAATATATTTGTTTATTTATTTTCTTGTTTAAGTTCGTTGGTGTAATAATAATAATAATATTATCAATAATCGCCCGATCACATATTTTCTCCGCTTCATCGTTAAGTACACGAACAATAACGAATATTGACAATAATAATAATAATAATAATATAAGTTCGTTGGTGAAAGTTTTTATTGAACGCCACGTACCCTCTAATAAGTCTTTGACTTTCACACGGTGACTTCCATCGCTCGAAAAAATCCCAACACTTTCAAATAATTTAATAAAGAAAATTGAAACTGCTAGTGGAAACTTGATCGAAGTTAACCCTTTGTACTCGGAGCTATATTAACTAAAAAATCAAACGTTTCTTCTGATCTAGAATATTTACAGTCTCTATTAGTTTTTAAATTTGACAGATATAAGATTGGTATAATACCTCATACAATACTTAAATAAAATTTAGTAATTGGTTAGATACCGACATATCTAATAATGTAAACAATATTTTCAATAATAGGACAGAAATATTTAATAATGTAAACAATATATTTTCAATAATAGGACAGAAATATCTAATAATGTAAACAATATTTTCAATAATAGGACAGAAATTTTTAGCGACGCCTCAGAGGCACCACTCGACTGCTAAGGGTTAAATTTGATTACAGTTAAGCTTGATCAAGGCCAAACTTGATCTGGTTTACCGATCTGGCCAGAACAAATATATTTGTAAAATAATGTGTAAAATCTTTGGGGGCGCCGGATTTCTCCCAGATCATTGGCGAAAGACTACGTCGACGAGTAAAACCATAATCACCGGGCTGACGGATTAACACGACCCCCGAACGTCACCCGTGAAATCGGCTCGCCGAAAAACTCAGCTCGTTAGCTCCTCGGAGTTGGACCAGGAAAAAGAGACACGCTAATCGCCCTTCTCCTCGATACGGCTACCCAAAGAAACGGATGAGAAACGAGATGAGAGAGCTCAAGGATATATACGAGAAAAAAAGAAGAAGAACCGACAAAAAACAACAAATCAATTATAATTTGATGTTGAATATATGGACTGCCGGAAATTGAAAAAGATTAATGTGCTCGCGTATTCGTTCTGTCCGGCTCTGAAGCACGCTGTTCGCCGCCGGTGTTATATTAAAATAATGTTTTCCAGTTCTTTGGCACACATAAAAGCGAACACCTGAATCCGTTGTCCGATGATATTTATTAAGGAATTTTAATGCTAGTTTGATTGGGATTATTACACGGGACTCTAAGGCTAATGACTCTAAGCCACGTCGTTCGCTGTCTGCCACGCATTCAAGTCACTCGAATGATTGAAGCCGGCTGCGTCGATATTGCATCCTCGGTCTCATTGTGCGCGGCGTTTACAGTCACGCTAATGATCCCAATCTTTTTAATGGCTAATTTACAAGCGGTTCGACTGTTTGGAATTTGGTAACTTCGAAATTGATGGACGCACCGCTGCGGAATACTTTCTTCGAGCTGTCCAGGGCAAAAGTGGTGCGACCCACAAACGAATAATCGTTGGACAATAAAGAAATGTTCCGTGGCAAATCTTTTCATAAAACTGTGGCCAAATAACAATATTATTAGCCTGGATATAAATTTTCCGATTTTTCTTGCACATCCTAAACTATTTTTCATCGAGAGAGGGTTAAAGGTACTCCGATTTTAATGAAATTTAAATATGTTATGCAGCAACACATTCCGAACAACTTTTTCCTTTTCCAATATAGGGGGGTCGCTTTTAGTTTTTCAGATATTTGGAAAAAACTATCGCGAACACTGTATTGAATTTTTCGTATTCCTGCATGTAGTACTAGCGATAGTATTTTGCAAATATCTCGAAAACTAAAAGCGATTCTCCTATGTTGGAAAAGGAAAAAGTTGTTGAAAATGTCGAAATATATAACATATTAAAATTTCATTAAAATCGGAGTACCCAGACGTTTTCTATATAATTACTAAATAATATATTCGACATCCTCCGCAAGCCAAATGGGTCATTTCAGATGAAGAATATAATTTCTCCTAGCTTGGGCACTTCCATAATTAGTTCACATACAAATTTTACAATATTTAGCTCGACACAAGATATTTTTATATTTATTTCATGCGAAAATGTAGAAAACGCCTAATGGCAGAAGAGACGAAACATTTCTTTGCTCCCTTGTAGCGGCCTTAGCAGATATTAAAATACACATTATTCAAATTTGGTCGAGGTGTAGCCGGTCTCGTCGCTGCCACCCGAAAAGAAATAAGCAGGAGCGGAGATAAGAGCTCTCTCTGGCTGGGTTGGTGGACGAAAAAGACGAGAGAGGCTGCAGTGGAAAGAGGAGGAGGAAACGGTGAATTTGGTCGGTCGCGACGATGTCGAGCGTATTTAAAATGCAAATGTCGGCGCGACGCGGTGGTTCTTCCTGAAAAGCCGATCGTGGATGTGCCCCACGTATGTACCCGGGCTTCTTCATTGCGACGGGTACGCGCTGGGTTCCTCTTTGCCGGGTCCTCTCTCGGCTTCGCTTGCCGATTCGTGGTAGCCGCGGCTAAAACCACCGAACCTTTGGAACCGTTCTTCTCGAGCATCTTATTGAGAACGCGCATAAACGATTCGAGCGCGATCGGGAATGTTGGGGCCCGTCGTTTAAATGCGATTCGATCTCGCCAGGGACGGAGGAGAGGTGGCTCCTCGCGAACCAAAAAAGGCCGCCGCCCGCGTCGGGGCCGCATCGAAATCCGCCAGCTTCGTAACCATCTACTAATATACTCGGCCGAATGTTAATAATGTATGAGGACCGCCTCGGATCGAGGCGACCAACGTTTTTAAACCTCGCGCTAGGAAGGGACACCAATCACGCCGACGATCTAATACTTTTTTTTTTAGATAAATTAAAGTGATCATTTTGTTTATTGGATACAACACTTTTTGCTCATCTTTTTATTGAAATTTATCATCAGTAGCCACGGACTTTGTCCTGTCCAACTAAAAAGCATTTTCATTTCTTTCTAAAAACATTGTTCGGAATGGATTTTTGTTATTTCAATCGTAAATATTAAGATAATAAATGAGAATGATTTTATTCATTTATTATCTTATTTGGAATGTTAGGAACATTTTTTTTAATTAGCCAAATCAGTCCAGCCGTTCCCAAGTGATACGCTTACCAACGAATAGCATTTAATATTTATTTGTATAGATAGATAACGATTGGCCCCACTTTCGCCTGTGCGAAATTGATTTATCAGCTCCCAAGATATGCGAATAAAATGAATCGCTACTTGAAACACAATTTGTCCAGAAGTAGTATGCGAATGATCAAAGGTGATGTTTAATGAAAATGAAATGTTTAATGAAAATTGTGGCTAGTATTATAAAGTACATAGCGAATATTTCCCGAGAAAAATTTTCAAATAGTCTCGTGCCACTATCCAATTCACCACTAGGGGTCATTCAGGACGTTCGTGATCCACCCGTGTCTTGACAATCTTCCTGGACTTCTCCTTATTTCTGCCTACTGACTGAACGCGAGAGGCGTTTTTCGAGCGATTACTCCTTGATTGCTGGTATCGAAATGTTCGCCCGCTGTATTACCTGCCGAGTAATAACAGCTCGGCGCCATAACTTGATTGTTAGATTGCAGATCCCCGCGCGTTTATTACGGCTCGAAATTTATAGAGCACAGGATCGTCTGCATTGATTAAAGCCTTTATTTTTAGCATAGAGAATCCTCTAGTCGATGAACCGAAATTTTACCGCATTAGAATATACTTGAATGTGCAAGGATATATTTATTATCGAATTATTTCATATAATCATATTTTTAATATCATATTTATCATGAATTTCTTTATTCAACCGATGAACGTTAAGGCAGAATATACTTGAATATGCATGGATATATTTAATATCGAATTATTTCATATAATCATATTTTTAATATCTTATTTATCATGAATTTCTTTATTCAACCGATGAACGTTAAACGATGAAATATTTTCTTATTTGTTCTGTTTGGCAGAATATGCTGGAATATGGAAGGATATATTTAATATCGAATTATTTCATATAATCATATTTATAATATCGCACCTCCTGACGTCCAAAAGAGACTGGCTGTTCAAATTCTCGTTTCTATAAAAATCACAAAGATTCTTTTTCGAGAAGTACGTTTTCCATTCCCGTGAACAGTCCCTTGTATTTAACAAGTTCTCACGTGCCGCGTCAAACGCCTCCTCCTTTTCCACCGACAGCTAGAAAGTCTCCTCGGGAGCAAGGTTGCACCGATCGCCGAAAAACAGCGGAATTCAAGTTTCTACCGCGGTGGGTTTCTTTCCCGCGAGGTCTTCATTGTCCGCGACTCAGTTCCCAGGGGAATAATCTTCGGGGAGTTTTACGCAATTACACCTGGGGAAGTCCGAGAGAGAAGCACGTCTCCGAATTAAGATAAATTCGCGTGTTCGTCGCATTCCGATCAGGGCGAATCATTACCGAGTCTCCTCGATTTGGTAAGTCCTGCATGCATTCGTTCGGCATGCATGCATGCATGCGTGCTAGCAGAAGAAAGACGGTTCGTTATTCCACGGGGAAAGAGGACTACGTGACAGGAGCAGGCGGACGAAGGGAGGAGGAGGAGGAGGAGAACACAAGTTGCTTCTTCATGGGACGACACCTTCCGGGTGGAAGCTTTCGAAAACTCCGAGGGCCGAGAAAAAAACTTATTAGCGGGGACGGCTTTGCGTAAAAGCCGGCAATTTTTCGGGACGCTGTTTTTTGCCGTTTCTCTCCGACTGTGTGGCGATTCGACACGGCGAAACGGCCCCGCAAGAAACTTCCTTCGCCGGGACCTTATGCAAGCGCTACGCAGATTCGAGAGTCGATAGGTGTCCCGCGTCGAGTTCGACGCATTCAGCCTCCTCGACCGTTGAAAATCGCGACCGGCCCCGAGAACAACTGCGAGTTTCGAGACTGAACCGACGAACGGCATTCGTCCCGCTTCCACGAGAGTGGCATCGTTTGCTACACCTCGAGGAATCGACTGTTCTTGTTCGTTTAACTCGCAGCACTGCAGTTTACTCTGCCATTTGCGCCGTGTTTTGTTGCGTTCCGCGCAGATTATTTGCAATCAGTCTATTTCCTTCGTCCTCTTAGTCAGAAACTCCAGCTGGCTTTGATTTTAACCCTGGATTTTTCATTACTTGCGAATAAGAAAGAAAATGTTTATGCAACCTTTGCATACGGAAGTGAATAAATATTTATTTGTCATGTAAATTATTTGAATTGCGTGGAGATAATGTCTCATATGGTACCACGTTTTCATTAGCTCGCTTTCTTGTATGTTTGTTGGTCTGTCTGTTCGGTGAGAAATTTTGCAATTGATTTTAAATTAACTTCCTGATGAGCTAGAGACTTGAATGCATTATTGAAAATTTTTTTTTAAAAGGTCTATCCGTTTTGGAGAAAATAACAATTAAATTAAATATAAACTACGTCATCGCGTTCAGCGATCCCCACTTCGCTCGACAACGCTCTCTACTATGCGCGCGCACTCTGACTATCCCCACTCCACGGACACACTTCGCCTCGACGAAGCTCAGTATATGATAGTACGTTGCCGCGCGACGATCAATAATACATCATCGCTTTGTTTGCCAAGTGAAATTTACAGTGAACTTAGTGAGTATACAAAGTATCAATAAAGAGTGATACAAGTATTAACCCAAGACTAAAAAGCGGGAAAATAATTATTTAAATAAAAATAAATTTTTAAAAATACCACGTTTCTAACCTATTTTAAAAGATTTATTTTTATTTATTTTGTATTTTGACAATGGGTTAGAACCAGTCTTGGCCAAACATTTTTATTCGAATTACATTTCTTTTGCCCAAGTCTGATTAAAACAAAATTTATTTTCTCTTGTTGATATATTTTACAGGTTGAAAATAATATAACTGTATCTTCAAATTTTTCCAATTCTTTCACTGTTTTAAATTACGCCTATTCATTATTGCTATGAATGCATAAAATCCGCAGGCTAGTGTGTTTAAACAATCGAAAGAAAACTTTTGCATACACGTAAGAAATTCTGGATAAGATGCGTACACCTATTAATTATTGCCATAAATGGATAAAATCCGCAGAGTTTGTACATGAAAGTCAGGCAGCTGATTTAATATAAATTGATATAGAGGTTAAAAAATGACTGTGAGTCAGTGTCGGTCGGGACAGTTTTACTGCTGCAACAGTTTCAGCGTTTTTTCTGGATAAAAAGTATCGGTAACGGGTCCCAAGGAGGTTTCGGTATACGTGTTCCACCGAAAGTAAGACGCCTCTCGCATGTTTAAAGAGACAAATTATGTTCGCCCAGGCCGGTGGACAAGTTCGGCCGTTTAAAACCGACTAATTAAGGCTGCACGGTGGCTTCCCCGGCCTGGTCCGGCCGGATTTTTTTTTTTAACGCGAATCGACGTTATCTGAGGATGTTACTCCGGCGGGGCCGATTAACAGATCCGGGCTAGTTGGCCGCGAATCCGTTGGCAACGATAATTACGTCGTTTTTACGAGCAGTTTCGTTTGGTAAAATGATAACTACTTTTAGCCACAACACGAGCACCGCGATTTTTACGAAGATTTCGTTGGAAAATAGAAAAATGGAGGGTAACTCAGGGCGTGCTTATAAATTCCGAGCTCTCGCTGCCGTCCGACTGCTCGCGGACAGTCGTTACGCGTCGCTTTTTAATTTCACGGTTCGTTATTTATGATTGGCCGAGTCAATCCCAACTTGTTTTTTTCATCTCTCTCGTTTTTGCCTCGAAACAGCTTACTTACTTGGCGTTGTTTATTTTCTGTTTCAGGTGAGTCCGATTTTTATGTAACGCTTTTGGCAGTCTCTCCACCGAGAGACCGAGGAACGTGACATTTCGCTGAAAAAGTAAGTCGATGTCCCGTGGAAATTTTATAAATGTTTCTATCTCGATTGCGAGAAACGGGAGAGCCAGATAAAATTTTTTATTTTTATTTTATTTCAATAAGTCGATCTCAATATGATCGACATGAAATATTCTTGTTTCTCCATTCTTCTAAACGCCACCGATTTATTTCTTAATATCTACATATACATATATTCATCAAATAGTCAAAAATATTGGAGAACATTAATTATATGTGTCCAGTAGATTAACCATAAACTCCATGCACTCCATGTTCCAGCTTTCGATTCTTTTAATCCATCCACCATTTTAAATTGCACCTACTCATTTTTCTCATGGATGCATAAAACTTACCTTTCAATTCAAGTGGAAAATATTAATATAAATAATTAATTCATCAAATAGTCAAAAATATTGGAGAACATTAATTATACGTGTCCAGTAGATTAACCAGAAACTCTATGCACTCCATGTTCCAGCTTTAGACTCTTTTAATCCATCCACCATTTTAAATTGCGCCTACTCATTTTTCTCATGGATGCATAAAACTTACCTTTCAATTCAAGTGGAAAATATTAATATAATTTCTCGATTGAAAGTTTTGCGTATTCCTAACGAAATTAAACGAGCAAGGCACAAAATTTGAATAACCGACCTATCGAAATTCTAAAAAGAAGAAATCGAAGATAATAATTATCTAGCCAAATCGAGTGATGTTGTAAATAGAGTTGGAGAAAATTTTGTATTTGGATCAAAGTTTTTGTCGAACTCTGGTGGTAGATGTGTTAGAAGAATTTCGTAGGTAGAGAAATGGCGTAACCCATGGTGGCGTCCCGATCAAGTTAGGGATCCAGTGGAGTGCAACAGTTTAATGGCATAAATCTTGGCTCCCAACCCTCCTTACGCTCAGGATGTCCGCCTGATCAGAACCGAAAGCTGTCGTCCGCGCACGAAACGATTTTAGGACGCCTCGTGGTCGTCGCGCCTCGCTTCAATAAACGAGCGGCAATGAACGCGGGCGTAACAGGCGTAATGCTCCTCTTAGGATTCATTATCGCGATTGTGCGAATACGTGTCAGTCTGCTTTCCCATCCGTCGTCTCTGGCTCGCAAAAACTTGGCGGCCGATCATTCGATTTCCCCGGTGCTTCTCTTGGGTATAACGATCACGTGTGCGTGGCCAAGTTGTTTCGTTTTGCGAAAACCGGAAGCAAGGCTCGATTTACAATGGCGCGAGCTAAATCAGCCCTTCATATCCTGGAAGCATAAATCAGGCAGGATTCACGCCGCCCGGAGAGGAGCATGATCGAGGCTCGATCGGTCCCGCGGAGAAACAACGATATTCGATTTCCTTTGCAGATCGTTCTCGCTTCTATCGACCGCTTCCTCGCGTGCAGCCTTCACTTCCCTCGACGTTCTTCTGCTCCGATTCTTTTTTACTTTTTTTTACCAGGCTCCTCTCTCTCTCCTCTCTTCTCATCCTTCGCTCGCCGCGACGACCTCATCTGCGGCCAAACAGTTTTCTCGATGGACTAACCCCTCCTCGATGTCGATTTTTTACCGATCCGCTTTCCAGACCTCCGGTTTTATTCGCGTTTAGCGGCGAACGATTCACTTTGGCGACGCGATTATTTCCACCAGGCCGTTTTCTTTCCTGTCTGGCTACCCATGCCAACCCCCGACAGCGTTTATAGTCTTCTTTGTTCCTCGAATTAGCACCGGTAAAAATCCACCACGTTTGTTTTGCTATCTTTCCGGCCGTACGTAGAATGTTGAGACATTAATCACGGACAACGAGGATGTCGTATCGTGGGGATGAGAAAAAGAGGCGCGTCTCAAAACTAGTTTTCAGAAATTTTACGACTACCTATGGGGATCGTCTCAGCTACTGGTCACGATTCAAAGATGCACTGAAATTTCTACGGGATATACAGTTTCCTTGAATAATATTTCACAGCTATATAGATTTTTCATTGAAATTATCTTTCATTCAGGAAAGAATCATCTCAATGAATTTTGATTAACTGTGTTGCAACTAATAAATAAATTATAACTAGTCGATTTGACGAGTACAACAACGATAGGTCAACTATTATATATACTATATACATATAGCCTAAGATATTTTTAGTTTCGTTTAATATATTCACTTTAGTATTCAAATGACTTCGCACACCCTATTCCGACATCAAACAAATGTGTGTGTGTTGTGTTTCCAGTCAGTCGGTGTCGTTACTTATTCTTAATTTGATCGTCGAAAACCGAGGGGCAGGGGAGGATAAGATAAGGGGCGAAATCAATTTCCTTGGGCGAGCAACATCATTACGAAACCTCGTGTGTCGCCCGTACAATTTTCTCGCGACTTAACGAGCATCCTGGTGCTCAAGCTTTCGAGGGCTCGAGAGCTGGATGCGACGAAGATCAGGTAGACATTCCTGTCCTATCTTTTCCCGGTAGCCTGATATAGATAGAACTTCACGGAAACGAGCGTTAAGGTGTCCGCCTATTATTCGCTCCCTGCGACCGGTATGTCATTGTCAGCGATTTTTCATTTGAATGTGTGTTACCCGATCGATCCCGGGAAGAAAAATGTGTCAGCTCGTATGTATTTTTTTAGATAGATGAAAGAATTCTTTAGAAAATTTGGATTTTCTTTTAAACATCTTCAAAAGATGATTGCATAAGTTCATGTGCGATTTGAAAATAAGATTCGCTGGTTAAATTTTCAAAAATACAGCTTTATTAATCAATTATATTCTAATTGTAGATAAGAATTGTGACTATATAATTTTGTTTTTAATATATCTAATATATTATTATTCAACACTAGTACGATTTCAACCAGCGTTGTATTCAAATCAGTTTTCAATGTTCAATTTACACAATTATAAATCCTTTTTTTCAATTTGTAATCCACCTATTATATTACATAGATTTTTCAGTATTTTTAGGCGCAAAATTCCTTTGGAAAGTGTTGAAACCAGGACCGAAAAGTTAGGGAAGGAAAAGTTTAAATTGCAAAATTGCTAATTAATTTAATTGATCGAAAATGTGCGCCGAGTATAGCAACAAATTAAATATATTATTATTATTATTAGGAGCCAGTTCACCGAAACACGATACTGTAGTATTCCCAACGTTTAAGTGCCGGAGGATACAACTTCCGGCGAGGATCTCTTTCTCAGCCGTTTAGCGCGCCGTGACGAATGTGAAATTCTTTAAAACTAATACGAAAAGTTAAACGAAGTTTTAATAAGTTTTTCGTTATATGGCCGCGGTCGGTCGCCGCGATGCCTACAGGATTGCCTGGCCTTGATTTAAGGGGTTCTTAAAGATACCTGATTACATCCTAAAGCGCCGGAAGTGCATCGTTCTTGGCCGCATTACACATTATCCGCCGCACCTGGTCGCCTCCGCGTTTTACCTCGGCATTGAATTACCCCGAGTGATTATTGTGAAACTCGCGTCGCCTCGGACAGATTTTCAAACGGTAGTTCGTCCGAACTTCCGATCTGCAAATTGAAACTGGAATCTCTGCGAAAAGTCTACTCCGAGATACGGTATTAAAAAATATTTTTTATATAGAACTTATTTTTATCCTTTTACACTTGGAGCTATTTTAACTCGAAAATGAAACGTTACCTTCTTACCTAGAATATTTCCAGTCTCCATGATTTTTTTAAATTTAATTAATATGAAATTAATATAAATACAATACTTACAAAATACAAAATTTAAGAATTTAGGATATTATGAATTTTTTATTCGCGGCGTAAATGTTCGATCATTTTTCTACATAACAAATAGCCATTTTTGTAGGAAGACTAAACACTGGATTCGGATTTGAATCTTCAGGTTCAAGAACCGCGTTAGCTATTAAAATGTTTCAATACGAGGAAAAGAAAAGGTGTTTCGTTCTAGTTTGAAAAAAAAGATTGAAAAAAATTAATAATATCCTAAAGATAAATTACGATCGATAATTAATTAATTAATTACATAATACTTAAATGTTTAGTAATTGAATAATAGCAATTTGTAGCGATGCAGGTTGTGCAATCGAAACTTTGTTAACACCAGGTTTACAAAAACGTGTCTATCAAAACTTTTCGACGTTTTTGAAAATACGTATCGAAAGAAATACATTTATACTCGGTAATCGTAAATGAAAAGCGTTAGGATACATGGTCGATCAAAAGACAGAACTTGAAAGAACATTTTCTGCGGCAAACAGAAGCCAGGAAGATCGACTGGCTTCTAGATCATTTTTCTGGGAGCGCTGGCTAGTCTTTCCATAAATTCCTCGCGTCACAGGAGAGACGTAATCTACGAACAGCCGGTGCCGATTCATCTCACGGACCGATCTCGCTTCCTCGATCAGGAATGATCAACGGCCGGAGATAAACTTGTGAAATCGCATTTCGACGCGCGAACTTTTTACCAATTACGATTTCGACGCGCCTTCGCCGCGAAACTTGTGCAAACACTTTCCTGCCCGTGGCAGTCGATCTCGCAAAAAGGTCCCGCGCCGCGCGTTTTTGCTTTTCATCTTGCTCGCGGTAGCATCCATCAATCGTCGACGCCCTATGATTTCCATCTTCGAGTCGGTACCCTGAAAAATTCGATATTGCGCTACTTTCTCACGGTAACAACATTTCACGGTAACAACATTCGCCTTTGATGCGCCGAAAAATAAAATGACAAAGAGACAACCGAATCAGAGAGCACATAACCAAAAGACATAATCAGGAACAGTTTAAAAATAGATTAAAGAAATTCTGTGGAATGTGTAGAAATATTTAGCAAGTTCTCCTTAACAGTTTGTAAAACAGTCTTAAAAGAGAATATAAAATAATATATATTATATTTAAGAGAATATGGCTCTGTAATGGTTAAGAAAAAAATTGAAGAAATTCTGTGGAATGTAGAAATATTTAGCAAGTTCTCAGTTTACCAGTTTATAAAAGAGTAACATTGACTCTGCAATGGTTAAGAAAAAAAAATTAAAGAAATTCTGTGGAATGTAAAAATATTTAACATTGGCATAAAGCAAAATTCCTTTTACCACTTTGTACTTTCCATGCAGTTTCATTTAACGTGGATCTGACGAAATTCTGCGAGTTGCAGAAATATTTAACATTGGCATAAAGCAAGTTCTTTTTTTTGTTGAGCATAAAAAAGTAACGTGGATCTGGAACAGTTAAGAAAAGAATTGAAGAAATTTCCTGAGAAATTTTTCAGAATGACATAAAATAAGTTTTAATTATTACTTCTCTCGCTAAAGCGTTCCCAGCCTCTGGCGAAGCTGTCCGATCAGAGAGTTCCGCGATTTCATTTAACATTGTGTTCGCATACTTTCGAGCTTGCGGAAAGTATGGTCGGAGAGATGTTCTCGGTAACGATTCCTCGCAATGCGAGATGCAAAGAATCTCCGGCAATGGTCTCGCGCAGAGGTTACGCTGTTTACCGGGCATTAAGGTGGAACGCGATCTCGGGACGATCTTAATTTGCCTCCGTTCGGGATCGAAGATTACGCGGCCGCTAACTGTATCGAGACTTGTACTCGTTAGAGCTTGTTCTTATCGCGATGTTAACCAACAAGTGTGCCGCCGAACCGAATCAAAACGGACCCCTGAGAATCCTGCTGTTATTCCGATCCTTTCGGTGCCGAACAGTAGAAGCATGCGTTAACTATGCCGTAGATCTTCATGCGAAATTCCGAATCGGTCGAAGGATCGAGCCAGTTCAATTCTATGTTCGCGTATTCATTTTTTTATAACAATTTTAAACCTTAGTGACAACTGGACAGCGAATCTTTATGCGTTCACAGCAAAATTGAACAGATGAAATTCAATGATCTCTCCTCTATTAAAATCATTAAGGGAAGAAGTAACATTCGGTTCGGTTTCTATTTCTTGCAATCGATGCAGACGATTTTTATTTTCCATAAAGAACCGTTATTTTTTATGATAAAAATGGGTAGGCCTGATTTATGACACAGCAAAAATATTTGAAGAATTTAAACATATTCAGCAAGAAATTAAACAGCAAGTTTTTAATTTGCATAAGCGTCGTGAGAACAGTGTCGTAGAAGGAGAAGGTAGAGTGGGGACACGAAATATTCTAGTATACACATACAAATGAATTTATAACTTCATTGAGTCTGAAATAGAATCAAGATTTTATTGCGTTCATAAGAATATTTATGTAGCTACCTGTACCTTGAAAATCTTAATTATACCGCATTCCACCAGTCACGACATTTTATAAATGCATAAACATCCAGGGTTTAATGGTAATCAAATTGCAATGAGCGCTCGCGTTACGAACATTTAATAGAGACGGTGCATCTCGAAATAACTACATCCTAATCCTGCGTATGTTAAAATGAATATTTTACATATTAAAATATGGAGCAATCAACGCAGTTATTTTTAATCTCTCGTAAAATTAGTTTCGCGGACAGCTGAGCAACTTTTACTCTAATATTACATGTATCTTATAAATTACAATATTTTAGAAACGAATACGTGGCATTGCAAATCGTTATTGTAGGATTAAGTAATAATAATTGTACTTCGGTGACAATTGCTCGCGAAATATTTTAGCAACTTCCCCGAAACTAAAGTAGTAAATCCAAGATGCCAATTTCTCTGTAAGAAAAATTGTGAAAATTTTCATTAGGTGTAGAAAACAATTGCAGGTCGACGATTCTCGAAGGGTAATCGCGTGACAAGCTCGCGCGACGAAGCAAGTTAAAGGCACACGTGGACTCGGCACGCCGTAAGTTTGTTCTGACACGAGCAAAACACGATAGATAACGAAACGGTCCGCCGAACCGACGACGCGACGGCGACGTCTCTTTACGGGACCACGAGTGCAGACTTTTAATGAGCCACTACACGACAGCCGGGCCACACCGCGCATAGACGGCTATTCCGCGTTGATAGGATCTCCGTCCACTGAAAACATTCTGGCCATTGTTGCGAGATACCAGCAGAACGACACATGGTCTCTGCTCGCGCAGCGATCTCCTTGAATCCGAGTCGCGTCCCGAGCCATAACAATTGCAAGAATAGCCCAAGATCAAGGCCCGGGGAATAAGTTGTACCAAGAAAATTGCTCGGCCTGCAAACAGAGTTCACTGTGCGAGCCAACGAGCACAAAATCTGCACAGAAAATGTTATACGACTATTTATTATATATATATATATCATTTTGTATAACGTCTGTGTATATATATTTATTTATTTATTAAGTACTATTTATTTATATATATATTATTTATTATATATATCATTTTGTATAACGTCTGTATATATATATTTATTTATTTATTTATTAAGTACTATTTTTGAGCGAAATATAA
>CM052330.1:8311884-8330275 GCA_028455615.1 Lasioglossum zephyrum | reverse complement strand
CGCAGTCTAGTTATTAATTATCGCTAATGGTTGGAGCACCGGTCGTGACACTGTAAATGATCGAAGCCTAGAGTCTACGTCCCTTTCGAAAAATGGAGCACACTGCGAGAGAGAGAGAGAGAGCAGGCTGGCGAGACAGAATACGAGTGATAAGAAGAAAATCTGCAAATCGTCCGAAAACCGTAGAATCCGTGTAGCAGTTGGGCCAGGTCCTTGTCGCGGCCGTCGTGAGTCTCACGGTTGCTCGATGCTGGAGATTAGTCACGACTTAGGGAACGGAAAGTAAATCAGGCCCTCGCCCGTTGACATGTTTAGCCAGGTCCAGGATTCTCCTGGGGCCTCTGATGCTCTCCGTGGGCCTTGCTGACGATGATGGCGATGCCGATAGCGATGCTTATGCCGCCGGTAATGGTGATCTCAGCCGGTTGCCGGCGACGATGGCGGCGGTGGTTCCTCGCGTTGCCACCCGTGATAAATCACCGGTTCTCTCTACCGTCGTCACAATCCCGCGGCCATTAATCTCGATAATTGAATCAATATCTGTGATATCTCCTTGTGTATCCGGGCCGGCCTCATGGTAATTAGCCGGCCCCGTCATAAATCATGCCCTCCGGGGGTCGAAGTGCGCCACGAAGGGAGAAGGGGAGGGCCACCGCCTCTTTTCGGAGGCCTTGTGTGTAACCACGGTGGTGAACCATGATTATTCCGCGTTATGGAAATAAATCCGTTTGCGACAGACCTCGTGGTCAACTCCTGGTGTACCCACCGTAACATTCGAGGGTCCCAGTTACTGCTACCGCACCAGCCCTGTTATTATCAACTTCTCTTTCGAAGCTGGCCGGTAGTCGATGAATCTTTCTTGTCCCAAATTAGCTGCATATTTACCGCCGCGAGAGTACGTAACCGTACATGGTACCAGCTTTCCATTCGTTCTTGCGCGCGTCGCCTTTAATTGGTATACTCCCACTTTACGTATCTCCGATAAAAATGGTATCTACACCGAACAGGACTTTATAAATTATAATACGACAATGTAGAATTGTGAATCTAGTAGGATTGCTCAAGAAATGAGCAATTTCTAAGAAACATCAATGGAATTGAAGACTGTTGTCCTATTTACTTATTTTTATTTTGTACAAATATTTTTGCTATTTAGAAAATATTTCATTTTCACTCTCATCTCGTGATCTAGCACTATCAAATTCTCCTATGAGATGAAACCATGAAAACAGGATTTTTTAATGAATATTATGAAGTTTGGTTGTACACGACATATTTTTAATATAAAATAAATTTGTGATTTCGGCGCACGGTTCGATCATTAACTTAACGTTTCAAACCCTGTATGGATCTTCTTCAAGAGAGACATTTTTGTGTCTGAAAATTAATATGTTTATATATTTTTTCTTGTTTCAATATATAAAAATTATTAATTTTCAGACGTAAAAATGTCTCTCTTCAAGAAGATCCATACAGGGATCGAAACGTTGAGTTAAATTAATTTGTAGACTTGTTGTTGTTTGGTTCTCTGGTTTGCTGATTATGGTTCTCTCGTAGCCATCGCTACCACTGGATCGGATCAGGTTCGTGGTCGAAGCCATCGTTGGCAGGCACCGGTTCATCGAGAGAAGCACGGTGATTCATAATAAACCGCTCAATGCCAGCAGAGTTCACTGTTTTATCGAGCACGTATAGGAATCCGCCGACGTCTCGGGCCAACGTGGGTCACGTCGGCTTAATCAACCGATCATTATCACGGGTTTGCGCTATAATGACTGAAAGAGCCGGCGTTGTCCGCGCTTTATCGCGAACAACGGTTCAAGGCGTGGCCGTTCGCCAGCTGCGACTTCCATTATTCGAGGAATCGATTAATTAACGGTCACCCGCTAATGATCGACAATAGAGCGGCTGTGGATTTTGCGCGCACGCGAGTTCCGGAAACCCGTGGCCGCGATAAGTCCCGTCAATTCACCGTGCAGACTTGTTGCACAGATTCTAATGAACTATCTCACATGCTCGGCAATCACTGTGGAGCTAGTGCAATAACGGGTAATAACATTTGTTGGTTTCAATGGTTCTCGGAATTATTTCTTCGAAAATCTTGCAGTGATTTCGGGTGATTGTCCAAAGTGGGGACTTCTTTTACCACGGTTTTATTAACTCGCTTTCTTGTTTGTCTGTTCGGTGAGAAATTTTGCAATTCGTTTTAAACTAACTTCCTGATGAGTTAGAGACTTGAAGTTGAATACATGGCTCTGAACTGTGGATGACAATGTATTATAGAAATTTTTTTAAAAAAGTCTATCCGTTTCGGAGAAAATAATAATTAAATATTTTCCTTTTCATCGTGTTCAGCGATCCCCACTTCGCTCGACAACGCTCCCTACTATGCGTGCGCACTCTGACTCCTCCCCACTCCACGGACACACTTCGCCTGACGGAGCTCAGTATGTGATAGTACGTCGCCGCGTGACGATCGGTAGTACATCTTTGTTTACCGAGTGAAAGTGACCTTAGTGAGTATACAAAGAAATAAAGAGTGATGCAAGTATTAACCCAATACTAAAAAGCAGAAAATAATTATTTAAATAAAAATAAATTTTTAAAAATACCACGGTTTTAAAAACGGACTAAAAAGTATAAAATAATTTTTCCTAGTCCCATACAGATTCCTAACCTCGTACAGATAGTCCTGAAAACTTGTGATTGTGAATTTTTAATATATTTGTTTGTGATCGTTTTGTGAATTTGTGAAAGTGATATGCGCTCACCAACGAGCAGCATTTAATTTTTATTTATATAGAAGATTGTTGGTGTTAATAAATAAACATATATGTATCTTGAAGAAGTCGCTGCTTTCACCAAATAAAAGAAGAAGAAGAAGAAGACGACAACAAGAGGCTGCTTCAGTGTGGATGGTAGCTTAATGAAATCATTCGTGTCGATTTCACATAATTCCGAATGCTTATGCAAATTCTGCCGCACAAATAAATATCATACGAACAACCGGAACCGTATCGCCGAATTTGGTTGAGAAAATTTTATAATTTAACTAATTCCTGCGTCCGAGTGGTCGAGTGAAATTCCAACGACCGCCATAACGGCGTAAAAAGTACGTTCCGACGAAACGTACGACCGATTGGCCCAGTATTCGGTGGATTTTTGGCGAAGCCACGGCAGAACTGTAAATTCATCGATGGATTTATCAGGCTTCTGGGCCGGCTGACTAATTGACGGGACAAGATACGCGACTCGCCGCACGGTCGCTTCTTCACGTCCTCGTTATCTGCTCGCGAAGGAAATCGTTTCCTCCGAAGGGGAGGAGGGGGGATCCTCTCGAAAGTGCGGCTGGGACCGATTGTGGAACAAGCCGCCGTCTTAATGAGCCAATTATTTAATTGCTCCCGCGCTCTTCTCTCTCTCGTGCGCGCCCTCGCCTCGCCGAACACGAACCCGTCGTGTTTCTCGAAAAAGTCAACGATCCTCTCCGAAATTGTTTCGTCGCGTTTCTGGGCCCGTCTCCCGTAGCATCTCCATCGAGATTACTGGCCCAGCGGAGGAGCTAATCGAAATTCCAGGCTTACTCTCTTCCTCGCCGGGGAACTCGACCAGCCAGTTCCTTCGAGAAAAACGGCGGACACCCCTTTATTCGCTAATTACGCCGGGACGCGGAAGTCGAGTAAAACGAGGATTTCATTCCGCCGTTTCGACGTTGAATTATACTATTCCCGTCGGTGTATACTAGGAGCACAATCGCCGGCAGTAAAATCGTGACGGTCCTTTTTCCGACATCAAAGATATGAAATATCACGTCGTAAACCAATTTACGGGACATTTTCTAGGTAACTGTAATACGCAGTTTTATTTAGTTCTTTTTTTTTCATGGAGCAATTAAAGGAGAAATTACCAGATAAACTGCAGGCTAGGGACAAAATTCGCACGAGTTTATATGGCGAGCTTAGAATCATGATTCTTGGTAGTTAACAGTGATAATAATTTACCGGTTTGCAGTGATTCGCAATGGATTCTGGCTTTCAGAATCGAATCGAAAATGTCACGTGACGGGGCGAAAGCGTGGGGGAGTTGCTTCGTAGAAGGGGAAGGTAAAGTGGGGATACTTGATCTTTTGACGTGAAACTTCTTTTGCTGAGAGTAACAATTTTCAGATGTAACGGAAGTCGATGTTACGGAACTCGGCGTTACGGAAGTTGAAAGTATACTTTATAATATATATTTATAATATGTATTATAGTGTAATATTTCTCTTATGTATTGTGTTATGTACTTATATTATGTTATGTATGAATATAAAAAGAATGAATAAATAAAGAGCATATATTAAAAAAAAACTTCTCTTCTCTCTCTGCCTCCCGTACCTCTTCCTACTTGTCGTCAAGTTGTACTACTTATCGTACGAATTTCCAATGTCTGACTCGTTGGATTATACTACTGAATTGCGTGTCACCTGTTTCGCTATCATGTTCTCCTAGTACAAAGTTCCATTTTCGAGATTTTCGAAATTTTTCGACCGTCTGTCTTGTCGTTGATTTGTACTACTGATACTCGAAAATTTTCGGCCGCCTGACTTATCGTTGACTTATACTACTTTTCGAAATTTTCTGAAAATTTTCCAAATTTTTCGACCGTCTGACTTGCCGTTGATTTGTACTACTGATTCTCGAAAATTTTCTGTCGCCTGACTTATCGCTGACTTGTACTACTGAAAGCGAAAAAGGGAAAAATTTTCGAAAATTTTCGAAAAGTAGTACAAGTCAACAATAAGTCAGACGTCCGAAAATTTTCCAGCGTCTGACTTGTCGTTGACTTGTACTACTGAAACCGAAAAATCGCGAAATTTTTGCGAAAATTTCGAAAAGTAGTACAAGTCAACGATAAGTCAGACGGCCGAAGATTTTAGAAATTCAGTAGTACGAGCCAGCGACAAGTCAGACAGCCAAAAAAATTTAAAACTTGATGAAAATTTGCGAAAATTTCGAAAATTGAACTTTGTATTACGAGGTGGCACGAAATTCAGTAGTACAACTCAAGGTTTTTTGAATTTATACGATCTTGCTTTACTTAAATTTTAGAAGATGTTGAATGTAATTCTGCTATCGCATACATGAGTACAGTAGGGAAGAAAGAACACATTAATTTTTGTAACTAATATTATTTATTTAATAAAGAATACAAAACATGACAATATTAAATGTATGCCGTGACGAGATGATACGAAGGGGTGTTCAGCAGAATTGTGGTGACGTAGGTACGAATGTCCTAGTCCCCAAGCAGCGGCAGCCAATTTCTATTTGAATCAGCGTAATCCTTGTGAAATGGGTGCAACTTACTGCGTACTGAAGTGCTAGGAACAGAAAGGAACACAATTAACACACGATAATTACATAGACATTGTAAGAACTGTAAATAGAATGAATGTAAAGGGATAGGGTTATCTCAGGAGGAAAAACACAAGTCTAACATCAGAAATATAAAAAAAAACCGTGGAAAAGCACGCGCAGTAGAAGTGAAACTTCTTGCAGTCTCGTAATGTTTAGGAGCAAATTAAGATTGGAAATGTTCAAAAAAAAACAAGACCAGAAACAACCAATACAAAAAAAACATTACTACTCTAAACATTACTAGACTGCAAGAAGTTTCAAAAGCTATTCTAGAATACTCATAACACCTATATGTGCATAATTTTAAATGATAAATTGCTGTCGAAAAATATTACAATTTATTATCAGAAACATCTTTCTTTTTAAAACCGATGCGACACACCATCCAGTAGATTAGGATCATAAATGAATTTGAATATCCTAGAAAATATTTCTACCTTGTGGTACCTGTGTATAGGGTTATAATTTCTGTCGTAATCATGGCGTATGGGGTAGGAATATTGTTCATCAGCGGAATAGAAGTAGCGCGATGAGGGTCTGGATGCGGAGGATCTGGATGAACTCATCAAGGACACGATTCGGTAGAATCTCAATTAAGGCTGAATTGCCCCCACGCGGGGAGAAAATAGAGTGTGAACGGGCCTGCATACTGAGCGGCCGCGGATAGTGTAGAATGCGGAGGAGGATAAAGGAAGAGGAACATGGAGGAAGGTTCTTCGAGTTCACTCCGCAAATGGAAGTCGAAGACCCCGACTGCAAAACGGCATTCCAAACCGTGCTTGATTGGTTTTGGCCACGTTGCCGCCGCCTTTCTGGGGGTCAGGTCAGGTCTGCCTCTTACGTGACTCTTCCTCCAAGCTGAACATGTCGGTCGGTTACGCTAGCACTACCCTAATGTAGGACATTGTCCCTCCTCGTTACCACTTGCACCGTCCACCCACAACCTTCCAAATCCTCGGTTTCTTCGTCAAACGAAATCTTACAAATTTTATTTATCGAACAACGCACTTAAGACTGGACTGGTAAAATGTTAAATATGGGGGCTTTAAACATATTTCAGAATCATATTAAAATTACTAGGGGGAGAACAAACTTCCCACTTGTTTCCTACTTGTTCAAATTAATTTCTTAAATCAGTTTATTGAATATTGTTAGCTTAAGAAATAAATCCATTAAGATGGATTAAATATAAAATTGATGTTACACATACCCTTTTAATATTAAAATTTATGTTCTCAGGGTTGAGATTCGCCCATTTTCTGTTTCTAGATGCTGTAAAATATTGCATTTCTTTCTGGGCCTGCGTTACCTTTTTTTCGAATAATGCATTTAAGACTGGATTGGTAAAATGTGAAATATGGGAGCTATAAACATATTTCAGAATTATATTAAAATTAGTAGGGGGAGAACAAACTTCCCATTTGTTTCCTACTTCTTGCAATTCAATTTCTTAAATCAGTTTATTAAATATTGTTAGTTTAAGAAATAAATCCATTAAAATGGATTTCTTCAGATTAAAACGATTTAGCCTATTAAAATTGATGTTACACATACCCTTTTAATATTAAAATGTGTGTTCTCAGATGCTGTAAAATATTGCATTTCTTTCTGTGCCTGCGTTAGCTTATTTTTTTAAAATCATGATACAAATGGAGCACTGCAAAGTGCAAGGTAAAAACATGCTACCATCCTTGAGTCTTTCGTGCAATTATTTTTCGAGTAGCATTTTCTTATTTTTCCTACATTTAATATTCTTGTTCGGGCAGACTTGACTCGAAACAAAATCCGGTTGACGTGATAATAACACTCCGCAACAACTCGAACAGTATTTCTCCGTGGACGTCGCCGATTGTGTTCGTTGCCAATTTCGCGAAATACTTTACGCTTCGCAATTACCCTGAAGTAGGATAATAACCAATAATTTCTCAATGAAGACCGCACGATTTTCAATTCGACTGTGGCCGCCGACAATTTATCGATCGATCAAGCGACTTTGTGTCGGTCGTTTACTTTAAGCAAATTAGAATCGCGCGATAGGTGTCGCGTTCTTCGGAGAACCCCGTGATTTCGTTACAGAGGATCCGTAGTCGCTCGGCAAATATTCTCGAGAGGTGATATTAACGCTGCGGGGCTTATGTTTATAAATTGCCTCGGCGAGAGTCATTGTCATCGGCGACACCTGAGACCGTTTCGCGCGGCGCTTTACGGACGCGCACGCGATTGGATCCAGGATCGTAAAACGCAAATCGGAGAAAGGTCCTGATCTCGCAGGAAGAGCAATAAAGGAGCTCCGCGGCCTCCGATATCTCTAATGGAAAGCGACATACAAGGTGTCCGAAAAATTTTTTCCTTTCAACAGAGTCATTCCTGAGGACATTTGAAACAATCATTTCCTTTGCGGAAATGTTCTCCGCGCTTTTGATAAGGAATTATTTACGAAAAACTGGCAATTCAACAACTTTAATAAATGTCCACTTGAGTCGATAATTGCGATTACATTCTTTTCAATTGTTATCGTCATTGGTTAATGATTAATTAATGTTATCGTCATTGATTAATGATTAACTGCTGAAATTTCGAAATAATAGCATACTGAAAAAATATATACATATATTTATTATATTATTATCTAATATTACATTATTATATAATATTATTATTATATAACACATTAAAATATATATATCTCATTAATTGGTTGAATCAGTTTTCAATTTTTTCATGATTTCTTTTTTTCAATCAACGTGATGGACGATTAACTTCATCAACTTTCGTAATCACATACCTCGAAGAAGTAGAAAATTTTTAAGGACTCCCTGTATACTCGGAGCCTCGACGAAAGAAATCTCTTCTCTTCCCATTCGATACTTCCTATCTCGCCGGAGTCCATCTTGCCCGATAAATCCGCCGCGACTCTTCTTATCGGCGAATAATTCTGCAGGATTTAACGGTATACCGATCGCTCGGCGCTTAACAATTGGCTGACTTTCACGCCTTCTTCGGATGATTCAAGGAGAAAAGTGAAATACGTTTTTATCTGCAGCCACTTTGGCATTTTACTCGACGGTGACTTTGCTTATCTGTTGATGGGAAAAAATCGATATTTCAGCTTAAAGTGAATTTTGATCAGAACCTTATTTTTAGATCGTGATTTCGGGTGTATATATTAACAAAACCAAAATAGAATTTTATTTAGGTTTAAAGAAAATGATTAACATAGATTTTCATCGGAATCTGCGTGAACAAGAATGTCTGTGTGAATTGTAAGATACAGGAGTAAAAATCGTCATTCTTTCCGTAATATTATTTCTAACAAAATGAAAGTAATACCTCCATAAAATTCGCAGTCTACTAATATATTATATAAACCCGAAGAAAATAACCAAGAAACTTTAGCGACTACCAGCCGGCCAGTTACATAAAATCGGAATCACATTGCGAGGATCGTAGAGGCTCCAGCGAAATGGGATTGAAACAGTTAGGAGAGCAAACGTTAATTGCTGGCGGCGAGGCGTCGGTGTTTTCCGGGACTAATTAATCAATTGGATTGGAAAGTCGGCGAGATTTCGCCGGTCAGCGCGCCGGCCACCCTAAATGACACCTTGCGGTTGCTGGAAGATCGCAATTATAGAAGCGGGAAAATAATTTACAGCGATTCCCCCGTAGACCGTAGCCAAAGAGTTAGAGAATGGGCGGAGGTGGTTCTCTCGGCTGTGTAATTATCCCTCATAGAACGGAACGCCATTACGTCCGTGTGTCGGTGAACGCTTTCGAACGCTGGATATCGGTCCACCGAGCTAGCTCGTTATCCCTAATTTATGCTTGGTCAAGTCACTTTCACGCGTTGCCTCCCTGGAAACGCGTTCTTTGCTTTCTATACCACGATTTTCGGTTCCGATGAAGCTTAATGGCCACTTCAGCTCGACGAAAAATAGAAACACACTTTCCATCAGAGCTGAGCATTAATCAATGAAAATTTCAACCGAGATCGATCGATTAATGTGTACGATTGAAATAGGTGATTATTCAAGAACTAGGAAGAATTATTATATTGAAGAATAATATTGATTATTGAAATAGGTGATTATCGAAGAAGTCGATCGTTGATTGAAATCATCGAAAAATCGGAGACTGATTCAATCAATTATTGAGATATATACAAAATTCAATATTAACCTCAATAATATTAAATTTTCTATATAAATTTCATATATAAAATTTTTTTTAATTAATTTATCCGATTAACACGACGATAACAAATTGAAAAGAATGTAATCGTAATTAACGACTGAAGTAGACATTTATTCGTGAATCGTTGATTAAATTTTTGCCCACCTCTGCTTTCCACGAAAGTATTATACCGTCTCACTAAACTGCACTAGTCAATTCCAGTTTCTTTATACAGCATAATCGTGATCCAAGAAAACCCGTAGGGTCCGTGCTGTTTCCTAGATCCTGTGGTTCTACTATTATGTAAAAAAGGACCTTATTTTAGTAGGGACTCTCTTACTTACCACGAATATCTTACTTTCACAACACAGGCGATGACTCGTAATGACGGAAGTGCCTCTCGGACGATCAAACTTCAGAAACTGCTTAATTAATTATTATTTAAATGTCTTGATAAATGTGTGTATCTGCTCGCGAGCAGTTACATCATGAAACCGAGGAAAATTCTTATGCAATGCGGTGTCATAAGAACTTCTGCGTGAGAAGTAATCTCGCAATGATATTTTCCGAACCTATTTTTCATTGTTCAATTAACTATTATTGCGTTCATTATGAGCGCACAGCGTAGCCTGAGAAAGTACCTAACTTTTCATCGACAAATTATTGTCTTAATAGAAACAATAATTCTTACTAATTCGTGAAAGTGTCTTCAACTATTCGAATTTCGCTTATTGTTATTATTGTTATTATTGCTTATAATTATTATTCCTTATTGTTATTATTGTTGAAATAATATTCAGGAAAGAATGACAATATCATTTTCTTAAACCTTGATAAAATTCTATTTTGGTTTTGTTAAAAACCATTAAAAAAGAGTAGAATTAAAAAAAAGTTCTGATCAAAATTCACTTTAAGCAACAAATATCGATTTTTTGCAACAGTCCACCGAATAAACTCATGATCAATAAAACAGAGAAACAATATTCAATTATTTTACAAGCAAGTTGAACTTTTGACCGCGCGATCACAGCCTCGGCTTCCGCATGACAATTTCATATGAAATTTAATAACTGCATCCCCGGCGAGAAGTAACATAGCGCGCGAGATCGGTATTAGGCGGAACAGCGATGAAACAGTACAAAACTCAATTAACCGATCCATCGTGGAATCCACGTCACTCGGCGGGTCGTTCCCTCCGTGTACACGGCAATCGAATCTCGATATATCCGTGTTGCTGTTTTCACGGTCCGCTACCTAATTACCGTTGCACCGATGGCAGCGCACGGGGCAAGGCAACACACCCCCTTCAGAATCCTGCTGACCGAGCGTGTTTGCGGTGTGTATGCCGTATATACAGGGTGTCTGAAAATTCCTTCAACATCATCTTCACATTCATTCATCAGTTAAAGCAACACTTTCCTTTGCAAAAATGGCATCCCTGGCTTTGTTAAGGAAAAAAAAAAAAAAAATATATAATATATTTTTTGTAGTATATGGGAAAAATAAGGAGATTATGGTACGAACGTTTTTTAACCTTGATAAAATTCTTTTTCTCGTTATCAAAATTACAAAGATGTGATTTTTCAATAGCGAAAAATTAATTAATTAATTAATTAATTTCTTTCCTTAAAAATCTGCGGGCCCCATTTTTGCAAAGGAAAGTGTTGCTTCGAATGATCTCGAGAACCACCAATTTCCGGATGTTGAAGGAACTTTCAGACACCCTGTATACGCGTCACGTATCTAGGAACGGAACCGAGCCGTCTCGAGTCCGATTTCAAGACAGTTAACTTAATTATCGTAGGTAGTACGTAGCAGGACGCTAGGCAGCGACCGATGGAATCTCGCGGCCGATCCGATGGTTGGCTGATCGGCCCGAGGAGTAGAAGGCAGGACGAAGGATAACAGATACGTGTTCCAACGGAGGAGGAATCGGTCCGAGGTAGGTCGTACTCGGGCGTGTTCATGTCCGATGCGACCTTCGCCCTCTTCTATGAGGCTGGTGCTGTTGCTGCCTCGGACTGGATCTACGGTACCGCTATCCAGCAGCTCCCTGTGGTACTGCAGTCGTATAAAATGGCATTGGTACCCTACATACCGGCTACGACCGGCCACTGCCTCTCAGAGTTCACTGGAAATCTTCCTTGATCCTCCAGCATCGCTAATAGACATTCTTCCGCCGAGGGAATTCATCTTTGCATCCCTCCGCTATAGAGCCCTGCCTTTTTTCACTATTTTTCATTCCCATATTGTGACGGCTTTATAAGTGTTACAAGATGACTGCGGATTTTCTGCGGATTTCACAAAAATCGGGGGATGGAATTTCAAACAGTAATACATTGTATTGTTGAATCAAATTCTTTCGAAAAAACTAATGGACCAAATTCGACTTAAATTTAAAAATTAACTTTTCATTCAAATATTATGACGGCTTTATAAGTGTTACAAGAGGACTGCGGATTTTAGAAAAATCGGGGGATGGAACTTAAAACAGTAATAAATTGTATCATTCAATCAAATTCTTTCGAAAAAAACTAATGGACCAAATTCGACCGAAATTTAAGATCTTACTCATACGAACATTTTGCTAAAAATCGATTCTCGATTTTTTCGGGGTGATTATAATAATTTCCCTATAAAACGAGTGGTTAAAAATATTAAGACAATTTAGCAACGAATTTTCTGCATTCGTGACCAAAAATAGGGGGCTTTGAATTTGACAGAGTGAAATGCATAAGTGTTAAGTAAAATGAAGGCTCCTTCCAAAGTTGGATGGAAGCAAACCACATTATCGACGATTATCAAACGAGAGACGATCAGTTCGATCAAAAGAATTGATCCGTTTCCATTCGTCATCCTCCGGGAGACACAGCCCATCAACTCGATATTAGTCAAGGTTACGCTCGCCTCGTTCCCGCTACTTTTCCACAAAAGCAATACGAATTTACCACTCCACACACACCGTTCCAGTTGTCCAGAGGCCGTTTCACCGCGAGACATCTCTATTCCGACGAAATTAACGTCGACCGACACGCGTCCAGTGTAAAACCGTGTCCTTCGAGACAAATCGATCGGTTCCGCCATCATTCCCATCGCCGACATTCAGCCAAGTCATGAACATAGACGCTTTTTCCAGAGTAACCCCCCCGCTGCAACGTTTCCCGGTTCAAAATTATCGAATAAACACCTCAAGTACTGGGTCTAGGACCCGTTACCAATTTCGGGCCTGTTCCATGCTGGCCATTTAATTTTTTTGAAAATCAAAGAATTTCGATAGAAACGAGATAGAGAGGTGACATTTTTTAAAAATTCAAGCTGATACTTTGTAGAATATGGAAAAAATAGGGAGATTATGGTCTAGAACCCGTTACCAATTTCGGGCCTGTGCCATTCTGGCCATTTAATTTCTTTGAAAATCAAAGAACTTTCGATAGAAACGAGATAGAGCGATGAAATTTTTTAAAAATTCAAGCTCTTGAAAAGGATTCAAACTAAAATCGAAACGTCGATGATTATTTGATAATCTGCAAAATTGTTTCTTGATTTCTCAGTAGTAATTGATCGAACCGTAGCGCCATTTTTACATTTGTCGGGCGTAATTTGCATTATTCGGCAACACGTGACTGTCGCAACTTTATGATAGATATAATACAAACTACACTACTGATAATGTAAAATACGCTAAATTTTATATAATTGAGAAAAAGAAAATAGAAAAAAACGAGTCTACCTCCCTGAAGAAAATCCTGAAACAGTAGTTACCTGATCCTGGGATCAGTTGCCATTTCGCGGCATCTTCGTCCAGGTCTATTTCCGTAGCGTGGGAGATCGATCAAGATGGATCCCGTCGCTTCTCCGAGCTGAATCTACTGTACCGCTATCCCATGATCACAATGTCATTGGTTGGTGGACATAAAACGGAATTGGCGATACGTGTAAACCTGGTCCTGGGTGAACGATCTGGATCCACCTGGCCGCGGATGATAATTCGCTTACGCTTAATTTCCTTGACCCTATCACGAGGATGCGCGCGGATTGAATCGCCGGCGAACGGGCATTAAGTCCGAGGGGGATAAACGGGATCCCGAGGCTGGAAAACGAAACGATGATCTCGTTGGCTGTGATCGCGGAACCGGGCCTCATTAGGACTCCCTTGATCATCGTTGGCACTGTTCTGAATCGCTCATCAAGCGGGAGGAGTTGTTACGCTCAATCAGGTTACCGGTCTCTTGGCTCATCTTCTAATGACCTGTTACGCAAAAAGATCCTCTTCCGCGGCAATTTACTTGCTTTCTTTGTCACGTGGCTCTCGCGCCAGCGACTCGGTTTTCTGGATGAAAATTGTTTCCGTGGACGAGGCGTGAGAACGTTGAGGATCGCTGCGAGTCATCGGGGCTCTACTGGCTCCGGGGCAATCCGCCGGGAATGATCTTCTAAATGATGTCGCTTCGGTGTTCCCTGTGATTCTTCCCCTAGTAGTACAAAATATTGTATACACATTCGTATAATATTAAAAAGCGATTCAAACTTTTTTTAATATTCAAATGTACACACATACAATATTTATTTTATATTACCTAACAATTTTTTTAAATAGGCAGAAAATATCTGTTTCATGTTAGGAGAAAAATATTTTTTGTCTAACTTTTTCTTCTTTTTAATTGAATGTTATTTAAATATTGAATTTATATTTTTCAAATATTGATTTCACATTCTTTGTAATATTTACTTTATATTTTTTAAATATCTAGTTTATATTCTTTGAATATTAAGCTTATAAAATATTTTTGTGGCTTAAAAAATATTTTTCCTATATTTCAAAAAGATATTTATCCAATATTTTTGTGCTACTAGGGTATCAATCACTTGACGAACGTGGAAGATAGTCTACGAGCAGTGACAAAACTATTTAATTATTCATGACACTTATCTGATTGAAATCGTACCAAATAAAACACGGTTTCGATCATATTTGCTCGTTCAGTCTGTCAGGATAAATAATTAATGACAACAATTTTTTGTTTCTCCTCGCCAAGAATTCTGTTCCGATTTATGACGCTTCTGTCAGGAGGCCGGTGATCATCGAAGAGCGACTATGATTTAATTAAAGAAGAATAAGCGAACGTAGAATCGGTAGTCAACCGAAAAAAGAGGATTGATTGTGTTTATAAAAAAGGGGTAGAAGGGAAGATGAGAACATTCAGACTGCCCGACACGTTTCACGATGAAGCATCGAGAGCTCATTCTGCGTGCCCTGTTTGGAGCGTGGTCGTTGCAGCCCCGTTCAGAGGATCTCTGCCGCGCTCGTTTGCTGCACCGTGAGTTGCACACGAATTTATGTGGCACGCGTTGCATCGATTGCTCGCGAAACAGCCACACCAATAAACATCTTTATCGATCCATCTATCTCTGGTTCTTCGGTGTTCTCCTTTGCAGCGACATTCTTTCCGGCGCTCTCCAGCCTCGCGGTTTCTAATCGACGATTAGCAGCCGGTCGGCATCTCCTGTATCGCCAACCTCTTTTCATGGATTCGCCGGCGTTCCTGCCTTTGTTCTATTCTACCCCTCTGTCGGGAAACCCTCGCGCCGTTTATGTCCGTATTTAGAGCTACTAACTACTGGCGACCGCTCCGCCGAGATTCTAGCGACTCGCCCGCGGAGATCGAAGCAAACTTTTCTGTCTTTAAAACTAAAAACTAAACTTTAAAACTAAACGTTTTTAGTGATCGAACCTTGCGCCGAAATCACAAATTTAATCTTATTACAATTTCGATCGAGAAAAACTTTCATTTTCTGTCTTTGTTTGTCACATTTGTGGTTAAAAAAACTCTTAAATAATTTTTCACTTAGCAATTAAGTTTGCTTCGTAAAACCGTGGGTTTTTCGTTTCTCTTTTCTTTTTGCTTTTTAACACGGAATTAACCTTGAACTATATAATTTATATTGATTAACTTCTAAACTGCTTAATTAGTAACATAGTTAACATAAACGTTAAATAAAAAGTATAAAAAATACCAGTCAATGAACACTACATTCTAGTAATTATTGGTAATAATAATTATTATTGATATTTATTAATATTAATTATTAATAATAATTATTGGCCCAAGAGTCATTATTCACTGGTGCAGTTACCCTAATATAGGTGAATTTATACTGTACTCCGTTGAAAGTGGTAATTCCTGAGGTGTCAATGAAAAAAGTGTACATTTAAACAGGAATTATCGTAAAATTAACCTAAAATCTTTAGGTTAACCTAATCCACCCATCGAAATCAATTGTTTCGTTACAGTCAACTATATCAACCCATTGCAACAGTAAAAACTGTTATGCTTTGAGAAAAATATTTATTCAGACATTTTATAGATCCTGTCCAAATGAAAACTTTTATTTTGAAGTATTCGTAAATTTGTAATATATTAAAACATTTTTGTAAAAACGTTCCGTGGTTCTCGTTCTCACTTTTCCATAATACTAAATCAAGGAAACGAAGAAAACGATTATTCGTATTTTTTTAGACCTCGCGTTTCGTCGGTTCGATAAATCAACGTAGAAACCGCGAAAAAATATTCTAGAAAGACGGCACACTAAACACGAAACGCTAAGATGCAAAGTTTATTTACCGATTGCACAGCGTCTCGACTAAATGCCAAGGACGGCTTAAGTTTCTCTTTCATTTCACACAGCTTCCTGTTCTCCGTTCGAGAACGGCGAAATGTCACGCTTCCTAAGCGAACTCGTACTCGAAAACTGAAAATTCTTTATGTTATTCTTACATTGTTTTTCTCTCTGTTTCAGGTGAGTCTCCATTACAGTTGTACACATAATACGTGTTCCGCGACGAGGTAACGTAACGAAAACTCGGAAATATATGCTCCACACCACGCACTGAACATGAGTCGAAGTATCCTCTAACTTAATTAACCCCTTGCCGTATTTTAACGAGTCACACTCGTCACGAAGAATTTAAACGACTTCCAACAAGTTCGAATGTTACGCCTTTCTTTTTTAATAAAGTCAAGATTCGTTTATAATTAATACACAGCAGATCTTTAATTAATTATAATTAATATTATAATTTAATCAATATTATAATTTAATTAATTATAACAAAAACAAGTAGGTGTAATTTAAAGCAGTGAAAATATTAGAAGAATTTGAAAATTCGGAATTTCTTTTTCACTTCAGTTTGTTATAATTCAAAACATTTTTATTTTGCATAAAACCCCGTTCCCTAATAATCAATATTTAAGCATTCAAATAAATATAGTCAGCCAAAGAATACAAATTATCTTTTCTGTTCTATAAAGACTTTTTAATCACTGTAACTGCAAAAAAAGAAATGGTATAGCAAGGGGTTAACTCGAGTGCTTTACTCAACTAGGTAACACTACTTATTTTCTCTGCAACTGATCATTTTCATTGCAAGACATTAAGACATTAATTTATCGATATTATAATATTTCAAATATGCCGTGCACTTCCTCCGCAATATTTTGTTGTGGGAGCACAGAGAATTATTGCAAAGGTAGAACAAACGAAAGAGTAATGAAACGGTTCCGACGGCTTCGTAATTGTAATTCGATAAGCCGGAGAAAGCTAATGACTAGACCGTAAAGAGCACAATAACTCTAGTCGTCATAGATTGGTTCGCGGAAGGGTCGTTCTTTCTCCGATGAAATTACAGCTCCGGCCACATTGAAATCGAACAATTTCCCGCTCGCGTGTACCGTTTATCTCGCAGTCCGTCTGTCAGCCGTCGGCATGTTGGGCTGCGAGTAACGTAGGCAGCATCGTTAACATCGCGTTGACCCGAGGGTATACGCCCAGCGCGCGCAGCGGTCGTTGCATCCGATAGAGGCGTCATTCCCATTCTGTCAACCTGACGTTGAGGTGAACGAGCCACGCAGAGAGATGCACGAGGAATTCGCTGACTCGCCGTCTATCGATGTATCGACCGTGAAATATTGCTGAACAGAACCCAATTAACCAACAACTCGTAAAAATCCCCGAGTCTCAGCCTCTCCAATCTTTTAACCTTCGCTGCTAACCCGCTTAGTACATTCACTACAATTCTTTTAACAATTTTTTAACATTTTTTACTTTGGACGCCATCTTCAATTTACATCACGAAGATTTAAGTGAGGCTTAAACGTCAATAATTAGTTTGTTAATTATATAGACAAGGTCTGCGTCCTCCGATTTTGATGAAATTTTAATATGTTATAGATTTTGAGATTTTGAACAACTTTTTCCTTTTACAATATAGGGTGGTCGCTTCTCGTTTTCGAGATATTTGCAAAAGACTATGGCTAATACTACGAGCAGGAATACGAAAAATTCAAGACAGTATTCGCGATAGTTTTTTGCAAATATCTGAGAAACTAAAAGCGACCACCCTATATTGGAAATGGAAAAAATTGTTCAGAATGTGCTGCTGCATAACATATTAAAATTTCATTGAAATCGGAGTACGCAGACCTTTTCTATATAATTTTTAAAAGAAAAAATAATAATTTTCTAAAGGAATGAGATTCAAAACGGTATAAAGATTAAACGAATTTGGTTGTAAAAAGAATATGTAGAATGTAGCCAATTATTTCACTGATAATTTATAATCTTTGTCGTCGGAACGATATGGCCATTTTTGGAAACGGGAATCAGAGGAACAATTCGAAAGGAAATTCATTGAAACGAGACGTTTTAATAGAAAAGCGGCGCCGAAGGTCGTCGAGCGTAGCGTTTTTACGCAACGACGGCCGTTAACAATCGTCGGTACAGTAAATTTCCGAACACTGATCAGTTTGGGAGGTCCCGAAAAC
>CM052330.1:8199207-8311784 GCA_028455615.1 Lasioglossum zephyrum | reverse complement strand
CCTAAATTCAGACTTACGCGATTAAACTTTATTAGAATCTCCAAACCTCCAAAAAAACTGAATTGTCAACTTCAAAGAAACTTCCAATAAACTAAAAACAAAGCTATAAGAAATTTTTGAATTAAATCTACACGATCTAATTATAGCTCCAATCGAATAGACAAAATTAACCTCGGTGGTATTAAATTAACACTGACCTAAATATCACGTTCTTAACGTAGATTGCTCGACAAGTGCAGTGCTCTCGGAAAAAATCTTACACTCTTAGAAAGATTACATGTACAGAATCATTATTGCAATATACCAGAATAAATTGAAACAGTCTATACCTATTTCTAACATTATCGTATAGCGTACCAAGCAGAAACGTCCAGGTAACTTTCTTGCGCGCAGCCTCGACGATATTCTTTTGCAATTTAAAATTTACAGCGTTTACACCGATTCAGCGAAAAAGTTGTAAACGCGGCATAGCTTCTCCGACTAATAACACAATGTCGGTACTGAAATGGTAACGTTCGTTTAATCGACTTCTTGTCAAACACATGCAAAAAGATCATCTGCCCAAAGGACAGGATATTCGAAACGAGGTAAAATTCCGTCGGAAAGCTACACGTTTTGCCCGGCAACATTAAGATAATTGGAATTTCTTACAAACTCTCCGCTCTCATTCACGGGAATCGTGTCGAATCGAGACACAGAGAAAGAGAGAGAGAGAGAGAACCACTCCTTAGACGAGCCTCATCAGCGTCTTCGCGGAGTCTAATCAAAGCTAAACGAACCGAGAAGAATGTTTTGAAACCGGGATACAAAGTATCCGAAGGCTGCTTCGACTTCGGTGTCGGTTTACCTTCGATTCCATTCTCGCAGCTAACGAGATTCGCTAAAATGCCAGCCACGATCAATTGTTTAACAAACCGTTTCGAGCGAACGAGCAGATACACGCTTTCCTTTGGGCAGCTAACTTTTGCGTGAGACAGGAATAATAAAATCGTGAAGTAAAAGCATCAACTGTTGCTCGAGGAACCAAAGACATTTAGGAAATCAATTGTGGAACGTTTGTGCAAAAATATTATGAGATGCAACGGAAATATAAATTAAAGAAATTTTCCTACTTTATGATTTTAATTTTCGACGTCTTTAAAACTTTCATAAAGCAGCTTGGTAATTTATTACTGCATTTTGAACTTTGTATTTAAATCCGTTGCTGGTACAATAATACTGAAATTTCTATTAAAATTTACAGAAACGTTCAAAGTTAAAATCATAAAATCATCTTTTGTTTTAACAATATTACGATCGATAATCAGAACACATTTATAAACGCTATTTAATGTTAAAGTCATTACTTTTTAAACCAATGGCCATAAAAGGTGTTAGGTAGCGGGCAAGTTTCAATATTTTAGCTCTCCATGTAACTCTTCAAAAATTAAATAGGGTAACTGCACCAGTGAATGTACATTTAAGAAATTGTTCAGGAAGATATTTTATTTAGAAAAAAAAAAAATGAATTGAAGGAATCTCATATATGCCAAATGGCTCCCTAATACTTCATTTGTCAAAAATAAATGAACAAAAATAAAATGAAATTATTATTATTATTTTGCTTTAATAAACGTTAAATAAAAAATGTAAAAAATACCAGTCAACGAACACTACATTCTAGTAATTATTGGTAATAATTATTATTATTAATATTTATTAATAATAATTATTAATAATAAATTTTGTTGAAATATACAAAAACGTTCATTTACTGGTGCAGTTACTCTAGCGTTCTTTTAAACTAATTTTTACAAGCCCTTTTTTAAGTATTGCAAGAGGTATTTCTAAGCTAACGAACTCGCCAATAAAATTTACGTTTTTCTTGCATATAAACAATATAGTTTTATGTTAACTTTTGCTGTCAGACCTCTAGTTGCAGCTGGGGACCGGCGTTCTTGAAATTTCTCGAGAAAAATGTCGATTCGCAAAGCGTCTGGGCTCCGGCAAGATTTCGCACGCGACACGGAGGTTGGGAAAAGGGTTGGTCTGAAAAATGTCGATTCAGGTGACAGTCTCGAGTTTTCTCGGGGCGGGCGCGTCCTTTCCAGTCACGCAACGGGGCCGGCCAATTACGAGCGATTAATCAAGCGGTCTGGCGATGAAAAACGCGAGCTCCCGGGAACTCGTCCGCGAGGCACATCGCGCGAACCACCGCCTTGGGAATCGCGGAGCCCCGGGACCCGTGGAGTTTATTTTACATCGGTCCTGAATGGCGCGGCGACCAGTTCTCGGCCTTATTCAGAGTTTCAGGAAGCTCGCCGGCCGCCTGGCAGAAGGGACATAGTTGATTGTTGCCATTCGCGGATACTGTTGGCTTGGGATATCGCGGATAGCAGTTTCGTCTCTTTGCTGCTAATTGCTGGCTTTCTGGTTTGTGGCGCGCGCACGGATCTCGCTGCGAAACCACCGTTCGAATACCTTTTTACGATTCCCGACGCTAGATGAAAGGCAAAAGTACGGATTACCGGCCCCGGAGCGGCGCTGCTTATAGTTATTACCCTCGAGAACTTTCGTAAAACCTTTGTATTTTTTTATGGAAAACGTAGGATTTTACGGGCAATTTAGATGTTTTATGCGGCCGTGGTTTCATAGTTTGTTTGATTGCCCGATAAACAGACGAATCGAAAAGGCAACATGGGAATGTTGGGATCCTGCTATCCGGGTAACAAGATAGAGTGCGGATACATGGGGTACGATGATTCCGTTGCTACTTCGTGTTCGTCGAGTAATGGTGCAGAAATAATTGACATTGTTACTTAATATTCAAATATTTTACATTTAAGTTCTACATCACTTGGTTCTGTCGGAATTTTTTTTCATTTATAATCAATTTACCGAATAGCACAGATTTAACGCAGTTAAACGACAACATAATTTTTTTGCTCGCCGAATAATTAATCATTCGTTTCAGAAGCCATTCCAATTAACTCCGTGCTCCGATAGCAAATACTTGCAACAATGAACTTTATTTATTTATTGCAACAAAGAATTTTATTGTCTTCTTATGTTCTTTTTTCTTCAAGTTCTCAATTTTCTTGTCGTAATCTTAAAATGATTTTATTTTGTCTTAAAATTGTTTTTACTCCATCTTAATATCCTTTTATTCTGTCCGAAAATTGATTATACTGCATTTTAAAAATTTTCCATTCTGTCTTAAAAATTATATTACTCCATACACATAGTAATCCCCAATTTTATGGTGTGACCGTGTACTGATCGTCCATCAGGAAATGCCCTTAAGAAACTTGCAGCGATCACGTAATATCCCACACGTTATATCCTCAAATACAGAAATTATTTAGTAGGTTACTTATTAATAATTAAATACTCATTAATCGAATCACAGTTCGTTGGAAATACCTAAAACCGTACAGCGAAAAGAGGCGATGAGAAAGTTGTTATTGCTTCAGTGTGTACACACCTTAAGCCTATATCTAAATGTTCCTTACACGATCAAGTTGATTCGAACATTGCGAACACGGTTTGAGCGCCGCTTCCATAATCTTGAACAAAAAAAGGTTGTTTCTCGTGTTTTTTTAAATTTTTAAATTGTGTAACTATAAATTCAGTGAACACCGGAGAACACCTGCTACACCGTTAACGAAATATCTAAAGGAGTGTTGTATCACCCACACAAAGAGCTTGTCCGATCACCACTATATTCACGGACTGATAACGCGCGCGGTCTGGGAATCTGGTTTCTTGGTGAATCGGCTGAAATTGAAGACGCGGTAAGACAATAAAACCACTTTCCTTACGAGATTTCGGGTTCGGTCGTGGCTGAATTACGCGAATGATTCCTGTAAATGAGACAGCCCCCGAGAAGTTGATTGGCTGTGGTTCCCGTTAATGCGCGAATTCCGTGACGGGGTTCCTTTTTTCATAATTAGTGAGGATCTGGGTAGCCTATCCCCGAAGAGAAGCCGCGCCAAATGATCCGGCCGAAATAAGTTAAATACGCCCAATGAAGTCATCACCATTTACCGTCGGCGATCTCCGCAACGAGCCGGCCCGATTGCTGGGCCTGTAAGCGATCCGATCGCTTCTGATTCCGTGGAAATATCTCGATCCAGACACCGGTACGAGGGCCCGAATCCCTTCGGAGGATCACGTAGCATCCTCAAAGGGTTCCGCGACCGCATCGTCTAAGGACGATGTGTCTGATCAGCTCTCGTCAATTTAGTTGAAGAAATACTGCTGCGAGCTTCTCCTTTTTTCCCCAGTCAGGGGAAAATAGAGTGGGGACAAACAATGTCTACGATAACTGCTTAAATATCGATTACAAAAGAATAGAATTTTATTTTCGTCCTAGAAGAAAGCATAACATTCGTATCTAATTGATTTTGGTTGCGACGATCATCACGAGACTGACTCGTTATTATTATGACACCAAAGTCCACGTATTATTTGTTAACAGTGAATTTATCTCATCGTTAATAGCTCGTTATCGTTAATCAACTCTAGTTTTAATTTCGTCAAATGAATTTTGCATATTAATGATTAAGCACACATGAGAAGATCATAATTTATATTTATTTAGGTTCCTTTCCTAATTTTGTTGATGCAATTTTCAATATTTTTAGGCAAATTTCACGAAAGTGGAAACAAATGAAATCTGATTTACAGTGACAGTAGTGTTTGTAGATCCGAAATAAATAAAACTCGTACTAAATTCTGTGGAATTTTATATTGTAGAAATGAATAATAAATGCATAAAGATGAAGTACTTGAAACGAAGTATCGAAGAATGAATTTTCCATAAAGCTCGAGTAAACTTCACTATCGAAGATGCTGAATAAAATGAATCTGGACGTTCGTTGTTGAAAGTTGATCTGGGACTCTACAGAATATTTCGAACTGTGTCAGTCCAGGGAGCAGCGAATCGTTTAAAGACTAGAAAATTACGAAAGTCATTCCTGCACGCCTCATAGTTGAACGTTCCCTCGGTCTCGCGATTTCTTTCCGGAACCTAATTCCTCTCGCCTACCGTGGAAAACTGCACGCCCGGGGAGGATGCATCATCGGGGCGTTGCACACGAAAATCACGGCATTACCCACGCCTCTATTTCCATAAAAACCCTCCGGGGCTGCTGTATATCTGCCGAAGTTAACTGTAAATCCTCGGAGACCTTCCGGGGGCAAGCCTCTGTCTGCGTATGTCTTCCGCGAGAATATTCGCGGAGTTTACGATGGATTTCGAGATATTAACACGATCGGACGGGAGCCGAGAGGCTTTTACTTCGTTTTGCCTGTCACAGCCGAACCGAACAGTGATTTCTAATCTGAGATTTGCTACTTGAAACCGTTCATTATCGTGCCTAGCCATCGTACTCGATTCGTTTCGACTGTTTTTAAATAATGCGTTCGTTCACGTGTCTACAACTTTTATGAACAATATTTATTTTACTGAGTTTTGTCTCATTCTTCATTTCCCACTTCTGATCATAATAAATTGAAATCCTTATCGATCGAAATTGTAGTAACACTAAAATTTGTGATATCTACTTGTGAGACTAACAGCAAGTTTGCAAACTAATTTAACTCGACGATTCGATCCCTATGTGGATTATCTTCAAGAGATACATTTTTGTGTTTGCTGTGGCAAAAAAAAATAAAAAATTGTTTAACTTAATAATAAGGATTTACAGATATCATTTATAGACTGACAGCAAGTTTGCAAATTAATTTCACTCGACGATTCGATCCCTATGTAGATTATCTTTAAGAAATACATTTTTGCGTTTGCTGTGGCAAATAAAAAAATTTTTAACTTAATAATAAATAGTTACAGAGATCATTTATAGACTAACAGCAAGTTTGCAAATTAATTTCACTCGACGATTCGATCCCTATGTAGATTCTCTTCAAGAGATACATTTTTGCGTTTGCTGTGGCAAAGAAAATAAAAAAAATTTTAACTTAATAATAAGGAGTTGCGGAGAACTGAGTTTTCGTCCATGGTGGTAGATGTGTGACTACAGTGAACGTTCAGGTAACGTCGAGTTAAATTAATTTGCAAACTTGCTGTTAGTCTATAAACGATCGAACCGTGCACCGATATCACAAATTTTAGTATTCCGATCATAATTCTTCGTTAATACAATGATCACTCAGAAATACGTTTTTTTTTCTCATTCTTACTTCGCTTACATATTTTTCAATAGCTTTCTACAAATTCACAAAACGATCACGAAATTCATAGAACGTCAGCTAGTATTAAATATATTTATTTCCATGCGTGATGTTTTCGTTCATTTTCTCGATCGTTAATTATGTAGTTCTGCAAATTTTTTCTCTTATAATCAAAAGTGTTCGTGACCGAAATAAATCTGTAAGTCTACGAAGCTTTCGAATGGCTCATAATTGAGGCTCGCTGGCCATCGGCCGTAATATTGAACGTTCATTTGCATGTACCCGTTACTATTTTCGTTTTACGTTCCCACTGGGTTGCTACCGCGAAATAAATTGGTAATAACGATAACGGTCGAGAGAATTTCCAGGATGGCTTGGATAGCGTTTTGTTCGATTAGGTGCCGCACCTTAGATGCTCGAGAAAAATCGCGGGGAATCGGAAAACTTCTGGGTCTCCGGCTTCCAAGTGAACTCCACCCTGTCGTTTATACACGTCCGAGTAGTCTAACTGTAAATCGGTGGAGCGTCGGCGCGGCGCGTCTCGGGGTCGTCGGTTCGCCGGAAGAACTAGAAAAATCTCCGGAAGGCGCTCGTAAACCCGACTGCGTTTCTGCAAACCGCGGAGCATCGTTGGAATTCCCCCGTTGAATTCCTGCTACGCGTGTAACGCCGGTTGAATTTCGTTTTACCGGCTCGCTCCGTCCAGGAATATTGCCTAGCCGAGATTCTTCGTGGTGTTTCTTCCATCTCTCCTCCTCCTCTCTCTCCCTCTTTCCCGTCGATATATAGCATTGGCCGGGCCCTGCGTTTCCGCGCGATCGCAACAACGATTACAGGACTTTCGTTTCGAGATGGCCGGCCAGCCAACGGCGTCCTGCAGCTTTCGACGGCGCTTGCCACTTTGCGGAAAATTTATCAGCCGATGGGAACCCGCCGGCCACCGGCCCAGTCAGAAGCGCTGTTCATTTGTCGAGATGAATTGGAGAAGTTATCTGGTTGACGTGAAATATTGGACCGAGCTTCCGGGAACTGAAATCGAATAGCCCCGCAGAAACCTGGCGGATGCCTCGTCGAACGTTCCGAGTACACTGCCTCCTCGCGATCGAATGCGAAAGATTACATTGCTCCTCAAGTTTAATGCAAGAAAACTTTTTCCTTCGACACCCTCGAAAAAGTCTCCTCGAGTTCCATGAATCCTCCTATTCTTCTCATTTTCCTAACTACTTCACGAATCTAAATAATTTTTATCTCGATCGTCATATTAAGATAATATGAATGTATTTTTTTTTAATTTATTTTTTACAACAATTCTAGCAAAGTTTGAAACATACCCAACGTGTCGATTCGGTGGAATTTTATTGCTCGAAGCCACGTTGTGCTATTCAAATGTTTAATAGTTCTCGGTAAAAGAAAGATGGTGTTTAGTCCTAGATAGGACTATTAAACATTTGAATAGCAAAACGTGGCCTCGAGCAATAAGATTCCACCGAATCGACAAGTTTGGATATGCTTCAAACTTTGCTAGAATTGTTGTAGAAAATTATCGAACCTTGCGTTGCTAAATAAATTCATATTATTTCACAAATCGTTGGGGGTTAACTCTGGCTATTTCTTCGTTGTATGATCGTGTACACTAAACATTTATTGATTAAGTGTTATCAAAGGAGAGTGCGAAAATCTTTGTATAGAGTGATTGGCAAGGCACACCACGTGACATACCTATTCTAGGGTATTTATCAGTGTTACCAACCTGTGCGCGGAGAAAGTTTTTTTTCGTGGCAACACTGATAAACATACATATGTATCAGTCTAACGCTTCAATTTTGCTATGATTCCACGTTTTTTTCTTTTTTTTATTGATATCTTTATTAAAAGACATTAATCAAGCCCCATATATTTTTGTTGTTACGATTCCACGTTGACAGTCCTGACTAGGCGCCATCTGGTCTAATTAGCTGAACTAAAATTGGCTCTAGACTCTGGCATCATGAATGGAATATGGGGAAATTGAATGCAATCACGGGCTGTCGTTTTTTTTACCTTATACACTGATAAACATACATATGTATCAGTCTAACGCTTCAATTTTGCTATAACTCCACGTTCTTTTCAAATTATTAAATAATTGAAAAGTGGAGTTAATCGATTTGGCCAGTGAACGGGTGTTCCAACTAAACGCGATACGTGCCAATCTAGAAAAGCATGCTGTAATGCCGGCAAGTATAATAAGACGAGTGTTTGGAGTGATCAAGGGGACTGGGCAGGAGGAGGGGGTTCGGTGGCCGCAGGTCAAAGGTCGAGCACAGCTCGGAAGAAGAGCAAGGTGAGAGAGGTACACGGTGCACCTGTGCCGGGATGATTTTCGCGATTAACGGTCGCGGATCACCGGGGTTGCTACCTGAGCAAGCAGAATTCACCTTGCTTGTCCGTCGTCCCTTTCGGTCGGTTTGATGACGTTAATACGCGCTCGGGCTACGTAATGACGAGTCGCGCCCGGGAATCGGCGAACGGGTTGCGGTCGCCGGTGTGTTATTCACCGAATCGAATGAAAAAGAGGGCCTCGTCAGGGTCCATAGCCGAGGATACGAGGGGACACCGCAAGGGGATCTCCAGCCTTTCTCTCGTTATCGTCTCGAACGCGAGCGAGGTCGTTAGTGAAAAAAATCGCCGCGATGCGCCAAATAAATATCCGGTTATCTGCGCCGTGTTGCGCTGTAATTGTGGTAATTAGCCCGATCCCCGCCGGGAATTATCCTTTTCGAAAATCGGCTTCGGATTGTCTGCTCTCTCGGCCACGCCAGCAAGATAATGCGAAAGAAGAATCGTGTTCTCGCAGCTTTATCCGATGGAATTCGTGTTGCTCCGTTAAACGCCGCGATAGGAATCTCAAGATCGAACAAACCGCGATACGTGATATTTATTTGAGCCGTTGGTCAACACGTTTCAACACCGACCATACTTTTCTAATGCACTTTTCAAGGAATTATTTCCTTTGCGGAAATTTACGCGCTCTGATCTTTTTGTTAACCCTTAGCACTCGAGTGGCGCTTCTGAGGCGTCACTAAAAATTGCTGTACTATTATTTAAAACATTGTTTACATTATTAGATTTGTCGGTATTTAACCAATTGCTAAACATTTAAGTATTGTGTAAGGTATTATATCAATTTCATTTCTACCAAATTTAAAAAGTCAGAAACTGGAAATATTGTAGGTCAGAAGAAACGTATGATATTTTAGTTAAAATAGCTCCGAGTACAAAGGGTAAATAATTATTTAACGAAGCCGCGGAGGACATTATCGTTACATTAACGAAGTACGTTTTTGAGACACCCTGTATAGAAATTAACTTTTTAATATCTATTCATTTTTGTTTTTAATATTATGCCATTAATGTTAATGTTCTGCCATCATTTTATACTTGCAATTTCGCCAATTAATACGAAATTGCTACACAACGATGAAGAAATAACCTAACCGCGTGGGTCCCAGGATACCATAGGGCCCCGAATTTCAAAGAAATTTAAATATTTTTAATTAAATCCATTTAACGTGTAACGGTATGAAATTTTCCATATCTTTTCTTTTTTGTTAATCAGCTTAGAAAAGTTTTCTTGCAATTCTATTTCTAACTTGAGTTTGAGGGCCCAAAAATTTTCATCACTCGAAGAAGTGGTTGAGTTGAAGAAATTCTTTCTAATGAAAATAGTCACCGAGGAAAAATGTGTGAGAAGATGAGGTATCGCCGGAACTTGTTATCGGTGTCACGGAACTAGTCCGTTCAACTTGTATTCATGATGAATCGCGAATTCCACGTGGGACGTAATTTATGCGTGAAGCAACAGAGTGCATCGTGCACATTGTTAATCAACATCGTCGCCACCCATCGAGCGCGCACGTGCATCCTACGCGAACACAACCACACCGCTTTCCATCGAATCTACTCCGCTTCGAAATAGATCGGTGGTCTTTAACGAGATATTGGTTTTCTAATTTGAATGAGCCAGGTCTTTCTCTCTCGTCGTGCGCTTCCTACATACGGAGCGTGATCCGAGAACATGATACCGGGCTACGAGTGATTATGATGATCGGAGAAGGAACGCTGTACTTCAAAGACACCGATCCCGATTCAACCGATACACGACCAATCAAAATAAATCATTATATGTACGACGGTAGAACCGGTAGAAAATCAGCACTATCTTTTCTCATTTTTTAAACAAACTCTCGGTACAAGTATTTTCACGTTCAAGATTTCGAATGATTCTCTAAAATCTATATATATAATAAATGTATATTATATACGTATATATAAATATATACATATAAATATAAATATATATAATATATATAAATATATACATTTATTGTAGAACACATTTATTATACATTTATAATTATATATATATATATATATATTTATTTGTTTATTTTTATATATACAGAACATTTTCCTATATAAGGTATAATAACTACGTACCTCTGTATAAAAATGATCGAATTCAACAAGGTATCAACAGTTTTCAAACTTTCGCAATTTACGTTTCGCTTCCCGGAGCTTATTGTCAATTACTAGAATGTATTGGCTTGGAAAAAAAGTTTGTGGCGTTCTCAGATAAGGAATCGAAGATAAAATTAAGGTTTATTCAATAACACTGGAAGTTACCTCGAAAATGGCAGAAACTAATAGAATAAATCTATGAATTTTAACTTACGATTGTTAATTTGCAACCTAATATTAGAGATACATTAAATTCAATTATTTTTTGAAATTCCCTAAAAATATGGAGTATCAAAAGACATGAAAATGATATTGAAATATGTGTATAATACGGATATGCACGTGCATATGCATGTGAGAATCGAAAATAAAATTAAGGTTTATTCAATAACACGGGAAGTTACCTCGAAAACGGCAGAAACTAATAGAATAAATCTATGAATTTATTATTATATATAGAATATATTATTGAATAAACCTATGAATAAATCTATGAATGAATTTGCCACCGAACAAACAAACAAACAAACAAACAAACAAACAAACAGACAAACAAGAAAGCGAGCTAATAAAAACGTGGTAAAAAATATCAAGTATCAAAAGACATGAAAATAATATTGAAATATGTGTACATACGAAGAAACGAGGATTTCTGTGTGAGACGCGTCGTACCAAAATGGCGGCGTCCATCGAATGGCTTCCACCGTGCTGGGATCGCCTAAGACCCGATTCATTTTCCTTTAATCGACTTCGAGGCAGCTCGAAACACACCCTGCGCACAAGAGAAGTGCCGCACACGTGCTCAGGCTCGTTAGGCTCTCGGATCCATGTGCACACAGACGTGGCGAGCGTCGATGCGAGAGCGCGAAGCGAAAGAAAAGGACGGGGACAGGTGAGAGGCGATCCGAACGTAAGGAGAGGAGGAAGGGGTTCGAGGAGGACGGATCCCGGAGAAGTGCATCCGCGGAGCTAGGTTTCGCATAGTTTATCAATGCGCGTAGGCTGGTTCGAGAACACTGGCGAAGCAATAGATTACAATTATACGAACACGCCTGGCCAAACGTGGGAGTTGGCGGCGCAGACACGAGCAACCACCACTAAGGATACGATTCTCTCGCCTCTTCCGTTTCTCGCGAGACTGCCCCCCTCCCCCATTTTTCCCTATGGCGAAATCACGCGAAACAATTCGACTATCAATGGAGAAAAAATCCTCCTTCCATGGACTTTTATTCTTGTAAATTTCTATTTACATTGGGCTGCTACTTTGTAAAACTGAATTTTTTCAATTCTTTCTTTCGTTTTCGCCTGAAAATAATTTTGGGTTGACTGGATAGTAGTTTTGCTATTTTAAGGTGACATAAAACTGAATTTTTCTATTCAAGCAACGAACTTTAATCAATAGAATATTTTCTTATTTATTGTGTTCGGTGAAAGATCATCGAACAGTAGAGAAAATATTTTATTCATTAAAGTTCTACTTCATCTTAAGATACCGAAATTACTTTCTTGCCAATCTGAAATTATTTTAATTATTCAAGAATTTTATTATTAAGTTTTTTTTATTAAACCTGTCTTGGAGGTCCTAACCACTCTGTTCAACAAATAAGATTCCCTTGTAAAATGTCTGCGGCTATAGAAACAACGTGTCTCGACATTGAGACTTTCTTTCTTCGTGAAATTTTGCAAATATGTTTTCTCCGACAAGATCGATCGTTTTAAACGGAGTCCGTTTTGTTACATTGATTTTGTTCCACTTTCGAGGCGGCTTTACGCGAGTTTTATTTACGAACTGGAAAACCGGTGCCGTTGCGCGATCCACGAAGGAGAATTTCGTGATTGTACTCGGTGTCGTAAATTTCTGGAATAAGTGGGTAGCTTTATGGGTGTCGTAAACGTGTAGCAGTGTAGCCCTGAATGTCGATCGCCAGCATGTTCTTCCTGTGGTTTCGAATTTCTCGGATGGGAACATTGTCACACATTGTGCACGGTGTAGCGGAAATCGAAGGGTGGAAGAATCCTGTTCGGTTTCGAAACTCATCTTTATAGTCTTGCTTCATTCAGAGAAGGACACCTGACTGCGTACAATTTTTATTGTTCGTTAATGGAATCAAGACATTTGCCAAAGGATCGCTGATGACACCTGGCAAAACTTGACAGTTTCCCTCCAATTGTTTCTCCAGATAAATAAATAATTGAAGGGTTAAATGAAAATGAACTATTTCATTTTTGCTGAGGTTGACGAGCAAAGAGAAAGGGCCTCGTAAAACTGGACAGTTTCCCTCCAGTTGTTTCTTCAGATAAATAAATAATTGAAGGGTTAAATGAAATTGAACTATTTCATTTTTGCTGAGGTTGACGAGCAAAGAGAACGGCTTCGTAAAACTTGACAATTTCCCTCCAGTCGTTTCTCCAGATAAATAAATAATTGAAGGGTTAAATGAAATTGAAATATTTCATTTTTGCTGAGGTTGACGAGCAAAGAGAACGTATTCGTAAAACTTGAAAATTTCTCTCCAGTCGTTTCTCCAGATAAATAAATAATTGAAATAAATAATTGAAGGGTTAAATGAAATTGAACTATTCCATTTTCACTGAGGTTGACGAGCGAAGAGAACGGCTTTGTAAAACTTGACAGTTTCCCTCCAATCGTTTCTCCAGATAAATAAATAATTGAAGGGTCAAATGAAATTCGATTATTTATTTTCACTGAGGTTGACGAGGAAAGATATCGGCTTCGTAACTCGGTACTGTTTTCGAGATGTAGCGGCGAGATTGTTTGCATTGGAAGATTATCCGAGGCACAGATCCCACAATCTGTAGAGACAGTTTACCAGTAAACGGGCAATAACATTCCACGGAGTCAACCATCGAACCTAAACTATTAATTCCTGCGGGGCCCGCGGTGCACCGAAGTCCTCTCGGAATTCTTTCGCATTGTTCCGCAATCTTCGATCCCGTTATCCGCCGCCATGGCTTCGATTTCTGCTTGATTCGTTTCCGTATCGCGATCCCAGGACGAAGGTCTAGGGAACGTGAAAGCCACGAAGCAGTCCGGCCATCATCTTCATCATCGTTCAGGCACACGTGATCTCGGTCTTCGTGCTCTCCTACGCAGCTCCTCCGGGACCTTCGACAGCCATTGTTTGGCCGTGTGAATTATGATCCGCGGTTCGAATCTTCATTTTCAAAACATTCTTCGTTTTATTTACTTACTGGTACTTCACCTTTCGACCTTGAGGACCTTTTCATTGTCGAACCTTCTAGTTTACGGTAACGAAATTTTAAGGTGAAGTTAAACCGGATTTTTTTGATTCAACGAACTTTAATCGAGATAAGATAATTTTCTTATTTATTCGTTTCTGCAAAAGATCATCGAACAGAAGGGAAAATATCTTATTCGTTAAAGTTGATTGCTTGGATAACAAAATTCGGCTCTGTATTACTTTCTTGTTCTAATTGTTTCCTTTATCTCAATCGACACCTTGGAAATCACTTAAATTGATGTTTTCGGCGCAAAGATTCGATACTATGTTAATAACTAAGCAATTTCGCAAATAACTAACTTTTTCAAGGTTTCGGGTCTAGTTTAAGATCATTATCAAGAAAAACTTTTTATATATAATTGCGTCTGTAAAAATTGAAACACTCTAAATTATATAGTTTAAGTTAACCTCCGTGACAAAAACCAAAAAAGAAAAAGGAAAGAAAAAACGAAAAACCAAAAGTTCTATGGAGCAAGCTAACTTGCCAAGTGGAAAATTATTTAAGAGTTAGTATTGTAAACACGTGCTGAAAATAAATAAATAATTATTATTAATTATTTATGTAGTCATAATCGTTATAGAAAAACAACGTTGGTTCTCTCTCGCAATTATAAAAGCAAAGTGAAGAAAGATGAATAAAAGAGCATCGAATATTGACGGAGGCACTGACAAGCATAAATTTACGACTAAGGTGCGTTGCATTTCGTGACGTTTATCACAGGATGCAGCCATGTTTTCAAGGATAATACCAGTGGCTGTGTTATTCTAGGTCAGTCCGAGCGCATTCGTAGAGGACGTTTAAAGAAGGGTTCTTTGCTTAGACAGGGGCCCCCGTAGCAGTTTTTAAGTGTAGGTTTTAAAATGCGTAGGACGTCGAAGTCGAATGGAGATTCGGTAACGTTTGCAACTAGTAATTAAACCTTTTAATTGAAGCTTTCTCGATCCACGGTATATATTTATTCATTTCTCATGAGAAACTTCGTAAGAATGCAGCTTTAATTCTTACTCGGTTAGAATCGAGTTGTTAATTTTTTTAAGTCGATAAATTCTGTCATAGAAATAAATTTTTTTAAAACACCACGTTTTTAAAAACGGACTAAAAAGTATAAAATAATTTTTCCTAGTCCCATACAGATTCCTAACCTCGTACAAATGTATTAATTATCTATTGCATGCACCCCACGTTTTTCGTTTTAAACCTTAAAAGTATTTCCATAGCTATTAAAAATTCACAATCACAAATTTTCAGGACTATCTACACGAGATTAGGTATGGGACTAGGAAAAATTATTTTATACTTTCTAGCCCGTTTTTAAAAACGTGGTATTTTTTAAAATTTATTTCTATTTAAATAATTAGTTTCTGCTTTTTAGTCTTCTACTTATTAATACTTGTACTCACTTATAACACTTATACTCACTAAGCTTGCTGTAAATTTCACTTAATAAACAAAGCGATGATGCACTACCGATCGTCGCGCGGCGACGTATTATCACATACTGAGCCCCAGCGCGGCGAAGTGGGTCCGTGGAGTGGGGATGAGTCAGAATGCGCACGCATAGTAAAGTAGAGAGCGTTCTCGAATGAAGTGGGGATCGCTGAACGCGATAACGTTTTCGCGGGGAGATGAAAATGTAAATATTTAATTGTTACTTTTTCTCCAACACTGATAGACTTTTAAAAAAAAAATTATTCAATAATGCTCATCAGGAAGGTGGTTTAAAATCAATTGCAAAATTTCTCACCGAACAGACAGACAAACAAACAAGAAAGCGAGCTAATAAAAACGTGGTAATAACTCATAGGTAAAAAGGAATTTCCGCGTCTTCTGGAAAATAAAGTCACATTGAAAACCGTGTGGAAAACATAAGGGAGCAGGTGGCCACTGATCGGTGTATAAATGCCACGCAGTTTTTCCATTTCTGTTCGCTCGTAGGTCGCGAAGAAAAGAGACAACGGCAAGAAAACCGTAGGGAAAGACAATGGCGTGTTAACTCACCGGTAAAAAATGTTTCTGCCTTGAAACCCCGCCTCGTGTGTCCTGAGACGTCTTTAATAATTCAAACGCCACGCGTTTCTACGGGCGTATTCGTATGCTAATACGCGGACGACGGTCTTCTTACATTGATAGCACCGTTGAATGACTTTGCGAAAGCAGACCGATTGTCTCGGTCGAAAAAAAGAGGTTCGTCGGTGACTCGGAGAAAAATTTCACTCACGAACTTACGCTTGACGATACGTATTTTTCTATTAAAATGCAATATTATAAAAATATTATAATGCACGCTGCTCAAAGGTTCGTGCGATAAATCCGTTGTGTACGCAACCCTTACGATTCGAAAGGAAGCGACAGTGATACGCCGCGCGGTGTCTTGTACGTGCATTCACAACTGAATTAGCTGGATCATTGTCTGAACGGGGGAAAAAGAGACAGAGAAATATTAAGTGAATGCAAATATGGTAAAAATCCGCGCGTCATCCGCTTGACAATCGTTGATGTCGCCAAGGATATATCTGCCACTGTCACCTCCGTCAAGAGAAAATCACTCTTTTTTTCTTTAGCAGATATGTAAGAATAATTTGTTTGGGGCAGTCTTAAAAATCTGTTCAACAACCACATTTATTAATTTAACCGTTTACCGTACTCTAGCGAGCCACACTCGTCGTTGTTGCTTTATTTTCAAATGAAATAATATTAGATTCGTTCAAATGATTAGAAAAATTTCCGAATATCGTAATGTTTTTTTTTAATTTTATTATTTAACGTCGCTTTTTGAATTCTTACGTGAGAACTATTTCGCGACGGGATCGTAATGTTATTTGTAACGTAACAAAGTGATTAAGGGACGAAACGAATTTTTATTTTATTCCTGGTCCCAAGAACCACAGTCTAGTAATCAATATTTCAGCATTCGAACAAATGTAGCCATAGAAAATATATAAATTTCCTTTTCTCTTTTACATTTTTAGGGATAAATATGTGTTTCGATCACTTTAATTGTAAAGAAAATGGGCAAGTGGGTTAACGTGACCATTTCATTATTATTTAGCACGTTCCATGAGTAGCTAGTCTAAATAAAGTTTCTGGGTCCACGACCAATTGCCGGTTGGATCAGCATGGAACCTTTATAACGCGGAAGGCCAAGCGTCCTGACCGATAACTTTCTCTCCATTGAGAAGTCCGCCATACACGGCTAAAGAATCTATCGATAGTCGTGCCTCGGTTCTCGTTACGTTGAATTCCCCGTTGTGCTCTTCTTAATTAGTTTTTCCTCCAATTAAGAGCATTGTCTCAAGCTCGCTCGGAAAGCAACACGTTCGCCAAATTAGCGGATGCGGCGGCCCTAGGCTTATCTACGAATCAAACTCGATCGACTTTCACGTGTACCCAAGGATTTCTGTCTCGCCCCCCTCGCGCCGCCCCATACTTCATTCGCAATTAATTCATACGTTACGTTTAATTATCGCGAAACAGCCGGGCGCTGCTATCTTATTCAGCAAAACCCGAAGATTACCACACGCTGGCAGGATACTGGTTGACGGCCGCCGACTTCAGAGGAGCCTCTCCGCGGTTCCCAGAAGATAAACTCCGCATTTAGTTGACCCGTTTCCTCAGGGACCATCTTTTCAATGAATAATTTAATTCGATCGTAATTAATGCAATTCATTTCGCATGGCACAGCAGTCATTTAATTAGACCACCTAGGGCGAGAACGCGTCGCATGAAACCCGAAACTCTTTTCACCGATAAATCTTCTCTTCCTCTTTTCTGCGTTTCGTCTGGCTCGTGTCTAGAAGTTAGATTATGCTGTTAACTCGAATATTAAAAAAAGATTGAATCTCTTTCTAATATTCTATGATTGTATGTATAATATTTTGTGCTATTAGGGGATGGTTAATCAACTGATGTCAATAGTCAATAGAATTTTGTTTAATAATTTACAGACGCGATGAATAATTCTCTCGAAGATGATCTGAAATTTGAAGTTGATAAATTGCAGAATTGCTTCCAAGTTAAAATTGAAAGAAATATACGATCCATAGAGAGGAACATTTATTTATAAAATTTCAACGAACCACCCCCGCCGATAACCGTCATCGTTAAAATTGAAACTGACAGCGTAATAACTCAATCGTTCGAACTGTCAATTATTTTCTCGCTGAGAGCGATCTTCGAAACGGCCAAAAGTTTCAGGGTTTCTTGTTAGCAATGTTGAGCATCGCGAAATTGGGAGCATCTGGTCTGGCAATTTTCTTGCACAGATAGCGATCTGTAGAGTCTAATTACTTCCAATAATTGCCGCTATTATCGCCATCCCCGGATCACCGTGCAACAAGGATGAGAACACGGTGGGAAAAAAGCGCGAGGAATCGATCGATCAAAGATGCAATTAGCTGTGCCACCATCCGGACCAGTTTTCTTCTTCTACCGCGCTCCTCTTCTGTATGCGTCTAATTAAGGCTAATTACGGTAGCCGCCTCTCTTTGACGACTTCATTCGCCCCCTGAGAATGTTTGTAATTTTCCGAGTTTAAGCGGTTTTAACTCGGAAAGAAGCGATCGCGGATGGATCGGGCCTGGACGATCGAAAATGTTCGGTACCGTTACAACTTTCACCTGGATCCGATCGATAAACCGTACTTTTTTGTCAGGAACTTCTTAATCTCGGGTAATTGTGCGCGGTTCAAGGCGAAACTGCACGTTCGATCTCGCGGAGTTGTATGAAATTTCTTTGCCGAAGAAGGTCTTGCCGATACCGATTTAATCTCGAAATTCGATGGAGAATTTTCGTACGGCATACAGGGACTCTTTTTATTACTCTTTCGTATTAAAATGTCGGCTTTAGTAGATTGTTCATACTCGTATTTAATTAAGTCCGCTTTTGAAGCACATAATAATATCGTTTATAATTCATATAAATCATGTAAAAAAGACGTTTGATGCGTGTGAGCTATATTTTTAGATTTTTGTTCATTTCCTAAAGGAACAATACATTACAAAAGTCTTACTCACCTCAAAGAGAAAAATAAGATTGTATTTAATGAGTAGATTCATTTCTCCTGAATTGCAAGGCTGCGAATGTTGAAGGAATTTTCAGACACCCTGTAGATATTTTTAGTGGAGCATATATTTACAATGGAAGCTGCACAAAGTTTACCGGCAATTATATAGGAAAGGTCTGCGTACTCTGATTTTCATGAAATTTTAATATTTTATGCAGCAACACATTCTGAACAACTTTTTCCTTTTCCAATATGGGGGGATTGCTTCAGTTTTTCAGATATTTGCAAAAAACTATCGCGAATATTGTATTGAATTTTTCGTATTCCTGCACTGGGTGCGTGTGAAACACTGGGTGAGTGTGTGGTACTGTCGCTTCTCATCTCCACAACGTGTTTACAAACAAAATATAAACAGATGCGTCCCCGGAACAGGTTTTCGTTACCGCAGGAATATGAAAAATTCAATACAGTATTAGCGATAGTCTTTTGCAAATATCTGAAAAACTAAAAGCGATCTCCCTACATTGGAAAAGGAAAAAGTTGTTGAAAATGTCGAAATCTATAACATATTAAAATTTCATCAAAATCGGAGTACGCAGACCTTATCTACATAATTACCAGTCTAACTAAAATCAATCTTATTATTTTTATAAGGGAACTTTTATAAGAGAAATTTTTATAACAGAAAAATTTGTGTTAGCATTTTCAAGAGATTGATTACTTTAATGTAACCATTTTTGTTTTCAGGTTTCACTGGCACGCAGTGCGAGATCGACATCGACGAGTGCGCAGCCAAGCCATGTCTGAACGGTGGTATCTGCACCGATCTGATCAACTCGTTCAAGTGCACTTGCGCGAACGGTTTCGCGGGCTCCCATTGCCAGATCAACATAGACGACTGCGCGTCATCGCCATGCAAGAACGGCGGCATCTGTCAAGACTCCATAGCGAAATACACCTGCGATTGTCCACCAGGATTCACCGGAGCTTCCTGCGAGACGAACATCAACGACTGCCAATCGAATCCCTGCCACAGCGGCACCTGCATCGATGGAGAGAACAGCTTCAGCTGCAACTGCTTCCCAGGATTCACCGGGAAACTCTGTCAAATACAGATCGACGAGTGCGAGAGCAACCCTTGCCAATTCGGCGGAAGATGCGAGGATCGTATCAACGGTTATCAGTGCATTTGCAGGCCCGGTACTTCCGGAACCAACTGCGAGGTGAACGTGAACGAGTGCTACAGCAACCCTTGCAGAAACGGAGCGAGATGCATAGACGGCATCAACAGGTGAGTAGAAGTTCGTTGGTTGGTGACTTGTGAGTAACCATCTGATAGAGGAGGACACCGGTGATCCTCCGGAAAATAATTTGATTTAAATTAATCTTCATGAAAGAATTTAAATTAATCTTCATGAAATTTGATTTAAATTAATCTTCATGAAAGATCCAAGCTGATTGTGATCGACAGCAGAGCTGGGTAAAATATTGTTTTACAATAGTGAATAATAAATCAGGGGTCGGCAAACTTTTTGTTGGAAAGGGCTACAGAGCAACAAACAACCAGAGCTTCTAAATATTTTTTCATAGAAAGTGATATTTTTACATAAGTTTTGTTATTTCATTGTTGGAAATTGCTGCAGAGCAACAAACAATCAGGGCTTCTAAATATTTTTTCGTAGAAAGTGATATTTTTACAAAAATTTTGTTATTTCATTGTTGGAAATGGCTGCAGAGCAACAAACAACCAGGGCTTCCAAATATTTTTTCATAGAAAGTGATATGTTTACATAAGTTTTGTTATTTCATTGTTTGAAATGGCTGCAGAGCAACAAACAGCCAGAGCTTCTAAATATTTTTCCATAGAAAGTGATATTTTTACAAAAATTTTGTTATTTCATTGTTGGAAATGGCTGCAGAGCAACAAACAACCAGGGCTTCCAACTATTTTTTCATAGAAAGTGATATTTTTACACAAGTTCTGAAATAGTATTTGATTTAAACAATGACGAACGTGTACTTCTATTTTCAATTCGAATTTTACCCAGCACTGATCCAACTTGCTTGGCCCACGCGTCGTACCAAACTCCGATCCAAACTATGCCATGACCTACGAAAGACTAAGAATTCTATTAAAAATAATCGAACTTGCGGAAAATTAGTGACAATCAGGCAAAATTCATCTACCCAACCCCGTTCGCTTACGTGAGAAAGTGTTCCTCCCTTCTCGTGGGGGAGAGAGCACGGAGGTCTCTGCGCGTCGACCCCTAATCAGGCAAAATCTTGGTCTGGTCTAACGTTATCATTTCTTCCATCCTCAGTGGATACGATGTCTCTTATTCCAGGTATTCGTGCGAGTGTGAGCCTGGCTTCACCGGGCAGCACTGCGAGACAGACATAAACGAGTGCGCGAGCAATCCTTGCGCGAACGGGGGCCGTTGCATCGACATAACGAACGGGTTCCGGTGCGAGTGCCCTCGCGGCTATTACGATGCTAGGTGTCTCAGCGACGTGGACGAGTGCGCCAGCAACCCCTGTGTGAACGGCGGCACCTGCGAGGACGGTATCAACCAGTTCATCTGCCACTGCTCGCCCGGTTATGGTGGCAAGAAATGCGAGGCCGACATAGACGAGTGCGGCTCGAATCCCTGCCAACACGGTGGCACCTGTAACAACCACCTCAACAGCTACAGTTGCAAATGCCTCGCCGGATACGCGGGCACCAACTGCGAGACCAACATCGACGACTGCGCGAACAACCCCTGCCAGAATGGAGGCTCCTGCATCGACCTTGTCAACGACTACAAGTGCGTCTGCGAGCTGCCACACACTGGCCGGAACTGCGAGGACAAGCTGGATCCTTGCTCGCCTAACAAGTACGATCATTGCATTATCCTTCACGAATTCCTCTATTGCTTCCTCTAGTTTCAATCGAACTAGTTAGCCTTACTGATGAGTCCTCTAGTATTAAAACATTTTAATAGCTAACGTGGTTCTTGAAGCAGAAGATTCAAATCCGAATCCAGCGTTTAGTATTCCTACAAAAATAGCTATTTGTTGTGTAGAAAAATGATCGAACCTTTGCGAATAAAAATTCATAATATCCTAAAGATAAATTACGATCGATAACCAATTAATTAATTATTTAAATCGAACACTCCATGCGTCCGACTCTCAGTCTTCGCTTCAGCTACTCGATAACCCCTTTCCTCTGCTGTTTCTTAGGGGTTGCTCATCACTGAGATGTTTCTCATCGCGCCAACTTTATATTAAACGTGTAGCTGTAACATTGTACTTGACTTTAAGGGATGATCATAGCTTTCTGAGTTAACGCTCCTCGATATTCATATAATAGTTTATGTTCACGAGAATACAGGAAGCCACCGAAATTTGATTCAGTTGAATTCAATTCAACATTGATGAAATTTTATTAGGGGTTGTTCATGACTGGTCTGCTTCTCATCGCGGCAACTTTATATTGAATTAAGGGATGATCATAGCTTTCTAAGTTAACGCTCCTCGATATTCATATAATAGTTCATGTTCACGAGAATACAGAAAGCCACCGAAATTTGATTTAGTCGGATTTAATTCAACATTGATGAAATTTTATTAGGGGTTGTTCATCACCGGTCTGCTTCTCATTACGGCAACTTTATATTGAATTAAGGGATGTTCATAACTTTCTGAGTTAACGCTCCTCGATATTCGTATGATAGTCCATGTTCACGAGAATTTTCAATTCAACATGTATGAACTTTTGTTCCAGATGTCTCCATGGCGCCAAGTGTGCACCGTCATCGAATTTCCTCGACTTTGCCTGCACCTGCACGGTCGGTTACACGGGTAGACTCTGCGACGAGGACGTCGACGAGTGTGTAATGACGTCTCCGTGCAGAAATGGCGCTACATGCAGGAATACCAATGGCTCTTATCAGTGTCTCTGCGCGAAGGGCTACGAGGGTAGGGATTGCGTCATCAACACCGACGATTGCGCTTCCTGTAAGTATAAATGCCGTAACTGCAACCCCTAAAATACTATTTCATTTAACAAGAAAGTAATTTCGATATTTTTCTTGTTCAAGCAACGAATAAGAACGGACCTTTAACAAGACAATTAACAAATCTTCTGTATTTCAGTCCCCTGTCAAAATGGCGGCACCTGTTTGGACGGCATCGGCGACTACACTTGCCTCTGCGTGGACGGTTTCAGCGGCAAACACTGCGAAATCGACGTGGACGAGTGTCAGTCTCAACCCTGTCAGAACGGAGCTGTTTGCAAGGAATATGTCAACTCGTACACCTGTCAATGTCAACTGGGTTTCTCGGGTATCAACTGCCAAACGAACGACGAGGACTGCACGGACAGCAGTTGCATGAACGGCGGCAAATGCATAGACGGGATTAACAATTACACGTGCGTGTGCGAGCCAGGTTACACTGGTTCGAACTGCCAATACCGGATCAACGAATGTGACAGTTCCCCTTGCCTAAACGGTGCTACTTGTCACGACCATGTTCAATATTACACTTGCCACTGCCCTTACGGTTACACCGGGACCAGATGCGACCAGTTCGTCGACTGGTGCGCGGACAGTCCTTGCGAGAACCAGGCGACCTGCGTCCAACACAAGAACAAGTATCATTGCAACTGTTCACCAGGATGGACGGGAAAAGTTTGCGACGTCGAGATGGTATCCTGTAAAGACGCTGCCATCAGGAAGTCCGTTCCCGAGAAGAATCTTTGCAACAACGGTACTTGCGAGGATATTGGCAACAGTCATCGTTGCCATTGTCTCGAAGGCTACACGGGGTCCTACTGCCAAGAAGAAGTTAACGAGTGCGACTCTGCCCCCTGCCAGAACGGCGCCACTTGCAAAGACTTGGTTGGCTCCTATCAGTGTCAATGCACCAAGGGTTTCCAAGGGCAGAATTGCGAGCTGAACGTGGACGACTGTAGACCGAATCCTTGTCAGAACGGTGGTATTTGCCACGATCTGATCAGCAACTTCAGCTGTTCCTGTCCTCCTGGCACCCTCGGCTTCATCTGCGAACTGAACGTCGACGACTGCGCCGTCGACACTTGCCACAACAATGGCACCTGCACGGATAAGGTCGGAGGATTCGAATGCAAGTGTCCACCAGGTTTCGTGGGACCCAGATGCGAGGGTGACATCAACGAGTGCCTGTCCAATCCGTGTGCCACGCCAGGAACTCAGGATTGCGTGCAGCTGATCAACAACTACCACTGCAACTGCAAACCTGGGTACATGGGACGTCACTGCGAGGTCAAGGTGAACTTCTGCGACAGCTCACCCTGCCAAAACGGTGGTGTTTGCACGGCTAAACAAGCTGGCCATAAGTGTCTCTGTCCCAACGATTATTACGGAAACAACTGCGAATTCGCTGGCTCTTACTGCGACAGGCAGCCTTGTCTAAACGGCGGCACTTGTCGGGTAGCCGAGACAGACGTTGGCTACAGATGTTACTGTCCACCTGGAACCACCGGGACACACTGCGAGATCGACGCCAGAGACGAATGCGCCAGTAATCCTTGCCAACAGTCGAACGCGGTCTGCAAGAATCTACTCGGCGACTACGCGTGCGATTGTCCTGCCAAATGGACCGGGAAGAACTGCGAGATTTATGATCCCAACTATGGAGGAGGCATCTTTGGAAGGACCAGCGCGAACATACCGAAGACCATGAACGCTTACGAGCAGGATCTCGAGATGGAGAGGAAGAAGTGCGTGGAGAACAGGTGCGAAGAGAAGTCTGGTAATCGTCATTGCGACGAGGAGTGCAACACGCACGCTTGCAAGTTCGACGGAAACGATTGTTCCTTGGGTATCAATCCGTGGAGGAATTGCACGGCTCCTATCAACTGCTGGGACGTGTTCATGAACGACGTTTGCGACGACGAATGCAACAATGCTCAATGTCTCTTCGATGGAAGGGATTGCGAGAAGAAACTCGCTCCGTGCAAGTAAGTAGTCGCACAGTTTTCTAGTAATTAATCGTGACAGATGTCCAAGTGAAATTCAAATTTAATCCTTATGCTGGCAACCGTATGGCCAATCGGCATAATTACTTCAACAATTAAAACCTCATTTGGTTGCCATTATAAGGATTAATAGTATTGCTATATACTTTAATATTGACAGATAAACTAACTTGTGATCTACCACTTTTACAGTCCAATCTACGACGCCTACTGCCGCAAACACTACGCCAACGGGTACTGCGATTACGGCTGCAACAACGAGGAGTGTAACTGGGATGGTCTGGACTGTGACGGAGAACCGCCATCGCTGGCGGAAGGTGTGATCTCGGTGGTAGTCAGGATGGACATGCAGAGCTTCAGATCCCGCGTGGTAACATTCCTGAGAAACATCGGCCACGAACTTCGAACCACCTTGAGAGTGAAGCAAGACGAACTAGGCAACGAAATGATCTACCCTTGGAGAGAGCCCGGTGTGCCAACAAACTTCTTCGGTCGGCCAACTACCATGTACACGAACACCCAGAACGGAGTGATCGCCTATTTGGAAATCGACAACAGAAAATGCACCGGTACTCAAGGAGCGGTGTGCTTCCCTTCGGCGAACGAGGCCGCGGAATACTTGGCAGCTACCGCGTCGAAACATTCTCTATCGGGAGGTTTCCCTATCGAGCAAGTCCGAGGTGTCGTGGGTCCGCAAGAGTACCCTGACACGCCAACGAATTACAAGTACGTCTTCATCGGCGTTGTGATCGTGGTGCTCGGTGGAATGCTGGTGGGTGTTCTGGTGACCGCGCAACGGAAACGTGCAGTGGGCGTTACATGGTTCCCCGAAGGATTCCTGCGGACGAGCAGCGGAAGCGGACAACGGCGAAGATCTCGAAGAAGAGGTCCGGACGGTCAAGAAATGAGGAACTTGAACAAACAACCATCGGTGAACTGCATGGATCTGGACGTTGGTAATGGTCGAGCTCAACAATGGTCGGACGACGAATCGGATCTGCCACCTTCGAAGAGGATGAGAGCCATAGAGCCAGGATACGCCAGTGATCATACTGCCATTACGGACTACGAAGAAACGGAGCCTCGAATGTGGACGCAACAACACTTGGACGCCGCCGAGATACGCAGACCGGACGCTGGTGTGCTAACACCACCGAGCTTGGAACATGGACAAGACGTGGACGCCAGAGGACCTTGTGGAATGACACCGCTGATGGTGGCAGCGGTACGCGGCGGAGGATTAGACACCGGTGAAGAAGAGGACGAGAGCGACGGCACAGCAGCTGTGATAGCCGATTTGGTGGCCCAGGGTGCGGACTTGAATGCCACGACCGACAAGAGCGGTGAGACGTCTCTTCACCTAGCAGCTCGTTACGCTAGAGCCGACGCAGCCAAGAGACTCCTCGACGCTGGAGCGGACGCAAACTCTCAAGACAACACTGGCAGGACGCCTCTTCACTCCGCCGTTGCTGCCGACGCAATGGGAGTCTTCCAAATACTTCTGCGCAACAGAGCGACAAATCTGAACGCTCGTATGCACGACGGTACCACGCCTCTGATCCTGGCAGCACGCTTGGCCACCGAAGGAATGGTCGAGGATCTCATCAACGCCGACGCCGATATCAACGCTGCCGACAACAGCGGCAAGACCGCACTTCATTGGGCCGCGGCAGTGAACAACGTCGACGCTGTCAACATACTCCTTGTTCACGGAGCGAACAGAGACGCCCAAGACGACAAGGACGAGACACCGTTGTTCCTCGCTGCCAGAGAAGGCAGCTTCGAGGCATGCAAAGCGTTGCTCGACACCTTCGCTAATAGAGAGATCACCGATCACATGGATCGGTTACCTAGAGACGTAGCTAGCGAGAGACTGCATCATGACATTGTGAGATTGCTCGACGAACACGTGCCTAGATCTCCGCAGATGGTGACCGTCATACCAAACGGTCCTCTCATGGGTAAGTGTATTTCATTGTATTTCATGTTCCCTCTTTTCAAAAATTCTTCTTCGATATTAATAATGTTATATTCTCCGTTGCAGGATCTCCAAACCATCCTCAACTAATCACACACCCGACGGTGATCGGTTCCGCGCCGAAGCAAACCAAGTCGAAGAAGCGACCGAAGACAGGCACTACCGGGAACCCAAACAGTCCCGAGTCGGAAGGTGGCGTGGTAGTGGTGAGGCGAAAGCCGTCGGTGAAGAAGCCGCCAGCGAAACGTGGCGCACAGCCCCCAAACCAGGAGATTCCTCAGGGAGCGGAGGGTGCAGAAGGAAATCTGCCGAGTCCTTATGACAGCGCGAGTTTGTACAGCAACACTCAGCTGGTGGGTCACACGGCTACGGCGAAACAGCCGCCACCGTACGAAGACTGCATAAAAGGCCAGTCGATGCAGGGTCTGCAGCAGCTGGGGCTGGACACGTTCACGACCAACTACGGGTTGCCAAACTTTCACGATCAGCTCCTAGCGCCACACCAACGGCAAGCGCAGGGCATGGTGAACACGTTATCGCCACCGTATAGCAATCAATCACCGCCACACTCGGTGCAATCGAACATGACGTTGTCGCCGCAGGCCAGCTATATGGGCTCGCCGTCGCCTGCCAAAAGTCGGCCATCGTTACCGACTTCGCCCACCCACATCGCTGCCATGAGACAGGCGACGCACCAAAAGCACGGCGGTATGCCTCCCGTCGGCTTCGACTTCGAGAACCTGCCTTATTCATCCAGTCAGCAACAACAGCAGCAACAGCAACAACAGATGCAGCAGACGCAACAGCAGATCCAACAGCAACAGCAGCAGCAACAACAACAGCAGAACACGCAACAACAACAGCAGCAACAGCAGACGCAGCAGTACTACCAGTACTTGACACCACCGTCCCATCATTCCGGACCGGATGTAACGCCGCAGCATCTCATGCAAGCGCCAGAGAGCTTTCCTACACCGTCGCCGGACAGTCCGGGCCACTGGTCTTCCAGTTCGCCTCACTCGAACAGCGACTGGTCCGAGTGCATGGCCTCGCCGAACGCTTACAGCGCCGGAGGCGGTCACCAAAGCAACAAGGGCCCCGAGGCGATCTATATATGAGGCCAGCCGATGCTCTCATTCTCGCGCGAGTAGCTCGTGTTGTAACACGCGAGAACTGTGATTGACTCGTCGAGTTCGAGGGCGATTCTTCTCTGGCACATATTTTTAGGGACTTCCGGTTTACTCCGGTTGGGTCGCGAACAGAACGGTATTGTTTTTTTAGCCTTTACGTCGGCGTACACTGATGCAGTTGTCATGATTCTGGATTTCTATGTATACATCTATATACATATATATATGTATGTATGGATCTACCTGTGAAACGTATTCCTCTTCACTTTTCGTGTTTGGATTAGAGACATTATTCGCGTACTCGTTCAATGATTGTGCCTTCTACTATCTAGTATGGTGAGAGAATATTAGACACGCGGTAATATACGTATCTCTATTTTACCAGGTTCTTTTTTTTTGTTTTTTTGTATCAACCGATCATCTCAGCTCAATGAACAATGGTGCCTTCGACTTGCCACAGTGTGAAGACCCGATAGGTAAAGTAATAGGGGAACGAGACCTTGCTATCTACAATAGTATTGTACATAGAACAATATAATACAGAGACGGAGAATCAGCTACCAACGTGTGTGTATTCGGCGAGGACGACTAAGTAGAGTGTAATATGTAATTTTTCTGATTTAACTATGTAACGCACAGTTTATAAATAAGAGCGGAAGATCGACGCGTCTAACATTCGAGCATTGCTAGGCACTTTTGTCTATTGTAAACCCGTAGTGCGCCGCGCATAGAACCGGAAGGGAATCTGTAATCCGCGTAGAGAACAAAATATGGAGAATCGTGCCTTCGAGTGTTTCGTTTAGAGTTAAGGGTATGTTCGATCGTAGGTAAATCTTATTAAATTATGTGGTTTCCCTTGAAGGAACGCAGCGTTTCCAAATGGCCTTTAACGATTTAACACGTTTATTACCGATTAGAGGGACGAATTTATATGTAAGATAGAGCGAAAGGTAATTTTTGTTTTTGCACGGTCGACGAGAGCCTCAGAGATATCGTCTTCACCCCGCGAATATAATCGTTCCATACACAGACATTCCATTCGCACGGCGCTACTTTTTTATATACTTTATAGCCTCCTCCCGTCGATTGACACGGGAAATGTCCGCTGCTCGCTCGACGAAACTTTTGGAAATGGAGGCAGACTAAATAATTGCTTGTCAGCGTACATATTTATTGCAGAGAATGCACCCGCAAACGTATTTCGGAAATAGTCGAAGTTTTTATTTAGATGAACGTCTCGAGTAACCATTAGACAAAAAGCTTTTATTCTTTTCTCGATGATTTTCTTTCTTTACATTCCTAATATTTCTGCTCATCTTTTGTTCTTGTATCATTCAATTTTTAGAGCAACCTGCTATATAGATCACAAAGTAATCATCAGACAGTAAGAGATAGCTAACTCTAATTGTTCTAATAATGCACCTCAGAGCACTTAGTTATTTCAATAGCCTTAAGCCGTTCGCTAGTGTACAATGGTATTATGCACCATCTTCATAGTATGACATAGTGATAATTGTACAGGGTTTCACATAATTTAACATAGGCTACATATAACATGATATCGACAACAGAAAGATCATTAGGCCTTTACGATACGTTCAATTTTCTATGTCCGATGCATCGTCGTCCATTTGTCCTCTCGGTGACAGGTTTTTACGCGAAGCGTATTGAAACATCTGAGCGAGGAACGTTTAATATAAAATATTTTGTATGACTTTTTTTTACGATTGTATAAGATCACGCCCCGCCGTTTCGGCTTGATAGTTTTTTCTCTAATGGTTTTGCACAGCCAATACATTTTACTCCGGAAGCTAGGAAAGAGCTTTTTAGAAGAGCATCATGGAAGAATTTGGCAGGAACAGTTTCGTTCGAACCGCAGCGGTCGCGGATGTTCCCCGTGGAATGTATCTTAGAACCTACTACTAACAATCTAGCGTAATTGTTAGCGTTTAATGTGTACGTTTATGCGTAAATAGAGTCTCTTTAAATTAAATTAAGTACGCGACGGACGGGCGGTAAGACGATTCGCTGATCTCTCATCTACCAAAGCCAAAAGAGAATTCTTAGATAACACGACGTAATCCGGCGGCGTGGCTGGACGGTGGTATGTACGCATAATAGGCTATAGCATCATTAATCGTAGTATTGTTACGAGAGAAAAGATCTAATTATTGTGGTCGGTCAGATGGAGTTTAATCGTACACGCTTGCAATAATGTTCCCAAACAGCGATTTATGAAAGAGAATGTCTTCATCTTTTCTTTTTCTAAAGAGGAAATTTGTAAATACTCTTTCCCTCACCTTTCACCTACTCCCTTCGCAGACACGTAACAAGACACACACACACGCCCACGTACACATTCTTTGTCCGTTCATCTTGCGTACTATTCTAGTACTTTTCTATATTTTTTTTTAAATATAATTATCTTTTCTCTCGATTTTGTACAAACTGTTTTTACATATTTTTATATTATGTAAGTTAGATACTAATAGCTATGTAAGACGACTTCCCCATATACAGTAATAATGTTTCCTTTATCATATTATATGATCATAGAAGAAGAAGAAGAATATAAATATATATATAATTAAACATATATATATTTTATGTGTACATTATATAAGGTATATAAAATATATTTTATATATTTTATATATGTGTTTCGTGTAATTGACTGTTGCACTGGGGACGGATATATTCGTCGGGCGTGTCCACGATGCAATTCTGAATTACATGGAGCTATGTGATGGAGCTTCCCGGATTCCGGAAGACGAGGGTCCAACGCAATTTCTATGACTAATCTCGCGAAACCTATAATATCCTCCTAAGGAGAATCACTTTTTTTATTTATATATAAATATATAAAATACGATTGTGTGTGCGTGAGAGAAAGAGAGAGAAAGAAATAAAGACCGAATGAGTATGAGAGAGAGAGAGAGAGTGTGTGTGTGAGAGTGAGCGAGTGAAAACTTTTGTAACGAATTAAAATATATTTCTTCATGCGACTGCCTATGCAACTGTTAAATGCCACAAAAAAAGTCTGCCAAATATCGAGCGGCGAAAATATCACGAGAAATGTTAATATTTTTTTAAATAGATATATTGCGAAAGATCTGATACGAACGAGCTCAATCGAATTTCAATGAAGTGTGTTCGTCGGAACACGCGTTCGCAAGTAATCGAAAGATATTTTCCGCCGGTGTGCGATCGACCAATGGAACTTTTTCTAATTGGTACACGTAAAGAGATATTGTATACGTAATGTAATCCGATCATGTGAAATCGAGCGTAATCGAACAAAACACAATAATGAATCGATGTGTTCAAAATTAACAAGATGGTAACTGCTCTCTGATCCACCGATATTCTCTGTGTTAAACGAAGAAAAAAATAAGGACGATAGATAAGCTACGCGCTCCAATTTATACAGTTATCTATGGATTAAGCTAGGAACGAAAAATACTTCCGATTATTAACGATAAGTCTTGTTATTCCTTGTAACTTGTAAAAAGTACTGAGTTTTATTAGTATTAACGATTCTGTATTGTAAGGATTTGTTCGATTCTATTGTACCCCGTCTCTTCCCGATCCCCGATGTTCCCTCTTCACTTCCGGTACCCCCAATCCTCAATATTTTTATAAATAAGTTATGTCTTTTTAAAACAGATGTAATAATAAAGATAATCTAACATTCACAATAGGGGTTGTTGTTCAGTTCTATTGTGCTATGCTTCCGCATTCTATTCCTTAATCATGTAAGCATAGATACTCTTATCTAGTATATTACAACAGATTTTACACGAAAATCAAACTGTATTATAGCAATAAAAAATAAAAAAAGCTGGAAATTTACCGAACATACGTAGCCTGAGATCTTTCTTTTATTGCGGCCTCTATTTAAACAAAATTAATTTTTAAAAATACCACGTTTTTAAAAACGGACTAAAAAGTATAAAATAATTTTTAGTCCGTTTTTGAAAACGTGGTATTTTTAAAAATTTATTTTTATTTAAATAATTATTTTCTGCTTTTTAGTCTTGTGTTAATATTCGTATCACACTTTATTAATACTTATACTCACTTATAACACTTATACTCGCTAAGCTTGCTGTAAAATTCACTTGGTATTTATTAGATCATCGCGCGGCGACGTACTATCATATACTGAGCTCCGTCGGAGCGAAGTGGGTCCGTGGAGTGGGGACGAGTCAGAGTGCGCGCGCATATTAGAGAGCGTTGTCGAGGGGGGTGAAAAGGTAAATATTTAATTATTTTCTCCGAAACGGATAGACTTCAAAAAAAATTTTTTTTAATAATGCATTATTGTCATCCAGTTCTGAGCCATGTATCCAATTTCAAGTCTCTAGTTCGTCAGGAAGTTGGTTTAAAATCAATTGCAAAATTTGTCACCGAACAGGCAAACAAACAAACAAGCAAGAAAACGAGCTAATAAAAACGTGGTAAAATAGTTTCTCGACTTTGAGTATACGTTGTTAATGAAAATCAATTTTGTAATGCAAAATGGACGTACATTAAGGATTCTTATCCGCCCTTTAGTTAAAGCTGCAGTATAAAGGAAACAGAAGTTCTTTGAAATTTAAAAATGGTAGTCGTAAATCGTGTCTTTGTCGTCGGTGAATGGTAGTAGCTATTGTCCCGAAAATTTAATTCAAGTTTTTAATGAGAGAAAATAGTGTGTAAAAACATTAAAACTACGTCGTATCGTCTGTAAATAAAAAACTTGTGAAAATCGCAAAGAATTGGGAGCGAAGGGTGGGTTCTCGTCAAGTTCTACAAAGAATTGAAGAGGTCATGAAGAATTCACTTTATTAAACGACGAAAGGAAACAAAACTGATCGCTGAGCACAGCGACGCTCGCAATATTCGTACAAAGTGCAGGCGGTGTATATACAGACTCCCTCGCTAACTAAATGAATCTTAAGAATTGGAAATGTACTCGGAAACGTAATCAAGGGATCCTTGAATCAAGCGGTTTATCACACAGAAATCGTTACCGTTCCCAGAGTTTTCGGCTCGGTTGGCATACTTTCGTTCGGTCGGGTTGTTTCGCGAATCGTTGATGGAAATCAGTCGGAAAACTGATTTTCGACCGAATTTTTGTTGTTTTTTTCTGTCCATGCTGGTTTCGATTAAAAAGTCTTTTCGTCACAGAACCGGTCAGACAAAAGATCGCTCGCTTACGTTTTTTTTTCTTCTCCCGGATTTAGTGTCTACAATCATACGCATTTACACGCAATGTCAGACATTCTTTCTTTTTTTCGTCGGCTCATTCTTAAATCCGCACAGTCACCCCCTTCGCACACGTAATCATCCCTCTCCGTGCGAAGCAAGCACAGAGTTACATACCACGTATACGAAATCGTTCGTTTCGTATTTATAAAAATTAATAACATTGATTGTAGATCCCTAACCATAGGGAAACGGATATTTGAACATCGATTACAATTCTGAGGGACACGGAAAAATTGTTAGCAGTCGATTGGCACCTAATTCCAACTTCGTTAAGGTACTTCGTGAAGCTTAACTCCTTTCGGTGTGTAGATTGTTAGAGAAAAAACACTTGTTTGAACGTTTCTAAAATATTGTGACCATAAAAATAATTAATATAGATTAAAAAAAACAACAAGTTAAAATTAAAATAGTTGCGAATGATTACGACACGCTACGAGAAATAGATAAGTAATTGTTCTCAATTTTCATCTATCTCGACAGTATAAAATCTAGGAGAATAAATTTTCTTTAACAATCTGCACAGTGCTATTTAACTAATCGTGATATCGTTGGCTGAAAATTAAATATCATGTTCTTCAGAAATAGTGTCTTTATTAAATATATATATATCCAGCATTTCCGAACAATTTTCAGTATAAAAAGTAATTCACGGGGCAGAGACCGTGTATTTACATAGGTCTTCGAACTACCACTGATTCGTCGCGTGCTGCTAATAATTTTTCTTTGACCGGTCTCGTTTCTCGTTTAAGAAATGGGCTTCAAGAAAATGCATCTAACAAAGTTGCGGTGAAATCCGCCATTTCGGTTTCTATCTATCGTCGAATGGCGGTTGTCCGGATATCCGGTAGTCTCCGTTCGATTGCGAAAAAGAAAGAGACGGACCGAGTAAAATGTTACCGAGCTTACTTTATATCGAGAACAACAAGAAAAAAAAAGTACATTGCTTTTACTAAATGGGCGGTCCTAGGCAGTCGAAAGCAAGATAATTCTCATACAATTGAGAACGAAAATGCAAACCGTTACAAATGTCTCGTGGAACATTGATCTTCTCTCTTCCCGAGGAGAAAATCCGAAATAGTAAAATTGTACAAAACAAAGATTTCTCGAAAAGTTGTACAATACGTGAGAAACTATGGTTGAAGCGTTTCTATAAAATAAATTCCTAAATTATTTCAACTTTCGAGACACGTTTGACGTATCTTTCATTTCTCCGAGATACTTATTGTTCACGCAACTAATAACCTTGACCAGCTGTTTGGTAAACACAATCGAATCTCTCTCTCCAGGAAAATGCATTGGACAACGGAAAAGTGTTTCAACGAAATCTCACAGGGAGAGACGATGCATCCGAGATACGTATCACCGGAAGTGGCGTCCGTGTCCACGTTTGAAGTCGTACGCACGTGTATCCTATGAACATTATTGACGTACTCGAGTGAAATATTATTTTGCGTTAAAAAACTGGGGAGGGACTGTATCTGAAGGGGAGCATATTTACATACGATACTGGCAGTACATTCTTCAGTTTTTTTCGTCCGCTAGTGTCGCGTTCCGTGTAAACGCGAAATCGAGGACGCTTCCCGACCCAGCACGAATAGTTCGATGGAAATCGATCATTGGTCGGTGATCAATGAACTAACCTATCGTCTCCTTGCTGGCTGCACAAGCTCGGGGATCATTTTCCATTCTTTGCTTTCCTATCGATTCCATTGACTTTGTACAGGGTTCTACAATACGTTCAACGCTTTCGTTCCTCGTCGCCTTTAAAAACATTCTACGCTCGTGTAAAATTCACTTCGGGCTAGATAGAGTGAACAAGAATCTTCTGCGACGTCGTATAACAAGTTTTACGATCAACATAATTCCTCGCAAATACCACAGCTTTTCCTCTTTAATAGCAGATATATCAATCTACCAATTAATTTTAGTTTTCCTTCTCGAAAGCCAACTTCTATGTTTCTGCTGGTTAACTTGACGATAAATCTAGTGAGAACAACGCAACTCTGAGAAGTATGTTGAAATGTATCAGAGTTGTGCAGAATTACAATTGAATTACTCCAGAATTATAATTACAAAGTAATTGAATTAAATTGTAATTCAATTATGTTGTAATTTATAATTCAGATCTTCGGTCAATTAAATTACAATGTAATTCGTAATTGCAATGGAGCACAATTATAAAATACATTGTGATTGAATAAAATTGTAATTCAATTATGTTGTAATTTATAATTCAGATCTTTAGTCAATTAAATTACAATGTAATTCGTAATTGCAATGGAGTACAATTATAAAATACATTGTTTTCATGTATTGTATTGTATTGTATTTCAAGTATATTGTATTTCAATTATACTGTAATTCAATTACAGATTGCATTTCAATTATATTGTATTTCAATTACATTGTGTTTCAATTATATTGTATTTCAATTACAAATCTGATTGAAATACTTAGTAATTAAATTACGTTGTATTTGATTTATATAGTAATTCATTTACGACGTAATTGAATTACTATTAATTGAAATACAATGTAATTGAATTAGCACAACTCTGAAATGTATGAATAAAAAGATCTGGAAGAATTCAAACGATAATAATAATGTGTTTGTTGGCAAATCGTATTACCGAGGAAAGTCAGCAAGTATAAAGCTATCGATAAACGTATTCTGCAATGTAATCGAAAGAAATACAATTTGAACGCTACCGATAAAATATTATTTGGCTACCTTGTTACCCTATATCTTCCCGTAAGCTTACAATATTTACACTTGACGGATAACCGTCCGTTCTTGGTGCAAGGTACAAGTGTCAGTAATTTGTTCACCTTTTACAGCAACTATAATTCCATTCTAAAGTGCAGAGTTCGAAACTATTTGAGTATTAGACAAGGGGTGGTCAGTAGTGTACCTCTACGTGTCGCAGGCGGATGATTAAATGTTAATTGTTTCACCGTGAGGTGGAAAGAATTTCTGTGGTTGAAAGTGAACGGTTTTTGGTCCTGTATGAACTGTTAGATTGTTAGCTCTTGGTCCTGTTAGTTTTCTTAACTAATTCAGTATACTAGAAGTGGCTTTGAGCAGTCGAGAATGAAATCTAATAACAAATCAATCTTAAATTAGCATAGCACAATTATAGGTCAACTTTCCATTTCGATTTGTCCATCGACCGTCGCATTCTTCCACGGTCGTCTTTACTACAGGCCGGAACATGTGACTCTACAGCAAAGCTACAGTAAAGTCGCGATCTAGCTCCCATCAAAAAAAGTACAAAGGATGCTAAACGTAAGAAAGAATAGCTAATAGATTGCGCGCGCTTCTTGGCCCTCAGTGCTAGGCGAAGGGACGTAGATCATGTAGATCCTCAGGCAGCTTGATCGCGACTTTACTGTACTGATATGATACAACGCGAACGACTTCAGATCGGACTGAGACAGGCGTTGCTGAATTTGACAATGTTCCGACCTGTACCAGAGACGGCCAGCTTTTTCTTTTTCCTCTATCTAGTCTGAACCCCACGTACGGTATATACCTCGACGAAACGGGTCACCGGCACTCGGTATATGAAAGACAGAGTCACCTTCGTAAAACTTAGACCGCGCTACGAAATGTGATACACCAAATAAAAAGTAATGAAAATGAATTCGTTCGACGATACAGCTCTGGCGCGCGATTAAATGAATGCACTGTTCAACTTAGCAAATACGTGCGTCGATAATTCGCGTTGCACTATCCTACTTAAGCACGTGTATGAAACGAGTAAAACGTCGACGATGCTTCGATGATCCGTAGAAGACGACCGTTGGCTACGTAGGCGTCCGCACGAAAAGAAATGCACGAATCTGGAGTTTTTTTTTTGTCGGTTGTTCGAACGCGACTTAGCTGCGCGAGCGAACGGTTTCTTCACGCAGAAACTCGGCTTAACTTGTACTTAAGTCCCCCGGTACTTAAGGCCCATTCGGAAACGGACGCGTGAACGGGGATCGAAACTAAAAGTAAAACGGTCGATTGACTCTTTCGGAGCCGTGATTCGAGGCACGCGTAAGAACACCGCAAGCCACCGAAAGGGCCAATGCAAAATTAATATATCATAGCACAGTATATTGTCTAACGTTGTTTATTAAATATATACCTTAGAGATGCTTGGCAGTGTACTTGTCCAATACTATCTGTACCATTCCTTTAGAAAAGCATGGTTAGTCGCTTGACACGTTCGAAAAGGATGTCTGTGCTATGAGTATCTGGCGCGAAAAGAAAAGCAATTACAAATGTTTCGTGTTGAGACTCGCGCGAATATGCATTACCGTCTGAACACATTTGAACACATACTTTCTATTATTTGAAGACGACCGAAACAATACAGATATAAAATACGAGGTGGCCTGAGATAGTGCAATTCGAAAGTTGAGTACTGTTTTCCGATGGACGCAAAAACAAAGCTTATTTTCGAATGGTTTTCAAGAAGAAATTGTCCCGATGATGCGATGAAATCATTCGTAATTCTACATTTAAAACGTACTTTCTTTCTAATTAAAAACAAAATCGCCGCCTTTCGAATTGTACTATATGTTAACACATTTTGGTATAAATAAACTGAGCACAATATCGGCGGAAGCTTGTACGCAACGATTTGTAAAAATCGAAAATCGCTATCACTAGAGTTCATGTACTGAAGTCGTCGCAGTTTCGTGGATCTCTAAAGGAGACGATGCAAATGATCATTACATGTAGTAAGTTTAAATAAATAATGCTTAAAATACCTATCTTAGGTATGCCCGTCTAAGCATGAATGACTCGCACCCGGATTGCGGAAACCTCGTGTCGCTTGCATCGGGGTGTAACGAAACAATAAGATGTAATTTTTCTTAGCAATATCGAACGTCACAAAACAAACGAACGCAACATGCTATTTAACTTGTACCGAACGACTTTTTGTTTAAACGCACGGATACTTCTTTCGCATCCTATTTTGAAAGTTTTGGTATACCAAGAAAGACTGATAATTCGATAATTTCTCTATCGCGCTAAAAATCGTCAATGGGTTTAGCTTTAAAAATCATCGATAACCACTTCTCTGCTTCTTTCAATAAGCTCTTTTGATCCGAGACCCTAGTATACTCTGATAGCTACATTTTCCCACGGTTTCCATAGACGTCTACTGATTAGTAAGTTCTGACCGCAAGTTCTGTGCAGTGAATTCATTTCAATGAAATTTAACGCAATTCAAGTCGCTTTTAGTTGTCGAACTTATATTATTTAATCTTCGGTCGAGATAATCATTCCATGAAATTCGAGAAATTGTCCGAAGTGCCGCAAAAACGTCTATCACACACCAATGAATACTTCTCATGCCCTACAATTTTTATATAACAAGAACAGTTCATAAAGATTTCCTACGATCTCGTGTCCCAAATTAATTCCACTGCTCGTAAAGCAGTGTAGAGAAATTTACAATTACAACGCCTCGCCCTTGCACAGATAACTTGGCCAATCTCTTACGTACTCAGCTTCGTGGCTCTTTAAATTTTATACGAAATAGGTATGCTGTTTTCCCTTAGTCTTGTATAATAGTGAGCAATGCTAAAACTGTATTTCCATCGTCTTGAACTGTTAGAATAGAGAAACTTCTCCGGAAGCAAAACTGATTTCCCGCAAATTCCCTGTTGATTTTTTTTAACTTTAAGATTTTTAAACGCTACGTCTGGAATGTTCTGTTTTTTTTAACGTAAATTTCGAAAAGCTTGTACTTCACGACGTTGACAGGACGGCTTTTTAGAGACCAAAAACATTGCGGTAACAAATCACAAAATTGCACACGTTAGACGGTAACGATTTTGATCATGAGCAGTTCAGGATGATGAAATCACAGAAGCGAATGTCTATCTCTACGATTGTATTGAAAAATAACCTTTGCAGGATCATCTGCTCTTTTACTTTTTTGTTTTCTTCTTTTTTTATTCTTTAATACTAACCACTAACATTCGCTAGTACGTTAGCTCAAGTGAGAGGAACAACTGTCAGTTTCAATTCATTTCAATTCTCCATTGTCGTGATCATGGTCTGCTCCGCGATTCATAAGGAGCGATTGGCCAATCTCTAATGAATGTAAAGTCGGCGTAAAATCATTTTTTTTCTCTCTCGTTACATGGTTTAAATTCACTGATTTCTCTGCGAAACTACTATGCTACAATATGTACATTTCATAAGCAATGTATCTGATTGTTCTTGTAAATGTTTCTTCGTGCGTCTACTCTTGTCTGCTTTGTAGTAAAATAGATGTAGAAACATTGATTGAATGTTTTGTATGCGTCGAAGGTAATCATGGACGGTACATTTTGAATGTAATGGTGGAAAACTCAATTGAAAAGTGAAAGTTCTTCTTTCTCCGATGCACGGAACGAAATAAGCCAGCGACGAGACGTGAGGATTTCTTCAAACAAATAGTGAAACAAATTCATTGTCCAGCAATGAAGTTTGTTGCTGATGGAGCCGTTGTCTTCACAAGACTCTAGGCGTCAACGGACAAACGAAACTTTACATTCCCAAGAACAGTCGTACATTGTATACCAATTAATACGTACTTATTACATAAACATATGTAACGAATGGCAGTGCACGTGACGCAGATCAATTTGTCACTAAGGTTGCTCCTTTCTTTAAGAGGCAAGGGGCACCACATGACGTAACTAGCAACTAACTAGAATCTTACTAGATTTTGTATCGAAACATGGGTTTGCGGGCTGTCGTTTTTTTTACCTTATACGAGCATATTTTGAGCTGCACAAGGGTTCATTTGATAGAGGAAAATGTGTATTTTAAAAACAAAAATATCTATTCGTAACAGAAAAATACATCGGAATCTGCTGGTGTTTTCTCGATGTTGGCTCTACTTTGGACTTATTTTTCTGCCACAAATAGACATTTTTCACTCATATGATGGGGCACAGCGTGGTGCAGTGAACCTTCCTCTATCAAATGAACCCTTGTGTACAGTTGGCGCGCAGTGACTAGTGGGTAGAGCACGCGACTGCGGATGTCGTGGTCGCGGATTCGATCCCACCGCCGGCAATAGACATCTGGAAATATTCCATGTGACATCTAAATACACATTCTCACATATTATACGCGCAAAAAAGAAGGCACAGAATTTCGTCAGTGGGGTGCAGGGGGAACGGCGAATCCCCACTCTTGACGCAAGGCTCCATGCCTTTTGTATAGCGCGTAGTGGGAGACCACGTGGTACCTACGAGTTTCTCGTGCCTTCTTCCTTTGCGCGTATAATAAGAATTCAAAAAGCGACGTTAAATAATAAAATAATTTAAAAAAACACTTGTGCAGCTCCAAATATGCTCGTATAAGATAAAAAAACGACAGCCCCATATTCCATTCATGATGCCAGAGTCTAAAGCAAGTCTAGAGCCAATTTTAGTTCAGCTAGTTAGACCAGATGGCGCCTAGTCAGGACTGCCAACGTGGAATCGTAACAACAAGAATATATGGGGCTTGAGCCCACTCGAATCTACTAATAGCAATAAAGACATTGATAAAAAAAGAAAAAAACGTGGAATCATAGCTCATATCATACATATCATTGAATATGTATGTTTATCAGTGTTACCACAAAAAAACTGTCTCCGCGCAGACGTTGGTAACACTGTTAAATACCCTAGAATAGGTATGTCACGTGGTGCCCTTTGCCACTTGAACGTAAGAGTTACCTTAGAAAAAAAAAGAAAGACGATCAGCAGTTGATCGCTGCTGTTTTGCTCGATGCCAACAGAGACTGTATACGGATCGCAATACATTTAACCGTAAACCAATTTCTTATCGTTAAGTATTAAGTCCCTCCCACTCGATGAGATACTGAATCTGACCGTTCGGGCCTATCCTCTTCGCTTTGATGACGAACTTCTCGCCTGCTGCGATTCTGTTGGCTGCTCCAAAATATATGTTCACCGATGACTTTAGATCATCCAGGGATATGTCGGGCGCACTTTGTTTCACTGGCGAACACTTTGGGGATGTGGGCACGCTACCTTTCTTCTGCTGCTGCGAATCCGGTGGCGACAATTTCTCGTTGCTCTGACGTTGTCTCAGTCTCCTACCGTTTAAGGCGTAATCGACACAATTTCCAATTTGACTACTAGCACTGCTCGAGGCACCGTTAAACGAACTTCTTAAATTCCTTGCAAATTCACTTTTAACCTCGTTGTTCCGCGGCGGTAAAATGGTCGCCGTTTTACTACCAGCGTGTTGAAACTGTTGTTGCAGTTGCTGTTGCGGAGGCCGGCCCCTTCGATGTTGTCGTCTACGTTTCACTTGCCCGTTTCTGTCTATGATGATGTCTTTCTCTGATAATTGCCTTTTAGCTGGCCGCACCACCGGCGGCTGCGATATAACTGGTGTCAACGGCAGAGGCAACGTGATCGGACATGGATTATACGGTGACGGTGTACTCGAATTCGTTTGATTCAGATTGCCAGGTGTACCCAATAAATCGCTAAGATTTCGAAACGGATTGTTCTTGCCTTCGAAGTCTTTAGGTGGTGGAATAAAAGAATCCAGTGTTCCCCTTGAACTTGTCTCATCCCCACTTGTGTCCGCAGAGGTTGACGGGGGTAAAGGATGCATCAATTCCACGGAACTAGGCACAGATAATTCAGATATCCCTGAAGTCGTAGCCGGCGGTGTGGGTGGTCCAGAAACTGAAGTTGGTGGCGTCGGTGGTAAATCGGATGCTTCTGAACTTCGAGACTTACTCTACAAAAACGTGAGGAAAAATCGAATTATATTTCCTTCGATAAAGGTCGTGAACTTACAGAGTTTATCGATAAATACCTTGGCTATAGCATTTTTCAGTAGTTTTCTCGCTTTCCTGTATCTAGCTTCTCTAACGCCCTGCGCTTTACTTAAAGATCCATCACCTTTCTCTCTTTTCTTGTGTTTGCGTAACATTCTTTCTCGAGAACTGCCTAACGCCATCAAGCGTCTCCTTCTTTGTAAACTCAATTTAGGGAACGGGAATGATTTCTTCACAAAACCACCACCGCTGTACCTGTAAACATAAATAATTGATTTAGATGTTGGTTATGTAATTGGCTAAACGAATCTTCAACAGATATTCCTACTTTGATGCAATCATATTATGTACCTTTCTCTTAAAGATTGTGTGAACTGACTTGGTGGACTTGGACTCGGACAAGAACTTTGCTCCGCTTCAGAATTTTGATAAATTGTTCCTCTCATTACCACATCTGATGGATTCACAGGAATTTCTACATTCTCTGCTGTGCTTTGTTTTAGTGTAGTCGATTGTTTTGTACTCTCTGGTAAAGGTCTAAAATAACATACCTCGTTTTTATAACATAAAAATCGAAAATTTCATATGCGACAACCTAATGTATGTATATTGTATATTTCTTTCTATTAATGTTGCTAACTATTAATATTACTAACCTTGAAGGTGGAGGAAGGTATTGCAGTCTTTTATTAGCACCCCAGCATCTACGTAACACAGAATCATCTATTACACCACTCGCTGGAAGATTAACAATTGGGCATGGTGGTGGTAATCTAACTCTAAGTCCCCATATTGTAGTACGCTTCTTGATTTCTCTGCCACATTTGAATCTGTTCCTATTATTCGTCAGTATTGCTAATATAGATTCTCTGCGTATTTGAGCACTGACATCTCGGATCTATTAGTGAAAAATGTTTGCGTGTACAGTTGTAGAAAGTGTCCATTTCCACGTATAGTTCTATTATTATTATTTATAAAAGTACACGAAGATCCTCACCCGTGGTGGAAGCTGTAAAGTATTCCAATTATCATTGGCATAAGGTACAATAACAGTGTCCAAATCATAATACTTTTTAGCATTGTAAACAGTCAAATTGTACAACATCAGGTGCACCAGATCTACCCATTTTAATTCTAGTCGCCGTACGAACTCTTTGCCATAATTGCACATTGAACAAACAAATACGTAAAACCTGCAAAAAATCGGCTGGTGTGAACAATACAACTTAGAAGCTTTTCCTTGAACAAATTTGATTTTTACACTTACCTATCTCCACTGTATAAAGGATAAGTTAGACAACTGATACACTTTTCGTGAAACCACTGTTTGCACCGAGCACATTGTAACATTTGCGTGTACCATTCTCCATTGAGTCCACAATAACAATAAATTTGTTCAGCATTTACTCTATGATGTGCATCCCAACTTAACATATTAGGCTGTAACAAAATAGTAGTTGTATTGACATTCCAGTCGATAAACAAGTAATTACAATTCAATTTCACTTTTTACACACCATTCGAAACAATGCATAACTCGAGATACTCACATCGTACGGCAACTTTGTCATATCATCTGGTGGCGGCTGAGGTTGGTCTCTTCCACTGCATACTCTTCTGATACTTGCCTTTACCATAGAAGTTTTTGGTTCCCCAATTTCACGTATCCGTGGTTGACTATCTACACATCGTTTACACATCCAATGTGCCTCAGCTGCAGTTTCTTCTTTTGATATTTGAGGCTATAAACGTATAATCCATATTGAATGTTTCTATACGAACCGTATCTTCATACTTGAAAGAAAATAATATACTACCTGATGACAAAGCTGATGATAACCACGACCACATTTGTCGCAAACAATAATGTCGTTATCAGTCTTGGGTTGAGATTTTTTACACAGAACACACATAACATCGGAGTCTGGCATTGATAACTTTGTCAGCTCCTTGACCGAAGACCAGGAGGAGGTATTGTCCATAAATTTGACAAGGCATCTTTCCCTTGCCAAATCCACCTAGATTTACATATGCAATATTAAAATCTATGTTAAACAGCAACGTAAGTTCCAGGTTTGTAATAACTCTGAAGAAAATTCTATTCCAGCAGAAACTCTGTATAGTTTTCTATCTAAATAAGATCATAATGTACTTTTCGCAACAAGAAAATCTTTATCCCCTCTCCATCTTTTGAAAGGTTTGCTTCTAGGCCATCCACTCATAGTTTGCCGTTATATTCACTCTAGACTTGCTCAGGAACAAAGTAAAACTTGTAGCGAAAGAAAACTGTATTGTAAAACTGTTTGCGGTATCATTTAATAAACGTACCTCAACAACTGTTCCGAGATAATATTTTCCATCCTTATGTTGGAGAAGGACGTCGTCCCCATGAGAGAAACTCAACTTTTGTTCCCTCGTAGTGCTATCGGGCGCTGCCAGACTTTCTTCTGGCTCTGACATTTTCTACCCTGTTTCTAAAATTACAAAAACAAAAAAATACTATATTACATAGAAGAAAACTAGGTTGAATGGAGAAATCTAATGCAAGCGTGACTCAATTTGGTTACAGCAAAGATTATTAGAATGTTTTAGTTATCGTTAGACTGTTGCGTTTAGATTGTTAAAATTCGATATAATGAAAAATTTTTAATGAAGTTTCATAAAGTTTATATTTTATTTGGCACTTGGTAAATCCTTTATATACAGAAATACACTAAACGAACGAACTTAGTATAAGTAAACAAATTTTGCAGTTTGCCTCTTACATTTCCATAAACGTCTAAAATCTAGTTACAATGTTTAATAATAATTTACATAACATTCAGCGTCCGGGTTGTAAATGTGTGTGTGTTTTACATATAAACAACTGTGATAATGCATTTCCACATGCCAACATATTCTATTGAACGAAATTGTGATCCCGGTGAAACAGATATGCTCGTTCAACGATCGCATGGAGGAACAATGTTAACACACAATGTACTGTCTTCAAATGTTTCGTCGAGATCCGAAGGGAAAGCAAGTCTTACATGCACGTACACATAATGCTTGATCCACAGAAATGTGCGAAATAGATCGTCGTGTCCGGCGAATCATTCGTTTACATCCATTACGATCGGCGGTAAATACGTTAAAAGACTCGAAAAGCGTATCGCGAGAAACCTGCGAAAGAAATAACGACCATATGATCGGCATCTCATTAAAAACCAGTCCGCGCGCTCTCGCTCTCGTTAACGAACGAGAGCACCAACGAATGCCTGTCCTAAACAAGACAAAAGGTCGCGGCGGCGCTCGGCTAACGTACACATTCAAGAAGTTTGGATCGTCGGCGACGAGTGTCGAGGACTCGAGGCGATCTGTTTCCCGATGATTAAAAGGAGAGACCTATGTAAGACCGATCACTTGACGAAGACACTGGCGATACGGTGGATACGAGCAACCCCCGGGACAGCTCCTGGCACCGGGCGGTGCTTGGGCCCGGTGGTGGTGTTTTCGGGACAGTGGAACGCGCGAACGTCGTTCGATCTCCGTACACCTTTACAATGTCGTACCTCAGTGTCTTGGCCGTGGAATCACACGCGACGTACAGGCCTCATTTTCCGATTCCCGTCAGCCATTTACAACCATGGGGGCCCCGCCACGGTCGGTCGCTTCGAACACACACAATCGCGGCGCGGCAAAATACTATCCCGAGAACTCAGGACGACGACACGCCGGCACGCATGCAGCCGCAACGATCACGCCGCCGCCTGGGCACCCACGTCGGCCACCCTCGGGATCACCACACGCCCTTAGTCACGGACATCACCGCGGCGAACTCGGTGCACTTTCATTGTGTCCCTTGAAAATTCGAATGAGCACCGTCCGCCATGTTCGGGGAAACACTTGCTAGAGACTACGCTAGTCAAACTACTTACTACGGTGGCAGTGCTCCCTACAGGGATGTCTAACGAAATAGAAACTCCCACTTCTTCGCAACCACTAATTTTCTCTCCATAATAACTATACTGATCTTTATGCATTTAGCGGAAAATTTTCAAAATCCGAGAGTCAATGTTGCAGATCATTTTTATTTTGCACGGAGATCCGCAGTCTAACGATTAACTCTACCAGGGAAATTAAACAAAAATTATTATTATTATTATATTATATATTATAATAATTATTATTGAAAACTATATGAAAAATTAACGATTGCTGAACCTGCATTGCAACGAACTGAAGTAGAAATTTGGTTGAAAACAATGTAGCATCATCTTTAAATTCTTTTAATGTCTTCACTGTTTTAAATTACATCTACTCGTTTTCGTGATAAATGCATAAAATCCGCTGTCTACTAATAACCTTCATATATATAGATTTTTTAACGATAATTTTAGAAACAAATAGATTACATACATTGGTTGAAAACAATGTAGCAGTATCTTTAAATTCTTCTAATATTTTCACTGTTTTAAATTACATCTACTCGTTTTCGTGATAAATGCATAAAATCCGATGTCTACTAATAACCTTCATATATATAGATTTTTTTAATGATAATTTTAGAAACAAATAGATTACATACATTGGTTGAAAACAATGTAGCAGTATCTTTAAATTTTTCTAATGTCTTCACTGTTTTAAATTACATCTACTCGTTCTCGTGATAAATGCATAAAATCCGCTGTCTACTAACAACCTTCATATATATAGATTTTTTAATGATAATTTTAGAAACAAATAGATTACATACATTGGTTGAAAACAATGTAGCAGTATTTTTAAACTCTTCTAATATTTTCACTGTTTTAAATTACATGTACTCGTTTTCGTGATAAATGCATAAAATCCGCTGTCTACTAATAACCTTCATATATAGATTTTTAACGATAATTTTAGAAACAAATAGATTACATACATTGGTTGAAAACAATGTGGCAGTATCTTTAAATTCTTCTAATATTTTTACTGTTTTAAATTACATCTACTCGTTCTATGTGATAAATGCATAAAATCCGATGTCTACTAATAACCTTTATATATAGATTTTTTTAACGACAATTTTAGAAACAAATGGATTACATACATTGGTTGAAAACAATGTAGCAGTATCTTTAAATTCTTCTAATATTTTCACTGTTTTAAATTACATCTACTCGTTTTCGTGATAAATGCATAAAATCCGCTGTCTACTAATAACCTTCATATATCGATTTTTTTAACGATAATTTTAGAAACAGATTACATACAATTAGAATTTATATGATTTGTCATTCACAACGTGTGGTTCAGAATACATACGGAAATGTGACAGGGCCCGTGAATTTTAGTGTACGGTTATGGTCGTTAGCTGGACGACCTATTGTGGTGCAGGCATAATATAAACAATTCGTAATAAGATAAATACAAATCCAACTGTAACGCGACAATTATTCACGATTAATGTAATTAATTGAAATATGCAGTTCGACTAATAGGAATATAGTTTTAAAAATTCCGAGTCTGTACAAAATTAGAGCAGTGCGTCTTCCATGCACAAGATTATCGTCGTCTGTACCCTAGACATGCATGCAAGTTTTGCCAAACTTCAAATCACCCGAAACAATGTTTAAAGCACAACAAACCAAAGTATCTTCACTGACGAACGTCGAACAATATCAATGAATACGACACTTTTAGGTTTAATCTAAGAATGCCTAACATTACAAACAATTAATTATGCATGACTTGCTGTGATTAATTTGCAATCAAACTGCATACTTGTCGTTATAATAAACTTCAATGCGTAAAAAATAATTCCGAATATTGTTGAAAGTGCATATTCTTCGAGAAATTTCATCATTAATTATTTTAATATGAATAGATGATTGCTGCTCAATGCGCTCTAAAATTAGCCGTAATTGTTCAGCCGGGAAAGAGTGGAATACAAATATCTTATGCCTAATGAAGTAATTCGTAGTCAACTCACGTATCCGCAAGCGAAGGGTTGCTAACTTGAAAGTTAACACATGCAACTATTTTTACTATCTGCAACTCACGTGTAGCTTATTTTTTTCATTTAATTTTGATGGCATTTTCCATTAGAATAGCGCAGAATGGAACCGCTATTTTGGAATACAAAGTACACATCTAATTTCCCGACGAAATCGAATAAGAAATTAAATTTCACATGCTTGTATATTATTTGCATTTCCGCAGGACATGGAGAAAGGGAAAAGGACAATGAACTAAATAAATAGAGTTTTTATTTCCACAAAATTTGAATCGGGATAATGCGATTATATAACAATGTCAAATGGTTACAATAAGTGATTACAACATTTTTGTTAAACATTTGAAGCACAATTTTTAAGATTCATTTTGTACCATACACATTCAGTACGAATGTAACTATTTTTGGCATTTCGTAGATCAAATGAACATCGTATAATTAACATAGAAAATTGTTTATAAATTTATTTAGTAATACAGGAGATTTGTACATTTTGTTGTAGCTATATGATTGTGTATAGAAATATTTAGTGAAATACAAAATACGAAGCCGAGTATTGTTGTGCAAGTCGTGTAGTAAAAAATATACAATGTATATAGCACACAATGTTATATTAAAGGAAATATATTTATACAATCTCGACACTCGGTAAATTACAGTATAAATAAACGTTTCGTGGGAAAACGACACGTGTTTTAAGTATTATGTTATTAAAATATGAAAAAAGTAATATCTCGGCTTATTAACACATCTAATAGAAATAGTTTGTACAATTCCGTATATTATTACAGCTATATTGTTCGGTACAATAATCGCGCGAACACACCATGTAATACCATTGGAAAATTACGAAACAATTGTATAATATCTATTATCAAACATGTTGTATAATTTACATTCTACACGCTGATCGATCAGTATGCGAACAGATTATCCTTTCATAATAATGATTCTCGTTTAGAACATTTTCTTCTTTACCGCGGTGTATCTTTCCATATAGTCGTCGTAACAGTCGAGATCAGCTAATTGTTTCATCTCGAATAAGTTCCCCTCGAGGGACAGCACCGAAACTTTCGAATCTTTTAAAATTTTTCTAGGTACAGCGTTCAACTGCAAACAATTCTCTTCTAATCTCAACGTTTTCAGACGCTGACATTCCGCCAGCTTCTCGGAAATCGTCGATATCTGATTCTGATTGAGGTTAAGTTCGACCACATGCAGTGCTGCGGCCGCGTCGGGAATAGTTGTAATTCGATTCTGCGACACGTCCAGCACGTCTAAGAACTTCAAATCGCAAAACATCAGGGGAAACTCGGTGATCTGATTATTCGAGAGGTTCACCTGTTTCAAGCGGCTCAATTTTTGCAAAGAGAAAGGAATACTTCTGATTTGATTCGACGACGCGTTCAAACATTCTAATTTGGTCAGCGCTCCAAGAGCATCGGGCAGAGCGGTCAGCTTATTGTGACTAATGTTTAATTGCTTCAGCAACGTGAAGCTCCCGATATCTTCGGGTAGTCGAACGAACTTGTTCTCCGATAGATCCAGCGTACGTAACAGCGGCGCCAAGCTGTGTAGATGCTGCGGGAACTCATCTAACTTCCTATTGGAAATATTTAATGCGCCGGTTTTCTTCGCGGTTTGGTAATGCTGCTTCAAACCAGAGTTCCCCATTTTACGCCGGCATCAAACGTACGTCCAATTAATCATTCAAAGATGCAACAACCCTATGTTACAAGCAATACGTTATTAAAAAAAAAGACTTTTCCATTCATAATTGGCCCGAACTCTCACTAGGGGACCAAAAATTTCTCAACTCTTCTGAATGTAACATTATACAATTCTACGAGAAAATGATAAAACTTTAAATTGCAGCGCGAAGCCATCCAAAAGTTTCACTGTGCGTTTGTTCGTTTGATAATTCTCCACGAGTAAAGTTGCTCGATGTCTAGGTTAGATCTTGGATTACATTTTCTCGTCGAATTCTATAATACTACGGAATAGTTAAAAATATTTCGTTCCTCCGAGTGAAAGTTTGAACCAATAATTAATTAATTGTTTCTCAATCGTAATTTATCTTAATGATAGTATTTATTCGCGGCGCACTGGTTCGATCATTTGCGACAACAGCTCTTTTCCATTGTCATAAATGATCGAACCAGTGCGCCGCGAATAAATACTTATTTTAACCAATAATTCTTCTCGCTCACTACTCACATCTCTCGGACAGTTATCGAGAACCGTACGAATATATTATTGCCACGGACTGTACCGTCAGATGCACGTCGAACTTTTTCCCCGGCACTGTACTGACGTATATTCGAGTCAGCCGTTGCGCCGCCACTACCTCCGATTAATTTTCACTAGCGACACTCGTGGGTGCGATAGGGTTGCGGAGGGCTAAAAAGTGTCGGGGTTCACGGGGTTACGTACGTGGTCCGCTCGTGAATATCAACCGTTCGCAGGCATCCCTTCTGGGCGAAAGATTCAGTGTAAATGTCACCCGATTGACAGTCGGTCGGCCATATTGGGCCAAAACGGTCGTGTTCAAATCTCGGCCGCGCGATGGCGGTTCGCGCGCTCGCGCCCCGAAACATGGCTGACAAACGAAGATGTAGCGGTGCACGTCGGGTTTACATCAGACTGAAAACGCCGCGGCAGCCACTAGTGTGTAGTTTACGATGCGGTCGTTCGCGGAAATGGTGAGATAGTGTCGCGGCCCGAGAAGACACATTACCGGCTAGCCATGGCCTCGACGCCGAAGTCGGAGAAGCACGCAGGTGAGTGAGAGCGATACTCTCTCCTACGTACTATGACCTACGATGAAAGAGAACGTACGTTATTCCGTGACAGTACCCGGCTCCTCCTCACCCTTTCCATTTTCTTCGGCTGTCAGTCAAGTTTTTTTTCTTACGTTGCACCCGACCAACAAGCATGCCCACGGGATTCCGCGACAGTGTACCCTATCGAACGCCACTGTCGCTGGTACCGTTGATCATCGAAACGTTAGCGGGCCGATCATTCACGGACGCTACCGGACGCGAAATGTCAAAAGCATACGCGTGTGCCTCGAGATCCCCTCGAACACTTTAATCTTCAATTTTTTTCTATCAATTCACGGATTCACCGATTATATGAACAGTATAAAGGTGCATTCATTTCTGTAGGGGTGTAATATACCCTTTCGAGACTAGCCGAATGTCATTCGCGAATTGAGCGGCTCCGTGCGAGAGGGAGCTATCCCACGAAATATTAGAAAATCAGAATTTTATTAATTCTTATAGCTTCCTGTTATTATCCCGTTATTTATACCTATATGGCGGAATTGTTGTATATACCGTGACTGTGTATACGAAGCATTGTCCTCCTCTCCCTGTGTGTTATGACTTCTGTGCAAGAGAGGGCTATGCCGCACTGAATTCTTGCCTAATGTTCGTAATACACTGCAGCTACTTAATTCATTATTTATTCGGCGGGGATGACGTTAAATAATTTTCATGAAAACACATGTTGTTGAACAGGCGAATATATAATTCTTCCCGCGTTATCGTATATTATTTAACATATGTTTTGACAAATGCTATGCTTCTAAATAAAATATTTTTATAGATTTATTAATACGAATAAAAAGAATTGTAGTGTTACTTACGAGATTAAATTCTAATGTCGTGGTTTCTTGGTAGGAATCTTTCGAAAGGGGTAGTGTACGATTTATACTGGAATCATTCTGGGGGTAGGTGTAAATCGGATTGGTCAGGTATATTGGGTTGGTCAGTTCAGAAAATTCTGTGTCAAAGTTCGCGTGAAAACACGGGAGAGAAGGCCGCGAAAAGGTGGACGCATTGTTGATTTTCTTCCCCTTTCTTCGTGGCACCGTTTGTCTTGATATCTAGGTGCACGGTAGTGCACCAGCCAAGTTCTCGCACTACCACCTTTTACACGAAACAACTTAACCGTTTTTAGAGGCTTGTCACTCGGAACTGGAGGCAGTTGGAGAGATGTAATTTCGTACACTTGTTAAATGAGTAGGTTCCGAGATATAGGACCTCAAAAATTGCTAAATTTGACCCTGACTGACTGACAGATCATCAAAACCTATTGGGTACTTCCCATTGACCTACAAGCTTGAAATTTGGTGCATAGGTCCACCATAACAAACAAATCAAAAAATTTGAACTTTTACGCCTCAGCAAAAAAAAAATGGCTGTATCTCGGGAACGGCGCGTCCTACCGCAAAAATGACGAAATTTTCAAAAGGCTTAATGGAAAGCATATACGGTATACTCAACCACATGACGTATATAGACGTTTGAATTAAAAAATAATAATAATAAATGGCGGTATCTCGGGAACAGTGAAAAAATGTTTAGGATTTAATGAATCAGCGGACTTTTTCCGGCCACAGAGAACTTGGCTCCTGTTTAAAGGATGTTTTTGTTGGGATTACACTGTTTCTTGAAAAAGGCGGGTCGCGCATTTCGTCGCGAACGCGACGACACTGGTAATAATACGCGGGTCGCCTGGAGTGTATGTCAATAAACCGTCCATGCGCCAGGGGCGAGCCCAATGTAATTCCAACAGCTGCCCGTATCACGAGTCCTGTTGCCCTGCGTTCGCACCCTCCAAACAAAGAGTTCTCCCGCCATCGCTGCGACATTATTTCCACCGCGGTCGTATCAACCCCATTTACGTAGACGTGAAATAAGATTCTTTATCGCTGCAAAGTAATTTATTGCGAGCGAAGAATTGTCGCTGACTGATTAACGTTGAGGTTAAGTTTAGGAGCACCGCTAATACCTTGGGGGAGAGGCATAGATAGTGGCTCAATACATTCCATATTTCAATGAAATTCTCTGTTGCTAGAAATGCGTTTGTGGAAGGCAATACCGATCGCCAAGGTATCACTAGAGGGTGATGCTCAGGTTATATTCGTAACAATATTTTTATGAGGGGTTGTAGAGGGTGGCTCGTGGAAATCGTGTACGTGTATGACACTCATTGTTACTGGAAATTTATTTATAGACTATTTCTAAGCATTGCTGTGCTTTCCGAGTTAAATCTGGAAGATTGTTTGCATAAATTATGCGGAGAATAATTTTTATCAAAAATTGGGTGGGTGTGAATGATGCAACAGGAGATTGTTTTTGAAACTGTAATCGATCGATAAAATATAACAGTAAAAAACGTTCCCGAAGAAGTGGTTGTCTTTGAAAATGTTAATATCAAGTAGACGATCAAAGGATAGTTCTTGCGATGGAATAGTATTGTTCGGAGAGTTTGCTTACAATTTTCGTGGTTCTAGTTTTTCTATTGTACATTAACAGGTGCAACTTATCAGAACTGATACGTGCGGCCTCGTAGTGGTGCTGATGGACAAATACACTTAAGTAAAGGCAGTTTGATCAATTTGCTGGATAACGAGTACCAACTAACTCTGCACCCTACGTCATCTGTCGCTGGTAATTGCGTTTAATGCGAGTTGATTTGTAGCCGGTTGAAATCGTTGCGTGTTCGTCGTTCTTGTCGGTTGCCTCTAGAAAAATAGAGCCGCTAACAAGAAAATTTTTTACGGACAAGAGCGAGGAACGATCAGCGAAGCCGACTTGTAGATTAGACTCTATTCTCGGACCTCGGTTTAATGAACGAAAGACAAGAATAGAGCGAAACCTTAAGAAAGCATAGCGTTGGCCCACGGTTCACAATTATTTTACCCTCTGCTCTGTCAATTATCCAATAAACTAAATAATCCTGCTACTAATTTTTCGTATAATTAATTCACCACAAATACAATAACTAATTATTTTATCGTATCATAATTCCTGAATAACACGTCGCAACTGCTCTAATATTTTTGATACGATCGTGAACTTTTTTTTATGGGGAATGAAAAATTGACCGACTTTGAACAATTACCGTCTCAAGTAGCGTTAACAAAAACAGTGTAACAAAGCGTCGGGTGACTGAGTCATTAAAGGTTAGCTATAGTTAAAAATAGAAATGTAGGTGCAACAGTATAGAGATGAAGCTTTGTGTGCGAGAACTGTTTATAATGTCGAAGATGCTTAGCCGCAACTGGAAAGAGTTCGCGTAAACACGTGCAGTCGCACAAATCCTTAAAGAGGATCTTACCTGGACAGAGATTTTCTCTAACATGACGCGCTGAACCGATAAAATAATCTGCCAGAGAGACGGTAGCTTTGCAAGCGAAAGCTTCACGATTGAGAACTGGAAACTTCAAAATTTTAAATAAATGGGGGAATGCTGGCTGGCATGTTCCTGGATCTACTAGGAGGATGGTAGCTTTGTAAAAATTTTCTCGCTCACTTATTCAATGATTTCTTTAATACAACACTGCTAAATTGACAAACTTCAGGGTAAAGGGTGCTCAAGCCAGCCGTCTGCTACTCTTTCAAAAGTCTAACGATTAAAAACAAGGAAACTCTGAATCGAAAATTTTCCGACTCGCCTGTCAAGTGATTTGCGTGACACAGCGAAGCTAAATTGCCGATTACTGAACTCGTACATACACACTCGTGTGTCCCGGGTAGAACTGATGGGGGATGCTCAAGCTAGCGGGCGCTCCAGTGGTCCTAGATATCCCAGCACTCAGCTGCACCCTTCCGAGAGTAAATAACTCGAGCGTTCGTTTAGTGCCGGGAAAACACAAGAAATCAAATCCCTGGCCAACGAGAAGCCGCATCACCGTGGCGCTGGGGCCATCCACTCTAGTAAATTGCGGCATCATCTTCAAAAGAGAGTTCTCCGTGTCGGCGCGGTGTCGTCGTTGATGGTTACATTCGAAAGAATCTCGTTACTGAGGAGCGGATGATCGAGTTTCTCCTCGACGACATTGGCGGGAGCTGAAATGCTCGTGGGCCGGTTAACGGGGGTAGCTCGAACGTGGGAGGATAGGAGAAAAATTGTACCATTCGTTCGATAAACCGAGTCGCTACCGGTTCGGTCAATAATATATCCGCGTCGTCGCCGGGGGATTTCTGTCGGCTGGTTACTGAAAAGCGAACTCTCATTAAATTTCCAGCCGGGCCGGGGGTTAGTTCATTGAAATGAATCTATGGCGTCGACCGGTGTCGTGCAACGCCGGGTAGAACGCCCCCGCCGCTCTCGGGCCTGCGCCCGTGGAGATTGAACGTCTTTGTCGGTCCCGTAAGGAACAGCCAGAAAAGAAAAGTGAAAAGGCGCGAGATCGAAATATGATTAAATTCTGTTCGGGCTTGCCACGGGATCCGTTTTCCCTCTGGTTCTCTCCTCCCGTTTCTGGGCCGCGGACATTGTGTCCATTATGGGCTTTGTCAGAGTCCGGCCGGCCTTTATCCGCTTCGGCTTCGCTGGCTCTCTCTTTCCCTCCCTTTCTCCCTGGAAATAGGACAACGGAAAATTCGGGAACTTGTTGCGAAAAAGAACACGACGAGTTCCAGCCTGGCGATCGGGATCTCCGAGGTTAGAATCAGGCTACAAACTAACGATGACTATACTCATTGACCTTCTCGCCGCACTTTCAGTTCACTCCCATATTTTTAAGGTCAAGGTGGAGGGGGAGTCTTGCGCTTACTCATAAGATAAATGGATGTTGCTTACCTATCAAGTTATCTATACGAGCGGAGACGTTGGACCAACAGACTGGTTCAAGCTGGAAGCAATTTCCTTTTGTATCTCAGGAACTCTTCGTTTTTTTTTGTAATCAATGCGGATCTTTATGCAAAATAAAAATTGTCCAAGTAAATTGTACAAAACCGAAGGTCAATGAAAATCGTCATTTGATCACTCAGTTTTTACACTCATGTTTCAAGAAATTGATAATCAAATTATATAATTAAGAGAATGGACCGCTCAAGTTCTTCCAGTGTCTTTTATATACATAAAATCCGCAGTCTAGTTTAAGACTGGTTTAAGCTGGAAGCAATTTCCTTTTGTATCTCAGGAACTCTTCGTTTTTCTGTAATTAATGCGGATCTAATGCAAAATAAAAAATTGTCAAAGAAAATTGTAGAAAACCGATGGTCAATGAATAATCGTCATTTGATCACTCAGTTTCTACACTCACGTTTCAAGAAATTGATAATCAAATTACATAATTAAGAGAATGGACCGTTCAAGTTCTTCCAGTGCCTTTAATATACATAATAATCCACAGTCTAGTAATCGACGTTAATGCGTAATGGACTATATGAATTCATCCCCTCGCGAAAATATACGTATTGCGCTGACTGTGATTCTATACATATAGCGTACAGTTGGTAGATGAAACGGGAGTTTGATAGCTAGAAGCGTTGATTAGCTAAGTATCTTTTGATGTACCGATAGCACAGTATCATGGGATATTCCCTCCCCACAAACGGACTTCGTCGTCTTCCTTGTAATCGCACCACCATGCACCATTCCGATTACACGATAGGTCTAGCTGACAGTAGCTGGACAAATTATCGCCAAATTATGTCTACTGCTCTCCGTAATTACACTGGTAATTCCAAGTGGTGCGGTTACAGAGAGGGAGCCGTGGATTTGGCATCGTACTCGAGTATCAACTACCGCGTGCATCTAGGGATTTATTTAGCGTACAGCTGAATTAAAGTAAACATTGTTCGATGGTATACACGTGGGCTTGGAGAACAGTCACGTGCGTATATAGGAAGAGCTTGACTCATTGAAGAGCATGCGGTATCCGATGATTTAGATACATAGAAGAATTACTTGCTTCGGTTGCTATTCCCCTATTGTCTGCTATCTTGATACAAATATTATCGCAATTACTAGACTTTGGATTTGATGCATTTATGACGAAAATCAATATTAACGTCAACTGTTGCATTCCATAATTTGCACTTTATTAATTTCCAAAAGGTTAATTATTTTCTATGAACTTTATCATTCCACGCAATCAAAGCATTCACCTTTCAATCGAGATTTTAATATCTCGCTCAAGCATGTATTCGCACGGATAATCGTGGTGCATATTAATAAAATTATATATTAAGAAAAGCTGAATAAATGTATTTTTTGTTGATGTTATAAAGTGACGCGGTATTCTATTATTCTGACGTACAGTCAATTAGCTTATCCGGTACGCCCCTGGATTTCTGTGGAGGTGATACGAGTCCGCGCAGATTTTCTTGCTGTTCGTCCCTGTCCAGTATCAGCTGGCATAAGCCACGGCCAAATGTTACCCGTTCTGCATCAAGTAACGATGCACTGCCAGGAACACGCATGCACGTTGACCCGTGCAAGGGTGCACCCCGCATTCACTGACAATTCATGAATATGCATCTGTTTTCACGTTTCGCCGGGCAGATACGTGCGCGTGGACGGATTAGATCGTGGTGCACGTGCGAAAACCGGTCATCGCACGTGTTACCGTTGATCCCTAATTTAGCTGTTGATCTGAGGGATGCTAGGCCCTTTTATCTCGATTCGGCTTTTCCATGGATTTCCTTACTCTTCATTCGCATTCTAGGAAATTAATCACCGTTATACATGTACACTGCTTATCACCTGTTATCGTCCGGTATTATCGCTCGCATATTTGCTGGAGGTTGCAGTTAATAATCCGAAGCATCGGGCTAGAGAAGTAGTTTCGCGTTTAACTCAGGCTCAACGCGGAGAATCGTGACCGTGGCGTCGACTTGTTAGTGATATCAATTAATTCGTTCTCACCGACTGGTCAACATGTTTCTTGGATTTAATTTAATCTGGAGTGAGTCTATACGTTCATTATTTATTCGATTACCAATAGAACGGTATCGTGAATATTATTAAATGAATTTTCTTAACCTGTGGATCTTTTGTTATTCCGTGTTTTTTTGTTTAAATAATTCTGTAAATGTAGAGGAAAATAGAAAACCTTAAAGAAAATAAATATACGTATGTATAAGCGATACACACTATCGCTGAATATTTTGAACTTTCTATTTAACACTAGAATGCTAAGTTTTTTAATTTGGGATTATAAAGATAACTTCATGAGAATTTATTCGATAAAATTTCTATTGGATTTATAATATTGTCGTTTATTATTGTATAATCTTGTTGTTTAATATTATTATTAAATACGTTATTCTTATTTTTATAAAGTAATGTAAAACAATAGCTTGTGGTGAAACAGTGATAATAATTCTGGAATAATGGTAATAATTTTACATTTGTGTATATCGACAGTGTTGGAACGTATATATACTGTTTTTTAATTCTTTATCAATTGAAGTGCGTGGATATTAATCTCAAGATAATTGTAGACGATACATTCGATAATATGATGATAACATCGTATTACGAGCACCTACAATTGTGTTGATTTCAAAGGAAAATGCATTTCATAATGGACTTAGAACATTAATTTGAGATAGTTTCGCTATATGTACAAGGTTAATAAGATACAGTCGACATTGATTCAGGTACATCAGTCACGTACAAAGTTCCTTGTATTTTTAAACAACAGATTTTATAAACTACTTATCTAACAACAAAAATACTTTATCTTCTAAATAAGTAGGATAAGTGAACTTTAAAATTTACATTTGGCATTGAATGTTACTGATTCAAGTGTTCAGCTGTCCATTTGATGTGACAAATGTTTTTATCAAAGATTAAGAGTGGTAGTCTGGCGTTGGACGAATTTTCTCCACTGGAGACGCTACTTCGGAAAAACTTTCTCAAATGTGAACCGACCGGACGTGTGTGTGTCAGAGTCGAGTCGTTGACTGGAAGATGTCCAGAAAAGCGCAAGGACGTCTCGTGGAAAGACTGAGGACAGCCATCAATGGAGCATGGATCGCGCGCGCGTGACCATGACCATTTGAAAGAGCAGGAAAAGCCGTTGGAAAAATGAAATTTCCGCGGTCGGCTTTCTTACGCGGACCAATCCAATCTACGGGACGCGTGATGGCAATGACAGTGCCCGTTGCATCGTTGGCAGAGCGAGAGGGTGGTGTCAGCGAGGATGGGGAGGAGGGAAAAGTAGTTCTTCTAGCCGTCGCATACTAACACAGTGCTGCAAGGGTCCGCAAATAAATTGTTCCTCCTCCTTTGCTTCTCTCCTCATCCTTTCTTCTTCTCCATTCGTCTCTCTTTCTTTCTATCCTCGTTGAAATAAAGAACGAGCATAAGTGTCTGCCTCAGTGCGAGGTCTTTTGTTCCTGCTCGTTGTTAACCCTCTAGCTGTATACAGGGTGTCCTAGTTGTCGTGACCGGTGGCCACGTGTATGTTGCATTCCGAGTGCACGCGAAAATAGTCCAGAGAAATCTTCTCAAAGTCACAAGTGTTGCAGTCCTGGAAGAGCTTTACGGAACTTTTTAATGTACATATTCTGTTTAAGGGTTGGTAGGATTAACGGACTTCATAATTGCTGAGATTCTAAATACATTTCTTTATCGAGGCACATCTAATTATTATTACAAAGAAACGTAAAATACAAAATTGTCTAAATATCTAAAGAAATATGTATTTCTTTTCTGAATAATATTCATAGTAATTAATACAACAGTATTTTTTTAAAGAAAAAGTAATGGCTGAGTTTGCAAGTTTAAGGAACTATTGGCATAAATAGAAAATATAATTGTAATATATAATTATAATATATAATTACTATATTATTATATATAATATTATATATTATATAATATATAATTACAATATATAATTATATAGTATATAATTGTCATATATAATTTTCTATTTATGCCAATAGTTCCTTAAACATGAAGACTCAGCCATTACTTTTTCTTTAAAAATACTGTTGTATTATTTGCTGTTGTATTATATAATTGGCATAAATATAAATGTTTAAGCGATATTGGATAAGAAGCGCGGTACATATCGAACGTGTTCGTCGGGAGACACCCTGTATCTATCTGCCCGCTAGCCACCACCTATCTCTCCTACTTCTTCGGCCGTTCTCCTCTCTCGCAAACTTTTGCTGGCCTGCTCCTCTCTCTGACCCGTTAAAATAGACAAGCGAGCCTTCTTTCCCGGCCAAAGTCACAGATATCACCGGCCGATTCTGCAAGCGGATGGTCCACGAGCAACAACAGTTCACCTCCGATCCGCGAGCTAGTCGCTTCTGTCCGGCGTGTGCACGCGCCTCAGACGGAGGGACCTGCTTGGAACTCGATCCGTATGGACCAGATTTACGCTCGGTGGTCTTCGTAGACCAACCAGCCGCTCGTTTAGACGTCGTTTCGCCACTGTCTCGTGGCCACTGTCGGGAACCGTTGCTCAATTTCTTTTTCGCGAGATCTCCGGGTCCAACGGATCGGTGAACGTCGTCCGGAGAACAACGTCGTCGCGCTTTAATGGACCGCAATCGATCCCGGCCCCGGATAGCTACCTTGCTATCTTTTCGTGCGCACAGTGCTCTCCCCATCGTGTCTTCGGAAATCGGGCAAAGACGAACACCAGCCGACTACAGTTTCCAAAGTTCTTTCGAGGCGCGAGCTTGTGACTGTGCAAAGTGGTTCGTCATCCTTGACGTATCTAACTGGCTTCGAATTTGTTTGTGATTAAAGGCGCTCGAGTAACAGTGACTAAAATTTCGAGCACCGTGATTGACAATCTATCTTTGTGAACTGAACTTCGCATTGACCTACCGAATGGACCTGTCGATCCTTCGGTGATTGGTAACAGTGCGGTGCACGATTTTTTTCAGCAAGGTTCGGAACAGTGTTGACGATGCTACTTCGACGTTTCTTCACATTGTTAACAGTGCAATAGACTGAAAGATTGATTGGCGATTTTTATCGAAGCTTATCGTTCGACAGAAATCTTTTCGAACAGTGTTTACAATGTTAATGCTACTTTGAAATTTCATTTAATGTGTATAATAAGAGTTTGACGATTCAGTGGGATCTAATGAAACGGCTGATCCAATAGATTGTCTATATTTAGTGATTTAGTAAGTTCCTATGTTAAAACCGAGCAGAAGTTCGTGAGAAACAGAGAATCGCGTAACTTGTAAAATTACACAGTTAGTCATTGGTTCGCGTCTCTGTGTGAATCTGTGAGTTATTGAATCTTTGATTGATGCGAGGCAAGAAGTAATAAAAGATAACTCCAGTGTGTTGTAATTGATCGGGATTATCAAAGTCTCTTTAAATTTCATTTGTTTTCAATGGACACCGCCAATATTTGTTCCTGACACATTTTGTCACCGAGTAAAAAATAAAAAATTTTCGATTATTTTTCTTTGATTTAATTATTATATCTGCAGTTTAATTATAACATTATTGTCGACTGATTAAGTTGACTGAAAGGAAGGAATATATTTTCATTTAATTTCTGGTCCCTATAATTGACTTCAAAAATTTTGATTTTCCATAAAAAATCTTTGGGCTGGTAATGAAACTGGTCGGGTTATGAATATAATATTTTCCAATTTCTCTGTGTGTCGTTGCCAGGTTAAATATTCAGAAACTGACATTCATTGAATACCACAAATTGGTTCAGACTGAACGTAGTTTTGATAGCGTAGTTTGGATACATAGGCGCGCCATAATTGCGTTCAGGAATTGAGATTGAAAACACGTTCGATAACGCGCACTTTTCATTAGAACACAGGCATTGATCGTTTCGTTTCCCCAGATCGATCGCAACTTTTTTTTGTCGGTCGGAGATTAAAAGATCTCTTAACGACCTAGATCACGACACGTCGACCGATCTGGAGCAAACGGAACATAGACGCTGCGTAATAAGCGATCAAGGCCCGATTAGTTAGCGGAACAGAAGTTAGACGACGCGTGTTAACCCTCGCGGAGGATTTTCCGCGGTCAGATTCTTGTGAACGATTCATAGAAAATACCGCATATCGTATCGTGTTGTGGTTGCTGGAAATATTTTTCCGTGTGTTCTAACTCTTCGAGTTAGCCTTGTAAGTAGCATTTCGATTACTCGTGTAGCCAATGCGGCACTTATGTCGAACAGAATGTTACGTAGTTTTATGATTCGGTAAACCAACTGCGTCAATGATAATTGTTTAAGATAAGAAGAAAATTACTGAACAGTTCTGAAATAGTAGTACTATTTAAACTTGAAATATAGCTTTACAATTTTTGCTTATTATTATTCGTGCAAAATAAATATTTTAATAATTCTGATTTTTTAATAAATCGACAATAATAAACAAACGTTCTTAAATTCATTAATTTATTGATTCACTGTCTAGCCATAAGTGTTCACGAAACAATGAAAATTTTATTGTTTCTTTATAAACGAGTTCTACAATGTTTCGGAAATGTTTATTAGAATTAATTCGAATTTATTATAAAGTACGATGGCGATAAATGTTCAAGATTCTAATTCCTGAAAATTAATATCTCATACCTTACAGACGAATAGCCAGAATACAGGTCGCCTTTTAATGTCATGGATTCGCTTACGAAAACACCAGATATAAAATTATGACGTTGACTTTGGCCGCAAGGGAGCCCGGGTTATTTCACGTTCTCTTTCCTTTTTCCCTTTCGTCGACTCTGTTTTCAGACCATTGGATCTGAATTTGATTTAAAAAAATATTCGTGACGTGCGCAAAGATATGCGTTCATAGATATTTAAAAAATTCCAACCTCGATTGGAAGCAGAGTCGCCAGATTAAGAATTGTCTCTCCACTTTTCCGCCACGGCTCGGTCATGTGTTGCGATGTCACGTGACAAAGACGGCACTGGCAGTGAGAGAGAGGGAACCATGGTAATTCGGTCAGGATCTCACGTGCAAGTAACACGGTATGCATGTTTATAAAAAAAATATTAAAGAAGAAAATAACAAAACACGTTTCCCCGGTAAAGTTCACCGCGCTCGCTGCACTTAAAAATGGATAGCACGAAGCACACGGGAACCACAAAAAACCCGGTGCGCGTTGTTTAATTACGATTCACGTTTATTAAATATTTTGCCCCTCGGCCCGTGAAGTTTAATTACGCGACGCACGGAATTTCGCCAACGAATTTCCTTTTTTTTCGGACCGTTTTTTCCTTGTTATCTGTTGCGTCCACGCAATGGCGATCGATATTAAATAAGTGAACGTGCATGGTACGCGATTACTTTCGATATCGTTTTCGACGCGGACGGGTTGCAAGGAAGAACGAGGGTGGTGGTGAACATGCGGGGGGTGAAAGGGTTGTGGAACAGACAGTGATAACGTTTTACGGATGGCGCGGCCAATTTATTTTCGGAGGTGAAGTCGTCCGTCACATCGCGATTCCAGATGGGAGGAGGGAACACGAATTGAAGGGAAACAGTTACCTCTCTGCTAGTACCGAATTAGTCACGTGACAGTGTCACACATGCATGATGGAGACGGAGAACATATTTCTACTGTTTCAATGATTGAAGAAATAATTAAGATGAATTAAAACTTTTTCTATCGAATTGTACATAATTGGAATTAAATATATTTCATAGTTGTAATAATTTTAGGGCGCAACGTAACGATATTCTTTACTGGTTTGTTTCACTTATGGATGGATAAAATCCGGTGTTTATGAATTAAAATCCTTAATATACATTTAATTGCGCCATTTATATTGAAAGTAGTCCCAGTCCATTTAAGTTTTCGAGAAATAAAATAAACAGCACGATTATAGTGACGATCGGATTATTGTTTTAGGAAAATTGAATTTCGATATACCTTGGGGTTCGAAAGTTGTACCAATACGTCACTGACTGACGTCAAACCGGTCACCGAAACGAGCATTTCTTAAATCTCGCCTCTGCACCCTATCAGACACCGAAAATAACGTGCACCGCCTTGCGTCCGACAGGAAGTCGAACGTAACTGGGTCGCAAGTTCATCAGTGTTAATTATTATTAATCAGGAAACCTCGGACGGGCACAAAATTCCTGTGGATTTGCATGATTACAAGGTCGTCGGTGTACACTAAATAACTGGCACCGTGCAGAACCTGCAGCGCCGAACCTAATAATTAATAGGAAATTGTTCGGGATTTTATTTACACAACAAGTCTAAATTGATATCCGCATTCCAATGGCCGATTCGTTACCGGGATTATGGTCGGAGGTTCGTTTCTCTTCTGGACACTTGATTCTCTGGTTTTATCGGTGAATAATTGACAGGCTAATTTGAATGTTTATAAATTTTTTTAAAAATCTGGTTTAAATCACGAACGATGTTGAAGGATGATTACGAATGTGGAGTAACGATGAAAGAGAAGCTTTATATTGCGGCCTCGAATAAATAACTGGTTACATAATTCATGCAAAATATGAAATTTACATAATCCTGCAATGAATCCTGCACGATGATTTACGGTCTAATAATTATTTCAATGTATGTTTGCATAAACGGGACTGTAAACTCGTGCTTTGCATTAACAATAATATTCGAGTTATTTAAAATAAACCCAACCAGACGTCGCAAATGTAAATGCAACTTGTAAATATGTTGAATTTTTCAACTATTTTCCATTTCAACGTCAAACATTTCTTTTTTTGTTTAGGTAAGTAAAGGTTTTTTCAAGTCTATTTCGGTAGATAAACAAATTTGATCTTGATACAAGGTCAAGGACAATTTTGCGGCAACTTCTGTTTTTATAGATCTTCATCGATCCGAAGAATGTAGAACACGCCTGTGCCAGCCAAGACCAAACATTTCTTTACACCCTGTACTTAACACTGAGAAAATTAATATAAAATTTTCGAAAGGTGTGTTCAAATAGAATCACGAATAACGGGGGATTATCAAGGATTACGAAATTGACTATATTGAGGAAAGAGGATGCTCAGATTTTATTTTCGTGAGACATTGGAGACACCTGCAGCAAGAAAAAACGTAAACAAACGCTCCCGCTTGGTCTTCCGACCTCGGAGAAATATCGAAAACATAAACACACGCTCGTCGTTCGACTTCATAACACACGATTTAACACCTAGGGGCGAAGAGAATTAGTACAAAATCGCAGAAAGAGGCACTCTTAACCCCTTGCCGTATTTTGACGAGCCAGACTCGTGATGAAGATTTTTAACAAAGTATAACAAGTATGAATGTTACGCGTTTCATTTTAAATGAAATAAAATTCGATTCGTTTGTAATCAATAGTTAAGCATTCAAATAAATGTAGCCATATAAAAATTGTAAATTTTCTTTTCCTTTCTACGACATTTTTGGGGATACAGACGTTTCAATCACTGTAACTGTAAAGAAAATAGTACGGCAAGGGGTTAAATGAAACATTTTTTCCCACTGGATAATGTTTTCTTTAAAGCCAATAAACCTTCGCAAAAAAGAAATCCGTGTCACCTCACATCTCAGTGAACAGTATATCGCTTTTAGGGAGCGGCGCATGTATTTTTCGGTGTTCATCGGACGGTCGTTCGTTTCACCGTCGGCCCCCACAAAGCCACGTTTCATTTCTTCGACAAAGGCGGGCAAGTCACGGGCAAGTGTGTATAAATATTTCGAGAAAACTCGATAATTTTAGTGATCGAGCAAACAACCCAGAAAAACCTGGTCCTTATGTTCAGTCCACTGTAAAACGAGTTACACGATTGACCTCCTGGTCTGCTATCGAATTATACACATCGTTCTAGAAGTAGTAAAAGCGACGTGGAGCCCACGGTAGGTGGTCGAAGGCGGAGAGTAGTCGGTCGACTTTTCGCTCCAGTAATCGTGAATCGTTTGTTGTACAAACCAATAGAGCCTCTGGAGGAGTCCTGTGCTCCTTTGACCCACCTTGTTTCTTGGCTGATGCATTTTTATCAATGAATAGTTGGACGGTATTCTCGCAACCCTTCGCAGAACTCCACTCTGCCCGTATGTTCCATTATTTTCTCAAACATCGCAGATTTTTCCAGTTTGCTGTTCTTTACATTTCGTAAACACCGTAGGATCCGGTGATCCTATAGGATCTTCGGGTCCGTGCTTCTACATGGATCGAGTAGGGCTTATATTATACGAAACTTTAATTGTCAATGGATAAGCTATAAGGCATTTATGATATTCCGCAAAATATACGGAAGCGATGGGAAAATGTAACCGAACGTCCACCGCATTAAAATAGACATCCTAGAAGCGTTCTATGTCTCGGTACTCTACTTTGGTATAATACACTCGAGGCCGCTAAATGTATCGCGCTATGTTATTTTAGGCGCACTGTCATCGGTTTCCCTTAATTTAACACTATTTCTACCACGATTTTGTCTATATTTCGACCAAAAGCTGTCTGTCGACACCTTTCTGTTTGAATGCAAATAATTTTTCCATTACTACTAGTTCACATTCCGGAAAAATATAGTAAAATATACTATAAATAGACCCCCCTATATTGGAAAAGGAAAAATTTGTTCAAAATGTGTTGCTGAATAACATATTTAAATTATATCAAAATCGGAGTATGACCAACGTTTCGCAATAATGATCAAATTTTGTGAAATCCACCAAAATTTTCCACACTCTGTAATCTTGTATATAACAACCGTAAATGGATTTCCCCACAATATACCTATAAATATTTCTAAGTATAAAGATATAGCATTGTAATCATATGTCATAATCATTGTGGTCGCCGATGACCTTGACGTCGATGCGACCTAAATAAATAAATAAATAAATTAAAATAAAAACCTTTACGAAAATCTTGTGCTAAAGATACATGCATATACAGGGTGTCAGAAAAAAATGTTGACCTGAGAGCGATGTCTCGTGGTAGCGGCAGACGCGATAACGCAATTACAATGTGTATATGATTTATTATGCTCGAGCCAGCTTGTCCGCTAGGAATTAAAGTTCAGCAAATAGTCGACTGTCAACCAGTGTTATCTGTTTACCACGAGGTTTGGTGATCGCTCGGTTTCACTGTCTATGAGATCATGCGTGTTTACACGTGTTCCGCGGGCTCGTAACACGCGTTTCGATAGCCTTTCCATCATTTAATATCGCGTGGTGTTTCTGTGAAAATGAAGAAAAATTAAGAGTGTCTGTGTCTTTGAAGTAATACCGTACTGACACGTGGTCTAGAATGACAATCAAAATTGTTCCATCTATCATTCGAATGACAGTATGTAATTTGTTTCGGAAAAAGATTTAATAGGATTGCATCGGTACAGTGAACTTGTTGATTATGATCAGAGGTCTTAATGACCAGTTACGCGATTATGTCTTTTCAGTGGAAACTGATGTAATTCAGCTTGAAATATAAACTCCGAGTATTATCTAATGATCATTATGCAATAGTAATATCGGTAATTACTCGTGTAACGCATTTTGGTCCTTATTATTATTATTATTTATTTTATACGGACCGATATCCTTTTATACAAAAGTATTAACAAATAGTACTGCGCAATTTTGTTTTAAATGCCTGTATCGTGCCATTAAAAAAATCAATATTTTTATAAAATATGTTTAAGCTAGCAATAATATAATTTAATGGATTTATTACTCCATATGAGGATTGGATTTCATTGTTTGAAATCCTGCTCTCGTTCTCAAAACACGTTCAGGTACATAGAAATTGATTTGCCTCAGGAGTGCGGGACAATCTATATTATTGTTCATCAATATTTATTTATTAGTATATTTTATAAGTTAGTTATTTATCTACATAAAATTACTTCCAGATCTCTGTGGTCTCCGAGCATTTCATTTATATTTAATATTTGAACGGAATTTCTTCTGTCATGAAGCAGCTTTAAATACTTCGTGAACATTTGTATTCTTTGGGTTATTTGGGCGGAAGTTATTGTCGTCGAAATCTGGAATTTTGGTATTCTTCATGGACACCTAAATAAAATTGAATAATTCTAGTTGACCGTGATAAATACTACGAAAGCAACACCAGTTACATTGTTCGAACACTCGGTCTGTGCGAATCGGTTTCTGGTTTCGGTGAAAGTGCAATATGAAGAGGAAGATTGCAGTAGCTAACAGACCGTGTTGGATCACGGCGATTGGACAAAGCGATGCGAACAAGAGAAATCCGAATGGTGGCTCGTGCGTGGATGATCGATCGTGTTTAATCGGGACACCATCGTAAGATGCCGCAGTACGACGAGAGTTTCCTCGACTCGCCGATTTTTCGGCGACGCACGCGTAGCTACGCGGTGCAGAAGGAGTTCGTGCCGAAGTCGAGGAGCTTCGTCACGGCCACACCTTTGCTGTTGGCCGTGACCAATCACGCCAGGACTCTTTCCGGTTCCATATCGACCTGCAGCTTGAAAGGTAATTGGAGGGAAAAAAATTCAGGTTAAGGGCGTGAATCTGTGTTATGCTTCGTTAAATAGGCTAAAAGGTCTTTTCACTCCCCTCCGTCCCCGTCGAGAGGAGCTTCGCGGATTTCTCGATTGCTTGGAAAACCGACAACCACCCTCCGAGAACAAATACACTCATTTTTGAAACGGCACACTTTTCTGTTTGCCGCCACCAGAAATGTATGGAAATTTTCATTTACCTGGTCCGACTTAACGAAGCCATTTAATTACTTCTTTATAAAATTCTTATCAACATATTCGTGGGATCTTTCTAATTCAAATGAATTAGAATCGAATGATTTTAATTATTGATTTGAATGAGTGAAGTTTCAGTGTTTAGAAAGAATCATGATTACTCTGTTTACATTCTGAAATCTGCTGACTCCTCTCCGATTTCAATGACCTTGAATTTTTCACGGTCGGTTTTAGGCTACGAAATAAGTGCTAAACACTTTACTTGAATATTCATGATGTCGATGACTAATAAACATTGTAATACTTTTCATTCGTTTTGTTCTTCGTTTGATGAGAGGGGGGTGGGGGCAAGTTCGACGCATTCGCAGATTAATCCTGCGCGAGACATTCTTCAGAGCATAGTTGGCAGTTCGCATCAAGTGTCGCGTACACGCGCGACCGAGCGTTATCAGCGTTCCTAAAATATCTGTTGGAGTAATTAAACTTAGGATAACCGCGTTATAGAAGCAAGTCTGGCCGTACTAAACACACCCCCAGTCGCAGCAGCCGCCGCGCGTCGTCGACTCGCGCGGGTTGCACATGAAAGCGACTCGGTTGTTAATTACCTATTCGTGCTGTCAATCATATTAAGTACCGAGCTCACGTCGGTACTACCACTAGCTATTAACACCTCCCCGTTACTACAGCTTGCACACTATCATCCCCCTTGGCCCGCCACGCGCATAACGTATACACAAGGCTCAGTGATTTCCCTCTGGGCAAGCAGCGTGCAGCAAATTGCTGTGTTCGCCTATCCCAGCTTGTATTCTGCGATTGAAGCGTCCGAGGAGGAGAACGTGATCTTAATCTCGAAACAAATGGTCGGAGACGGTTAACGGACGAGACCTGGCTGGACGCCCCGGGACAGAAAAAACTATCGATTAATCTTCGACTCCGGGAAAGAAAGAACCACCCCTGGAGATGCGAGTGGAGCTGTTCGTTTTAAATTAACATGAACGGGGGACGTCTTGAATAACTACCGGAAAGCAATTCGCGATATTGTTGTTTACCTCTGGAGGGCATTTTCATTGGAAACTTTATATTTATGTACAGAAATTTGCCATGAATATATACACTGTATATACTTCGTTTAATTTTTATTTATACTCTTTTTTTATTGTTAACTATGGACACAGATAGAAATCAATGATTTTCTTTGACCTATAATTTTTAGTCTAGTATGTAAATACTCAACGCAGAAGTGCTTTGATTTTTTCGTTGGTTGACGTATTTACATTTCATAATTGTCGTCCTCGATTATTCGTATATATTTCATTTTTATATTTATACAGACGTGCTGTATTAACTCTAGCTATCTCACTGCTACGTTTGCAGTCCCCATTTATTTATAGCTCATGATTGTGATGCTTGTGCAGATGATCCTTTACTCGTCATCGCAAAATGCTCGTTGATAACTTAATATAGTTGAACTAGTTGGATGTAGATCTGATATGATGACTGAATTAGGCACTTGCAGCGATAAGTAAGCTTTAATGAATATAACAAGATTTGATGCGTGCACGCTGCAAGCGGTAGGAGTGGCTTACGTAGGTACTAATAAGTTGATCTAATACTTGAAATTTTCCGAAAATTTATGGCAGGGTGTAAGCCTAATTCACGTCACGGAATTCGCGACATGAAAAAGCGTAACGGTCAAAAGTGGGGGTTGCGCCCTGTACCCCCTTTTCTCTAGGCGCTGTTTTTTTGTTCTACCTTTTTAATTGTTTAAACGTAGATTGTGTTCTAATATTTTAAACACGTGTGATCAAACCATAATGACATTCGTATATGCTGGTGGTAAAGTCAGTCGGAAAGGAAAGTCCCCGTTAAAAAAGAAATGTGTGCCCGTGTCGTTGAACATTCCTGGACATTGACTGCTGGATAATAAACATGAAATTTCTTTGCACGTGATGTGCAGGTGTCCAAGATCTACGTTTTATGGCTGCTTGACCCTGCATGAGCGGATCTCTGCGGTGCTGATGGTGATGATCGTTACAACTCTCGATTACCTGCGTTGAACCGCAACACCGACGTTATTTATGGACTGGGTCGAAAGTAACCCGGTATTTGCAATGCAATACGTTTCGCTTCATCAACAATTAGATGTGAAATCCGCTTTCTAAAGTTTGTATTGAAGAAAAACGGGTAGCCTACGTTTTTAAAAACATTAGTACCTTGTAAATTTATATATAATAATTATTGTATTCTTTAATTATGTATATCGTTAATTGCGTGATACAAATATATACTTTATTATTACATTGTAATAATTGTATATGATATACAAATATATAAAATATAAAAAAAAATATATATATATATATATAAATCGATATGTAAAATAAAAAATATAGTTGGCATAGTAAGTATATGTAAATTATAATATCCGGATGAAAGGAAAAAACCTGTCCATTGTATTTAGTAATTCTTTCGACATTTCACGCGAGAACAACATTTAAATGTTTATATTAAAAAATTGTGAAAGCGGCCACGAATTGAAAGTAAAACGACCATCGAGTTTTCTAAAGACAAGAAATGCGCGAGCCCCAACCAGAAGTCGATGGACACAAAAGAAATGAAATTGGAAAGGCAATTTACGTTCGTTTGAAAGAGTTAGCCGGCTTTCTTTGGGGCGCAAAGTTATTGGTGTAACGGCCTGTTACCATAAACTCGGACATTAAAGTTACTTCATCTTGGATCGTGATTGCATAATACAACGCCGCGTTCCTGATAGTATTATAGCCGTATAGATTAAAGCTATAATTACCAGATCCTTTGAAATGATTCAGAGACAAACCCTCGGGCTTCTCATCTACCTCTGGCCATTATACATCACTAAGATCTTCCGTTTTTACAATCGATGAATAAAGTGCTGAGCACGAAACAGATAAATTGTATTACCGACTGACTTGCTGCAGGCTTGTCAATGGATTCAAAGAAATGAATTATGTACGTACGAAAATCAGGAAAAACAACAAAATGATTTTTCAAGTTTTATATTGAAATATAGTCGACCACAAAATCATAAAAATTGTCCACTTTTTACAGGGTTAATAACGAGTACACGATGGACATTTAATTCTGGAAAAATTACTGCTGGCAAGTTTGAGCGACTCCGACAAACATTGATAAAGATCTAAATATTTACGATGCTAAATCTGTATCTTCGGAAGCCAGACAACCCCAGGCGCGGCGAGATCTTTTTTACAGCGCTGACATGCTCGAAAATGAAATTTATATTCATAGATGATCTCGACGGATCGCCCTTCGGTTCTTTCTTGCGCGTTCATTTGAAAGTCAAATCTGTTCTGCGCGCCGCCGTCAGCCCGGCGAATTGTTTAAAGAACGAGCAGCAAATAGTGGAAAATGTCCTCAACCAGCATGAATGGGGCACAGAAATAGAATCTTGGCAGAGGCTCCGCGGGTTTTCACAGAAGGGAGTCCCGAAAGAGTGAAACTTGTAATTAATCGACATTAAACTCGTCCAGGAATCCAGTTTTCTCTGGACGAGGGTTAGAATCGTTCTGGAACCTGGAACAGGACATGCGAGTCTGAGGGAGCTTCCAGAAATCGCCGGGGGTTAGGTTTCTAACTTGATCCGTCACGCGCATGGCGGTACACGTTGAACCATGCACATAGCACAATTGTACATTGTTTATCTCATAAATTTTAATTTTTATTAATTATGAATTTATTTTATAATCGTTTATCTTGAAACTGGGAAAAAAGAGTATGAAGGTCACCCGGGGGGGAATATTCGGTCGAAATCAGCTGTCAGTTTATCGCGGAAAACAGGGTCTTTCGATATGAGAAATTTCTAGGGAAATTCGGCCGCGTTTATACATAAATACGCGGATCCAGTGATTATCGTGCAACCACAACGTTTACACGCGCCGCCCCGGCCCGGACCCGGTAAACACGCGCGCACAAGTCAACATTAATAAACATGAGCTACGACGCACGTAATTAGTGCGCCGATAACCTACCCTCGGCGTCCACCTCCTCCCAAATTAAACCGAAACGGCCAAAATTTGTTTTGACTGTGCCGGACAATGATTTGCGGCAGCTCGCGTTACGACTTGCATCGCAATGGGATTTGACGCGGTGCGCTGACCGGAAATTACGCTTTTCAACGATTCTCCGCGTGGTCCGGAAGCGTAACAGTAATAAAAAAAAATTTAGTATTACTGCAATAAAAGGTTTTGCAACGGTAACATGTATATCGTTTTGTTTAGGAAAGTTTATTTTTCAGTTGGAACGTACAAGCGTATTTTTAGAAAATAATTTACTAGGACAAAGATGAATGGATAAGCGTGTTGTTTTGAGGGGCGTTCGTTAATTTGAATTTGTTCCATGCTACAATTTGTGTCTGGCTAGAATTTCTGGTTTCTACTGATTGGAATTTACTGCAGGAATGGAAAACGTGGTTTCTAAATGGGTAGTAAATATCAATTTATTAGTGAGATAATGAGAATCACAAATCGAAATCACTTCTCTCTTGTACGTCAAATTACAATCGATGTACGTCTCGCAATTTTTGTTTTTATCCAAATATAGATCAAAGGAATGATCTGCAGCATCTTGATTCCTCTTTGCACGAATGTATAGCTTCGTATAATCTAGTAAAATTGCGGATAGTATTTTTTTAATGTCAGGTGCAGTTTCATGCTGCGGCTAGGATCGGTTAATTTGTATTCATGGCTGATAAGAATAAGGAGTGCTGGTTTATCAAGACGCCTCCCCGACATTCAGCATTATCTTCCTACTTGAAATGAATGTATTCTTCGAGAAAAGAAACGCCCTACCGACGGTGTAATCTGCATCGGAGGTGCTCGTCTCAGCCAATTCTTCCCTGAATGGGAAATTTTTTCCACGAAATAATAATCGCAACCGGCATCACGGCTGCGGAAGAGTGCTAGAAAGTATTGCCGTGTTAAACCTGACGAATGTTCACTCAAGGGACGATTGCTATGAATAATTTCATGGGATTTGTAAATATTTATTTCCATACCGGCTTTATATTTTCGTAATCTTATCGGAATGACCAGATTAAGACTTATATATTAGTAAGACCAATATTATTATGTTACAGTCAAGTTTGAAGCATCGAGGATCACGAGCAAAATTGTTTGATGTTTTTACGAACGTTTCAATCGAAAGATTTTTAACAACAGTATTCTCCGTATCCCAATGCAAAAATATTTTTTGGATAAAACTGAATGATATTGAAGAGTAGAGAATTCATGCTCTTCGTATTGTACTATTTATTTTACGAAATGATCGCAGTTCAAATATCGACAATTTCCCCGGAATTTAGTGCTCGAATATCATCGAAATCTGCCGTAAATCACGTGTTTTTGTCGCTCGAGAGGCGTTTAACGCGTCGCCTAGAATCATGGAAGGGCGAGGTTGTTTTACGAGGGTGGCCCTTACACACAGGAGGACGTAAACCACTACTTAATCAAGACATTACACGAGAGTTCTCAGCCTCTGTTGCTCCGGGCATTTAGCCACCCCTTTTAGTGGCATCGATCCCCGATACATAAAAGGTTTGAAACTGTTTGAAAACAAGTCGCCATTCATCCGGTCTCGCGATAGCAAAATCTCCGTCGTCGAATCAGATTTCCAAGTGTCCTGCTTTCACCGTTATTTAGATCTGCCCGACTCACGTCGCTTTTATTGTGAACATCTCATTCGTACCGCAACCAATCTGCCATTTTCTGTTTTCTACTTCCAGAATATTCTGGACGACAATGACATATTCTAATCAAGATCGTCGTAAATCTTTTTTTTTATCGAGCCACTGAAACCTATTATAGGTTTATTTCGGCTTTAATAATATTTTTTTAACAGTAGCCTTACAGTTAGTGTACAATGACAGAATTAATAATCTCTAGAGATGAAGATTGCCATAAAAACTGAAAAATATATTCACAGGCTTTAACATTAGGTTTAACAAAGAAAATGTCCGCTTTTAGTGGTAGAAAAAACTTAATTTTACGCAACTTATTAACTAATTTAATTTCTTAATGGTTAACCCTTTGCACTCCGAATTATTTTTCAATTTTCTTTTTTCTATTTCGAAGTATCAACAGTTAATCATTACTCAATTACCCGATTCACGATTACACATTGAATATAATCGTTGACCGCAATTAACGACTAAGAATTTTATTTGTCAATCGTTGATTAAATGTTTGCCCAACTCTGATTTCAACACGCATGTTGCTCGAGAGTCCATTCACGGGACAGATCTCCCTGCTCACAATGGTGTTCACAACGACCAATACGTTTAGAAAAAAAGTCCGTTTGTTGAACGTTACCAGTGGTCCATTAAGCATGCAACAACCTAGCAGGAAAAGCACTCGACTAAGCAAACCTGTGCCGTTCGACATACAACAATCGAGACTCTGGCAAGCGGTTTTGCGGACCGGTATACAGCGACCGTTCTCGACGCAGTTACAGTGGCCACAAACCGGGAATTAAAAGTGAACTCATTAAAAAATTATTCCGCCGCGGAGGACCGGGCACAATGGAGTCGAGCCTCGTGCCGAGCAATCAAATCTCGCTCGCTGGGGGCTGGAGGAGAGGAAGTCGGCCGTTTAATGCACATCGTGCTTCCCTAAAGGCGAATTTGACGTTGCCCTGCCCGCCGCGTTCGGTACTTATTCCGAAAGTTTCGCTCGTAAATCCCGAGACACGGATCGACGCGACTCTTTACAACGCGGAAAAGGGTTCCTCCAGCTGGCGAAGATGACAAGAAATCCGCTTTCCGCGTGAAAGGGGCTTAACGTAGTACCCGCCGATAAATTTCACCCGGCGAAGAAGAGAATATTTCGCTGGCAAAGTGCATTCACGCGCGTCCCTTTGGGGGTGCTTTTGGTTCGGGAGGGTGCGCAGGGGTGGGGGCGGCTTCGACAGGTCGCACGTGAGAGACGAAGGGATGGGAACAGAGCCGCGAGTATTATCGCCTCCGGTCTGTATAGGGTGGAGCGGTAACTATTCGTGAAATCGTTAGGCCCCTTTAACGTCGCGCCAGACGTCGGCCATTTTCCAAAGTTTAGATCTCCAACGGTAATTCCTTCCAGATCAATTGTAATCGTTTATGCGAATGCTCAAGGGCGTGACACAATTCTCAAGGTCAGCTTCGCAACATTAGACCTCTCATTCGTGAAGTAAATAATTCACGGTAAATAACATTTTAAATAAAAGTAATTTAGATAAGAATACACTACATTGTATAAAATGATGTTTGATGTTTCTTATATTTCATGTTATTATTTATTATTATTATATTTGTTTTATTTTATTTTTTTAATTTTTTATACTGATTAATGAAATGTTACGAATATGTTGGTGAATGTTTCATTGAAGATATAAGCGACGGTAAATAACATTTTAAATAAAAGTAATTTAGATAAGAATACACTACATTGTATAAAATGATGTTTGATGTTTCTTATATTTCATGTTATTATTTATTATTATTATATTTGTTTTATTTTATTTTTTATTTTTTATACTGATTATGAAATGTCACGAATATGTTGGTGAATGTTTCATTGAAGATATAAGCGACGGTAAATAACTTTTTAAATAAGAGTGATTTAGATAAGAATACACTACATTGTATAAAATGATGTTTTATGTTTCCTATATTTCATGTTATCATTTATTATTATTATATTTGATTTAATTCGTTATTGTGATAAGCTGCTGCTAGAACAACTGGTCAAGAAATCCTGAACAATTAATAATTAATTTCCAACATGTATTCCGATCGTAGATTCGACGTATTATCATATCTGGCCATGGAGTTCGTAACAGAATGTATTAAAATGATGCCTTACAATAATGAAACAAGACTATAATGCAAATTACAATTATGAATTTAATGATCATTCAATATTACTCTCGCCGTGCACGTTCGAGTATAATACCGTTACAGGCTATGAATTTAATGAACATTCAATGTTACTCGTGCTACATACGGCGACACGTGGTACCGTTCGATTGCTATTAATTATTAATTTTCATTGTATGTAAAAATATATGGTAGAAATAAAGAACAGTGTTGTGCCTCTGATAAGCACGATCAAGTAATTATTAAACTGCGAATTTTATGAATTTACGACAAGAACAGAAATTAAACAGAATTAAAAATATTTAAGGATATCGATGTACTCGTGTCAAAGCTTAATAGAATAATACAATTTCTATTTGGCTCCTGTGTCCTGCAATCAATGCCAACATTTTTTATTTTGCATAAAGATCCACATAATATATAAATCATAATTCACGTTTCACCGAAGCAACTTCCTTCCATCCAGGACATTGCAACAACCAGTAAATAAGAGTAGCAAATATATGAACAAAGTTCGGATAGTTCCCGCATAGAGTTGGTAGTTATCGTGCCACCCTGTATACTTCGTCTACGAGGTCTTGGGTCGCGTTTGGGGGCCGAAGAAATGCGAAATTCCTCGTCAAGGGAGAGGAAAATGGGAGGTGCGGGGGTAGTAGTGCTGCGACGGCGGTAAAAATAAATGGAAAAAAGAGTCTGGCTGCCTGCATGTCCTTTCCACCATTTTCTCTCACCCCTTTCTTTTCCCGTGCTCCTTTTTCCTCCCCGCGTGCCTCTTCCGACCATCCCTTTCCCCTCGAGCCTCTGGCCCGCGGTGTCCTCTCGAACTTTCTCCCTTTCTCCGGGTCTCGTGCGTGCTCGATTCTCCGGTCGTCGATTCTCATTCATGCAGGAACTCTTCCGACCAAGTGAATTCTGATCCGTGGGACGCGGAACGATATGCTAGATGATACAGAGCAGAATCTTTCGTAAGAAGGTGAAACTCCGATACCGATGGAACCTCTATTCGGCGTGCTCACTTTTTTCCCTTCGTTACATTCGATCACAACTGTGAACCAGGTCGAACATGTGCGGACAGTTTTCTAAAAGATCCATCGTTCGTATCTTTTTGACGGATAAACTCCATTTTCTCTACAGTCGCTGATAACGCAAAAATCAATAAAATTTTCATTGATCTTATTATACAGGTTCATTCCCTAGTAGCATAAAAATATTGGAAAAAAATCTTTTTCATATATTGGAAAAATATTTTTTAAGCCACACGTTTTCATTTGAGATAAATATTTGATCTAACTATTGCATGCATGTTTAAGAAATGCGAATTGAATGTTTAGAAAATATAAGCTATATATTCAGAGAATATAAACTAGATATTTAAAAAAATATAAAGCAAACATTACAAAGAATGTGAAATCAATATTTGAAAAATATAAATTCAATATTTAAATAACATTGAATTAAAAAGAAGAAAAGTTAGAATAAATATTTTTCTCCTAACATGAAATAGATATGTTCTACCTGTTTTTTTAATGGTTACTTAATATAAAATAAATATTGTATGTACATTTGAATATTAAAAAAAGTTTGAATCACATTTTACTATTATATGAATGTGTATATAATATTTTGTGCTACTAGGGTTGTTTTCTAGTAGGTGGAGTAGTAGCAGAGGAGATCCGAAGATCAATCTACTTTTCTTAAATGGAATACTATATATTTTTTTCTTCAGTAAATAATATAGAAAGCCTGTACATAAAACATGATAATCTTTCCCCAATTCTTTCGATCCAATGTTAGAAAAGAAATATTTCTCAGAACTCAAGATTTCAAGCGAATGCTCCCTCAGTTGAGAAGCTCTACCAAAATGTCCCGAAATGCTTCGATCCCCGTACTATTCTGCTCCTCCTCAAATAGTGTCCCGCTCGGTTGGCGTTAAGGATTGGAGCCGATTGTTCGAACCATTATTTGTAAAAACTAATTAAAAGTTTCTCGCAGTCAATAAGGAATGATAGGGAGGGGGTGGAGGCAAAACCAGAGGAAGGGGGGCGAGTTTGCGTAACTCGGTTGCGCAAAGTGAACGGTGCTCGTTAAAAACAGGGGCGACCAAGAGGCAGGGGGGTGGGGTATCAAAGAGGCGCGAAAGAAAAATATCAGGGAGGAACGCGTGTCGTTGCGCGAGGGCCAAGATCGTGCGATGGCATCTCATTAGTCCGCGAATCCTCGCGTCGGCTGCCTAATGAGATTAATTATCACAGCCCGTTGTCTCTGTCTCGCGAGCCACAAAGACCAGGCCTCGGTGGAAAAAAGAAAAAAGAAAACGTTGGAACGAAACAGTGTCCGTTCCCCCGACCGTGCCAGGGACGCACTAATTTGACGAGCTCCTCGATTAATTGCTCGCGGGTCCGCTCGTTTGATCCACGGTACTCGAAATCCGGGAATTTCGCAACGAGCATTCCAACGAGCAACCAAACACTTTCAGGATTATTGTAGTTTTGGTCGTTACTTTGTACCCCGTGTCGAGTCGAAAATTAGATCTAGGGCTAAATTTTGCTTACCGGGACCAAACGTTTTCAACCTTTTGATATTGAATCTTGTAGATTTTGGCGAGAGAATATCGAATATGAAAATTTTAATGTTAGGAATCCACCGGTTCGAAATTTATACGTGTCTACGGTTGAACAATTTTACCCGCCCACAACGCTTAAAATCGCTCAACTTATCTAGGGCTAAATTTCGCTTAACAGGACCAAACGTTTTCAACCTTTTGAAATTTAATCTTGTAGATTTTGGCGAGAGAATATCGAATATGAAAATTTTAATTTAGGAACCCACCAGTTCGAAATTTATACGTGTGTACGGTTGAACAATTTTACCCGCCCACAACGCTTAAAACTGCTCAATTTAAACACCCATGACTTTTAAGCCAGTGGATTCCTAACATTGAAACATGGATTTTCGGCATTTAGGTTAAATGAACTTCAACGTTGTCATTTTCAAAAGTTAACGATTTCCAGTCGCGTGTTTGGTATTTTCAGCGTTGAACCAATTTTAAGCGAGCATTTTGTACGGAGTATGGTTGAAAATACTTGAAACTTAATTTTGAAACTTGTTAGCTTCTCGCAGCACAACTTGTGCCTTCGGAGGAGTAAAAATAGACGGCAATCGTCGCAAATAGTCGTACTTAAGCCAAGAATAAATTTGCTTTGTTAAATTTTATGGTTGCTTGTGTCGTAATAGCATTCCCTTCGAGTCACTTCTGTTGCCAACAGATATTTCTGAAATACACGTTTGAAATATGAATTTGTACTATGTTGTATTGCCTATGAATCAGTTGATGTGAAACATACATATTCTAATAAGATACTATAACATACTAATGTTCTGCTGATACGTACTCTTTGAAATGTCATTCCGTAAATTAATTTTTTCTTTCTGAGAAGCAAAGTCCATACTTGCTATTTTTACAAAATAACAGAAATAAAACTGTAAAAATTAATATTAATATATAACTGCGTTACATTCGTTATTGAATAACGAATGAATTTTATAATTAAATAATTTAAAATTAAATTTATAATTAAAATTTTAGTGATAACATTTTTAAATTCATTATCTACAAAAATTCTCAATAAAACACTCGTTTTTTATATTATACAATACACCTTTAAATCGTAATTTGTTTTTTTACAGTTCCTAATGACAAATTTCTGTAGGGACTCGAATTTTAACCTTTGCGATTTCTCAGCAGTTAACGGAATACCGTATGGTTTACCATAAAATCGATGGGCATAACTTGGGTTCGCACGTGCGAACGGACAGGCCAGGAATATTGCAATGTTCCGTCGCTGTGAAACAGTATCTCGTGGACATTGCCCACGTATATTTATATAGCGATCGGTAATGACAGTGACCCCTGGACAACCTAGCCGCTGGGTATTTGCATAATTTCTGCAATTCAGCCGCGACATAATATGCCACAGATCGCGACCGGTCTTTGCACGGTAGGTGGCGGCCTCACTTATCAACAGTTGTAGTTTCACGATACAGCCTTTCAAACCTTGTACTTTCCTCTAATTTTACATAACTGAGTATAGCGCATAATTATAATCGTCGATAAAATAAATTTTCAGCAACATATTTCTGACATTTATCCGATTAATTAATAAGCATTTGTTTAATTCACAATTCAGTAGAACCTCGATTTTCCGAACTAATGATGTAATTCCCCATTATTAGGACACAAAGAACAGTTCAATTTATAGATAATAAATGAAGATATTTGAGCCGTTTATTTTGAAAATGGTCCAAGACCATTTTCCCATGAAAAATCAAGCTAGTTATTTTAATATTTACGTTATCTTTTCATTCCAAAGCAAATTGTAGCTGATATGTTTAAAAACACAAAGATTTCGTAAAAATAATTTAAAACATTTTGTTTCAGAAAAATGTTATTAATATACTAATAAAAGTAGACAGTTTCTCCATAAGACTCGAGTGGCTTAATTTTAAAGTTTGTAGGGAGTCCTTTTCGACTGACAGTCCGCGCAATTTGTCACGAACCTGTTTACCTGGCGAGAACAGAATCCTATGTACTTCTGACCGGTTTTAAGTGAACGTTTTACGGCTCGATCAGCTACGATCATTTCCGTGGGAGGCAGACATCGAGGGGACGTCGGGAAATCGCTAACTATTGTTAGCGGTGATGCAGACAGCTATGGCGGGGCACATTGGTCGGACGCAATTGCAATCAATCCTCTCTGTACGCGATCTCCAGTCTCCTTTCACTGATATAAGAGTCGTACAAACCGGGAAATGAGGGGCCGAATGTCGTTGCACCCTTGCGGCGCAAGGCAATACGTGCCCTCTTAAGGGAAGTTTCAGTTTGCTAGACTTCTTTACGACGCCGTGAACGTCAAAGTTATTTTCGCACGGTTTTTTACACAGGTATCCTCTAGGTGTTATTACCGCCGAGGCAGCAGAGCACCGTCTGATAACGAGTCGAAGCGTGTTTATAGTTTGCATGGAGGATCGTTTCGTCTAGGGCTACTATTTAGGGATGGCTTCACGCGATGATGCGAGTCGCCGATAAGCGGTATATACTTTCATACTTTTTAATTATTTCCTCGCAGGTTTCCTGTAATCAGAGGCGGACTCATTTGGATAACCTGTGTAGCCACAAACCATTTACACACTTAAACCAATCAGTGACGGTGAAACAAAAAATTTTCTGAGCTAATTCAAATTTCATGTGGGAATGAATATTCACCCTTGATCTCGTTTATTATCTGTAGTAGGTTGTTCCAAAAGGTTCTGTCTGGGTTGACAGCAATAACTCACAAATGATAAGCCAGATGCAATTCAGCAATAAAAATTCTGGACTTTTTTTCTGTAAACCTGTAGATTTTGGCTAGAAAATGCCGAAAATCCAAGTATTAATGTTAGCGATCCACTGGTTGAAAAGTTATGGAGCAACTTTAAACACGCATAACTTTCGAACTAGGGGATTCCTAACATTAAAACTTGGATTCTCGGCGTTTCCTACCCAAAATCTACAGGATTCGATTTTAAAAGATGCAAAATATTTGGCCCCGTTTCGAGAGAAGTTTAACCCTTTCCCCTATTGTAACTTACCTAGATTTCTCAAGGAAATAATTATTGTTTCACGAACCTGAACAGAATGGGAGTTTGTCTAGTAATATAATAATATAATACAATAATATAATAATAATATCATATATAATATTATAATAATATAATAATACTAGGGGGCTCCCCGCTCGCCAATCCCCGCAGCGCCTCGCGGTTTTGCTACTCATTCACATGGCATGATGGAACTATGAATTCTGGAATAAAATTATAAAAATAAAAAGGAATAAGAGTAATGAAATAAAAACAATCAGGATGAATTTTTTGTATTATCAATTAAAATTACATCCAAATTGATTCACTCTAATTCAAAGCTTCATCAAAAACAATGTTCTTTATTTTCTTATCCGCTCTCAGACTCGGCTCTCGCGCTCAATTTTCGGTCCCTTTCAGTAGGCAACCCGCTTCTCAATTTTCGGTTCCCCTTCGGGAGGCAACCTGCTCGGCGTTTTAGGGCGACAGAAACCACAAAACTATTTTATATAATAGGAAGATAATAATAATAATATATGTATTCTTCTTACAATATTATAAACGAGCACGTGTGTGCTGTATAAGGGCAAAACCAGAAGTGACGCACACAGAAAACTCACTCTAACAAAAATCGTGATATTCCCCAGCGTATCGGTATCTTATAAAGGTGCGATATTTGCAAGATCACGGTTAGCAATCAGTCACAAATGATAAATTAGGTTGAATCGAGGAACCGGTCTAAATTAGACATACTTTCACGTATGTACGTTCGACACAGGCCCTCTGGTAGAGTACATGAGACGTTTATCGCGCGAGGGAGAACGCTCGGATCGCAAGTTGTCCCGAAGTTTCGGCACGCTTGACAAACACGTCCCCTTCTCGCGGAGAACGTGAAACGCGTGACAAGCTTTACGAGAAACTTCCATCGCGCTTTCGCGCGATAATTAAACCGTTTTAATGCCCGTGCACGATGTAATTCCGCGCGGGCCGAGGCTTTAATCTTCCGACGCGTCCTCCAACTATCATTAGCTAAGGAAATGAAAGATAAACAGCCATGGAATAGAAGTCTGAGGAAAGACGCGGCGAATTAAGGCAACTAACGAGAGCGTGGTTGCACGAAAGAGAAACACAGTCGCCACCGTCGTTGCTCGCTCCTCTCCGAGAAGAGAGACTCGCCCCCACCCCCGGCCCCGTTGCTCTAAGCGCGCAACTAAAACTGCATTAATTAGCGAAATGGTCTCCTCCCTCTCTCGCGCAACAGAGCTTTCCCGCGGGTCGCGAAGTCAAGAAAACACGCGGCCCAAAGAGAAACGTTCTCTTCAACGTCATTAGGCCAGCTGCGACGTTGCTCTCGCATTAACTCCAGCCCGCCATTAAACCGCTTACCGTTTCTTTTTTCTTCACCGTCTCGCTTTCATTTCGAACCACTCGTACATTCCCTTTGACGCGTACTGTTGCAACGATTAGCGGAACAATCGATTTCCTCTTCCCTCCTACCGTGAGAAATGCGACGGGAAATTAGTCGTACAAACTTTTTCTAACTGCCGCCTCTTTGCTTTCTGAAAACCCCCCCGATGAATGGAAACGCGATCTTTCGGGATTCTTTTGATCTCCCCGTTAGCGAAGTGGCTTTCCGGGGGGATGTTTGGCGGCTTCCACCTCGGCGACGGTGATTCAATCAACAAATTATGCGGTGGAGGTCGGCCAAATCGCAGAAATTTCATTTTTAAGAGCTTCTTTGGGAATTGCAGCAAAGACGAATGAATTCTGAAATAATTAATATAATCGTTTTGAAAGTTCAACGAGGATCTGCAACATTTTATATTGTGATCGAATGCACACGGGATTAAAGGAGAGTGTGATATGCAATGTAAAGATCATTAAACCCTTTAATATTAGCTATTAACCCTTAGGCACTCCAGTGGTGACTCTGAGTCTCCACTAAAAGTTGCTGTACCGTTATTGAAAATACCCTAGCCGTACAAAATATTGTATACGCATTCATATAATATTAAAAAGTGATTCAATCTTTTTTTAATATTCAAATGTACATACAATATTTATTTTATAAAGAAGAAAAATATTTTTTCTAAATTTTTCTTCTTTTCAATTGAATGTCATTTAAATATTTAATTTATATTTTTCAAATATTGATTTCACATTTTTTGTAATATTTACTTTATATTTATTAAATATCTGGTTTATATTCTCTGAATATTTAGCTTATATTTTCTAAATATTCAGTCTGAGATTCAGTCTGAAATCTGAGATTTCTTAAACATGTATACAATAGTTAGATCCAATACTTATCTAATATGAAAAAGTGTGGCTTAAAAAATATTTTTCCAATATTTGAAAAAGATATTTATCCAATATTTTTTTCTGCTATTAGGGTATATTGTTTACATTATTAAATGTGTCGATATCTAATAATTTACTAAACATTTAGGTTACAGACGAGGTATTATGCTAATTTCGTATCCATGAAATTTAAAAAATCACAGGAAATGCAAATATTCTAGCTGGGAAGAAATCTTTAATTTTCCAGTTAAAATAGCTCCGAGTTCGAAGAGTGAAGAGTTTCCCATTGTTACACAATGTCTACTTTAAGCGTTCGAAATTTTGGGAAACATTTATTAGATCGCGCCGTAAACTTTGTTAATAGCAGTCTTTGACTATTATCCGGAACGTGAAGGTTCATTGACTATATTACATTTTCGAAGTTCAATATGATCTAATATAAAGTTTCTCTATAGGATATATATACCGTGTATTCCGTGTCAGACACGGTGTTTAAATTCTCCACATTGTGGTTATGCTCTCGAAATTTCGAGGGGAGACATTTTTAATACATATCCATTATCGGAGTTTAGGAAAATCGCCGAATATTCTAGCTCACTCTTTAAATTTCAATGAAGATCGAATCAGTTCGGCGCAATCCAATTTATTAAACAGAGAGGAAGCTCTCGCTGGATCAGATAATTAAAGAATCGTATTGAATTCTATTGGAAATCGAAAAATCTGTTAATTCATTAAACAATTTATAAAACAATTTTTTTATTATTTATAAAACAATTTATTAAACAGAGAGGCTCTCGCTCGATCACATAATTAAAGAATCGTATTGAATTCTATTGGAAATCGAAAAATCTGTTAATTTATTAAACAATTTATAAAACAATTTATTAAACAGAGAGGAGGCTCTCGCTCGATCAGATAATTAAAGAATCGTATTGAATTCTATTGTAAATAGAAAAATCTGCGGAATCTGTAAATGCATCAAAGTGATAATTATAATTTCTATCGTTCATTAATGCTACTTGTGGGAAGCAAAAAGGTAGGTATAAAATTCTCACTCCAGTGTCACCGCAGCATATCTGACGTTGAACGGGTGTGGAAAATTTCATTATCTCCTTATTTGTACGACGTGTTCCGGTGCTTGAAATTCAAGCTCTGATATCAGTCCGCAGTAGCACTGGCTCGAACCTGGCCGCGGCGGCATTGGTTCAGCTTCTTGGACGGCACCGTTATCTTAACGTTGCGGTTATTGTTTTCCGGCGAAGCAGATCGTTGACCGATCAGCGTGTCCCCGCAGCAATCCAATTTAGCCGGTACACCGTTGAAACGCGAGGCATCTGGCCCGGAGTATCGATTTCTCGAGTGTCCTCGAGATACTCGAACTCAGGCTAATTAACGATATTCAGTTGCTGTGCATTTAGATCTCCATTTAATATTAAGACGTCGAGAGAGAGAGAGAGAGAGTAGGGATCATCCCGTGTGGCTCCTTTGTTTCCGCTTTCATCGGACGACGAGGGTTTACTTTGTTCTTCTTGCTCTTCTTCCTCCTCCCCTCTGTCCTCCCTCTTGGCTTGTCCGTCTCGCTTCCTCTGGTCCATTGTGTAATTTATTTAACGTGTCTAAAGAGACAGCACGTCTTCTTCTTCTTCCGCTCGAAACAGCCCGAAGTGATTTCCCGTTCTTTGAACAGATCCTAAGCGAAGGGATACTCTTTCTGAAACTTCCCGCTGCGGAACTTCCAAGAGAAAATGGAATTCTTTCCTCGTCGAGAGATTTTGCTCTAGATACTGAAGATAAAGACCCGCCACTTGCGGACTACGGATATTGCACTGTCTGCGACGGATTCAAACGTCAGACATTTGCGGCCTGGTGTAATCACGTTGTTGCTGTCGAGTCGGAAAATTGCGGGTTACTTTACTCTTTGCTATTTTATTCAAAGCCGGTACCTGTGTGTACGTTCGTGCTTTCGCTGCTCGTAAAAATCATCGAAGACGAGAAGAAGCTTTCGCAGGGTTTTATCCCCTTTCTACATTATTTAAATATTATTGAAAAATTGTTGCACGAGAGATCGTCAGATCTCCAGCCACTTACGCTTGCCACTTTAGTACCACAAATCATTCTTCATTTATAATGGAAAAGTGGGGTAATCCACCTTGATAAACTGTAAGTCCCGTCGCGAAATAAACTTAGAGGTGGGAGCTACGTGAAATAAATAACAAAATGAATAAGGTGATTGAATTTTGTTCTTCAACGAGAAAATCACGACATTATTTTCCATTGGTAAAGCTTACGTTTAGGGTAGGCAAATCCAATGACCTTGACCTTGATATATGTTGTCAACGACAACAATCTGAACAACTTTTGTCATTACAACTATCCGGTGATTGGTTTTAGTTTTCGAGATAATTGCAAAAAACTATTGCTAGCACTAAAATGAAATTCCTGTATTATTTTTCCAGTACTATTTCAAAGATCATTCGAACAGAGTGAGGTGTGGTTAGGTTACGTTCAAAATGTCGAAATCTATAACATATTTAAAGTTCTTACACAAAACGTTCCATAAGGAATCGAAATTGTATGTCAAATTTATAAATTCATGAAGATGCATATTGAAATAATTCAACACTCACAAGACTTGCTACTAACGCACTGATTTATACACTGATCGCTACTGATCCACACTGGATCGCACATGGGTCACATTCGAATATATGGGGGGGTTCTCGCTATGTTTATTTATCTAAGGTGTAGCTCATTCGAAACATCGAGGATACGCGAATATTTTTTTATACTTATCTATATATTACATAATACATTATATAATATGTTTTTTTAATACATTGATTATAATTTTGCAATTATCTCGAAAACTAAGACCGACCACCGGGTAGTTGTAATGACAAAAGTTGTTCAGAATGTTGTCCTTGACAACACATGTGAAGGTCAAGGTCATCGGAGCTGCCTCCCCTAAACGTAAGGTTACCCTTGTAAACAGACTTCTCTCCTTTCACGTTTCAAGCATGTTTACAATGATCGTATCAAAGCAATAATTACACCATCCAAGTTATTTGCAGTTTCCTGCAAAATTTGTCCGTCCTAGTTTAGAACTCGAGAAAAATGGATGCTCGTTTTGCTGCAGGGAGACCTAGATTCTGCTCGAAGCACTTTGCTGGAAATTTGCCCAAGTGTCTGTAATTCGATAAGTTTATGTTGCTCTTCGTTCGCCGCTGAAACTTCCGTTCGCATTTTTTATTTCGAATTCGAATGTAACTTTGAATTTCGTTTGGTTTCACAAGATCCGGTCCGCTGTTGGTCACCGTCTGAAACGTGCTCGCCGAAGTTGTAACAGTGTAATGGCAACTGCGGGCAAGGCCATTTCCATCGACTTCGCTGCAGACTGTTCCAAAGGGATTGAAATCGATGGCTATGATTTCCTGAAGTTCAATACCTTTCCATCCGAAATAACGTCGAGCGCTTTCCGACCGTCTTCGATTAGGTCATTGCCGTGGATAGGAAAGTTGAGTCCATCGGAACCACGTCCAGCTCATATACCCTTTTCTAGCTGATCGCGTCGAATGGTTTCTCTTCGTGAAAATGATAACTACTTGCCTCGGTGAACTTTCATCGGTAGTCCACAGTTTGGCGATCTATGCGACTCTAATCTCCTCATGATTTTATATTCTTACGATTTATGTAATATTATATATTTTATGCGAAATTCGAAGTAATTTTTTTACGAAAACGTTTTCCGCAGCTTCCGATAGCAATAAATTTTAAATAGGAGTAGCTACACGTTGAATTAAATTTTACTGGTTACACTGATTTCGGTAATTAATATAAATATAATTATATTGATTTCGGTAGTTAATATAGCTAATAATGCCATAATTTTTCTATAAACAGTTGAATTTTTGATATCAATAATTCTTACGATTTATGCGTTTATTACATATTTATTTTATGCGAAATTATATATTTTATGCGAAAGAATATTATATATTTTATGCGAAATTCGAAGTAATTTTTTTACGAAAACGTTTTCCGCAGCTTCGTTAAGAAGTTATTCCACGAAAAAAGAAACGCTAATAAAACACCGTACAGTACACGCTTAGTAAAAAAGAGCTTCGTCACCATCATCCAATTGTTCCAAACACGAATCTCTTGTTGCATTTTATCGTCTCGATTATGTACCCTAAAACGTCCAGCATACTACCATTAGCTGCGCCCGATATCTTGAAAGAATGATCATGACACCCATGCTTTCAGTGGTAATTAATGATTAGACTGAAAGTTTTATGCATTTACACGATATGTAAATGAACCACGCTAAAAGAAGCGTGCATCGCGATAAAATTTGTTGAAGCCTTTAAGTTCTTGCGAGCTTAGTAAATCCATTAATAAAGAAGAAGTTACCCCGTCATACTTCTTCTCGGAAGTTGCCTTCTAACAACTTTGAATTCACAATTAGCAAGTCTTTGTTCGCCTTCGAAGTAATCGCTGTAATTAGCTGTAATTCAAAACAGCAAACAAAGACTAATCAATTTTTTTCTTCTCTCTCCGGCAAGAAAATATTATTAAATTCAGTATACGAAAGCATTAACGGAAGATTCATTTTTTCCTACTAGTTACGCAAAGTATATACCACTTTTCGTTAATATAGCTAATAAAGCCATGATTTTTCTATAGACAGTTGAATTTTGTGATAGCAATAAATTTTAAATAGGAGTAGTTACACGTATAATTAAATTTTACTGGTTACACTGATTTCGGTAATTAAAAAGTGGATAATTTTTTTTTCATTTCTTCTTAATATTTACATTATAGAGGCCTTCCCTCTAGCCTGTCCACTTTCGTAGGTTGTTCTTCTATTGCAAAATCTTCGGAATTCTTCTGTTACAATTTTTGCAGTTTTTTTTTAAGTTTCTTTTTCCTGAAAACTTTTCAACATGGAACGAAAAATATGGATGTCTTAAACATGTTGTAGTTCCTGTATGTATATCTTCTATCTTCCACGATCACAAACAAAAAGTTACACTCGAATTAAGTCAGAATTTCATGTCAACCAATGATTTATTTTTATTTCATTTCTTGTTAATTCATTTATATTATAAATGTCTTCTCTCTAGCCTGTCCACTTTCATAGGTTGTTCTTGTATGGCAAAATGTTTTCTTGAAATTTGATATGATTTTTGAAATTCTTTTTAAAGTTTCTTTTTCCTGGAAACTTTTCCACGACCATAACGAACAAAAGAAGAAAGGAATTGCGCCAATTCCGCCGCCACGTGTATATGCACGAAGGAGTTGCTAAAACATGTAACGAAAAATTTGGCCGTTTCTGTGTAGCGCGCAGCGAAGGAAAACGAAACGGTCATCAAAGGAGAAGGGACGACAAACGTGGAGCACCTTTTGATGTCTATTCCAGCGTGTTCGGTTTCCAATTTGCAAAATGAAACTACCTCCTCCAGTTTTCCGAGCCAATCGCGCGGCAGATGTTGCCCGCGAGCGATGAACGAGCTTTCACGGCTTTTCCAGAGGGTAAACGGTGCACGCGAAAGCCGCGCCGAGACTTGTTTGCGCAAGCATGCACGCCCTTCTTTGTTGAAAAACCCATGCTGAAAACGTTTCTGAATCGCGGAGAGGAAGCGTGCTTTAACGTTCCAAAGTGTCAGAGTCAAAAAGCGCGAAGACGACTGCCGACAGGTTTTTAGATCCTCGCAGAGCAAAGATCGCTGCCGCGAGATTAAAACGCTGGAAAATCACTCGGGATTGTTCACTTGAAAAGCCCTACAGTTTTCTCTGCACTGTTTCTTACGGCAGGTTCTAATACACATTAACCGTAGGATCGGGTTTTCGTGAAAATGTATCGATAATAATGTGGTTTTCTTACTAGAAAAAGAATTTCACTCCAGTTTTCTGCAATTGTCGGGTGTAACATTTTTGCATAAATCAAGATAAAAAATTAATTAAATATAATATAAATTAATAAGATAGAAGATATAGGTACATATAGGAACTACAAAATTTTTAGGACACCCTGTACAGTCACGATAATATTGAAGAAAAGTCTGAAGCTTGATATTAACATGTTGGAAATTTAATTCGATTAGGCGGAGAGTCAATAAACACGGCGGGTAATTCGTCAAGGGAAAATTGAAGAAGGTACGGACGCTGAAATGAAAGTTCCCATAACTGATATTAAGGATCCAAATTACCGTGAAGCAGTGTATTATTGAGGTTATTACGCGCTGTCGGGGAAATACAATTTATAGCGCTCCTTATTTTCCGAGACATCCCCCAGAGAATCAACTTTATCTCTGCAATCGATAACGCCGTATGCACATGTAATCAGTCAAACACGGAAGTCAATTTCTTCGGCTGGTTTATTTTTTCAGCAAACCTTTTCACTCGTTGCTCCGTAAATCAACGGTTTCACTCGTATTCAACACATCGAGGCACATAATCCATATAATGTTTGAACTTTCCTTTTAATAACACGAATATCATTGAATTTTTTTAATTTATTGCTCGTTTCCTGTTGCGGTCTGCCAAATTATTTTTCAACACCGGTGTAGAATCAATATATTTCCGAAGTTGGGAAGAAACGTAAATGATCGTAGTAGGGTGCAAGACAAAAGAAAGGGAAAAGCGACATCCGAGGAAGTTTTAATCGAAAAACTTGGAACAATGGTTCGTAGCTGGTTTTAACAATAAAAGCAATTCAAAGGCACCCTTGTGTTTTATTGTTCTGTAGATTGGTGGAATGTTGCTTTCCCATTGAATATTAACGACTTTCTTTCCTTAAGTATCAGGTGGTAATAAATTTCCGCGGGAAGCCTTTACAATTCGAATTTATTGCGTTTTGTAGGCACTGACGAAGAAGTTTCCGCCCGCGTAACTATAATTTTTCTTTTCTTTATACGTCGAATAGAAAAAGTTGAAAAATTGAATTCCTCAAAAATTAAGGATTAAGGATGGCAGTTTAGTGTTACAAAATTGCAGTAATTAATTATTGACATTTTATTGGAAATTGGTCCCGACGGTAATGGTCCGTTGACCCTCGCTCGAGAAATAAGTAGCTACCCCATTTGTTTGAATAGGATGGCACACGACTCCGTTCGGTCGGGAAAAAATTAATTAGTCCCGTTCAGAAGCAATGACGTCGGCCGATAAATAATATGGTGGCGCGCGGCGGAAGCGGGTACCAGAAAACGGGGAAGACAAGGGGAAACATAAATTCACGCCGGAAAAATATCCTGGTGGTGCACCGGGGGGTGTATCGAGCATTTGTAAGCGAAAATACAGCGTCGACGAGTAGCAGCACGCGGCCCCACGAGAGAGAGGACGTTGCCGAAGAAAAATGTTGTCGTAAAACCGACGTAATGAACATGAGGCCGGGGCGAGAAGACACGAGGCAAAAAGGCCAGAAACGTGGGTAACTTTTTTCTTAGTTTTTTTCTGGGTCTTCGTTGTCGCATATATCCTGCACGATATTATCCGTTTCCGATAAAAGCGTCCCTGAGAGGACATCCCTTTTATACTTTTTCCTCTCCGGATTTCACTTTGTTTCGCGGCCTCTACAAGTTCAATAACCCGGCGCCGACATCGCTGAAATCTGACGTGGTCCAGTTACTTATCGAAATTTACCGACGGTAAATGGAACTGTCAACCATGTTATTCGACGAAACCGAAAGTTTCTACCCCCTTCGCACCCCATCCCCTGCGTTTCTCCTGTCGCTCAAATGCTAACTACCCCGACCTCGCTACTTCGCGAAAATAAGAGGACCACTTCTGTAATTCCGTGTCAATTCTTTTATATTCTACCTTTGCTTAATTTAAACAAGGAAATCTTTAACGGTCCTGGACTCTGCGCAGTCTCCTTTTTAACCGACTTCGAAAAAGAAGGAGGTTACTCAATTCGACCTGAATGTGCCTTTTTTCGCTTTTTTTTATTAGAAAAATCTTCTGGTCGAAGATCGAGATAATGATGAAGCTCTTTTATTTCTTTAGAAATTTTACAAATTCAAACGACCCCGCAAACTTGAATTTATTATCATTGTTTTATTACGCGCGTTTCACGACAATGATTTTCTAACATCGACGACCTTATTACAAATGATTGAAAATTATTGTCCGCCAAGAAGTTTATTCTGTTTTGTTCGCCCACTGGATCCAAACTTTCTGACAGGTTCATTTAACTTTTACTCGGCCAGTTCTTCCGCGTGCACCGCAAACCACCGCTGTTTCCCTTTTTCTTCTTCGTGTACCACGCCCTGGAACATGCATTCCCAGAAACCGTTCGGTCACCCAAAACCATTCATCCATCCCCAGCACTCGGACCCATCGACTAAACACTCGACCCTCTTCATTCGCACCCATATCTCAAACAAGCTAAACCCATACATTTCACGATTACGCGTGGAGTTGCTATAAACGTTCACCTCCTGCAATAACAACGTGCGGTTCTCGTCGGTGCAGGACGATTTGTAAATAGTCGAATTCGATGGTGTAATGTTCCCATATAGGGTGAACCGCACTAGTTATTTTCCACTTTTCATTTCTGGTATAGAGAATCGTGTTTTATTGCTTCTTATTTACAGTGATTCCCACTAATATTCGGACACTCTTAAAAATTTATTAATATAGAGCAAGTAGGTTGCTACAAGACGTGAAAAATGATTTTGTCAAAAATTCCAATTGATCGGAATTGTAGAAAAAATACTAAAAGTTGCATTTTACAACTTTTTTATGTGGACATGTCTAATTATGGCAACAACGAAAGATCTAATACAAAGAGCGGAGTTCTGTATCATTGAAGGTGGATCGCAGTTCGAACATCTAATGTAACTTGATTTATATTGTAAGAAATACTTCATTAAAATTATTTTTGCACAAAATTTTCAAGTTTGAGGTCATTTCAAAGTCATAGTACAGTACACTGTTAAATTCGTCTCGACGTTAGAAACAATCCTACGATGTCCAAAACATATAGTGCCATTTAAAAAAAGTCGAGGTGACCTTTACTTTTTTACGTAAAAAACATTTTTTCAAATTTAAGAATATGCGAACATGTAGCTCATCAAGTACTGAGAAAATTTTGTCCAAAACATTTTTTAATTGCACTACTGGAAATGCCTAAAAAATGGTGTATAGAATAATTCCAGAATGGAATGAAAGAAATGTTTAATTTTCAAGTGAACATAGCACCGAGTGCAAAGGGTCGGAAACTGTTCACTAGCATTTATGCCGCAGTAGAACTGCATTTCACGGTTCAGATGGTATTGCTGTTTTCAATAAAATAAAGCTTCCCCTTCGCGAAGAGCCCATCCCCGGCAGTGGTGGTCGTTCGTGATCCGGGGCTCGGCTAACAAAAATGAAAATAATATCCGCCGCCGTTCACCGTACCATTACATTTTTATTTAACGTTGTTCGGTGGCCGCGATATCGGTGTACCCGAAGCACAACACCGTGCATCCGCACGGGGTGCACCGGTGTTTTACCGTTAATTGCAACGCCGGAGAAACCGCTGCGGGTCGCAACCATAAAGTACGTTTATCACCCCCTAAAGTAATGGCGCCGCTGTCTCCACGGGACCCCATTAATACGCAAATTGCAACCGCGAATTCCTCAGGAGCGACGTAAACTAATATGCAAGTCGATATCGCTCCGGAAAGTCATTAGGCGTTTCTATTATTCCGCTTCTATATTCCAGACAGAAGATCTCAGAAATATATTTATTTCTTCAATTTTTATTGAACCAAACCAGATCGTTTAATTAAATTGTGAATTTAGTTGTTCGTTCGTTCTGAACGGAGCAACTTATTTGTTTCTTTGTATGGCGATTTCTGCAATTTTTTTAATTAATCAAACTGATCCAACAAATTAAAACTTTTTTTGTTTTCATATAATTATTGGGTGGATCTTAATTTTTTTCCTACACGCACAGTTTTTGAAAAACACGGCATTGAAAGAAAAACCTATTTTTCAACTTTAAAAAATTATTGTAATGTTATTATAAAAGATATTGTATTGTTCTTTACATAAGAAGATTCTCTAGACTTTACTGAATCCAGTGATGTGCAATAGTAATACATTATGATTGTTTAAACATGTTTAAAACTCTATAAGATCCACCCAATAGTTATATGAAAACATTTTTAGTGTTGGACAGTGTTATTGCTCAAATCAAAAAACTGTTTGCTAAATTAATCCATGCCTGTAATATTCTGTCCATATTCAAGTAAATTTATGTATAATCAAACTTGCTCGAGTATGAAGATGATAATACAGCATTTATAAACAACATTTATTTAGATTTTTTTACTGCTGTACTAGTTGGGACAGGAGTTTCGAGTAATATTACAGATGCAAATTCTTTGGCGTTACAATCTCTAAGATTACGAATCATTAAACCCTTCAACCTACACCTTTATCATTAAATATGCGTGTCTTCTGTCAAGATAATTAACGTAATGTGCAATTACAGTGTTTAGTGTTACATCGTGGGGGATCGCGAATCGTGCTGAATTTTTTATAGCGTTCACTGGAGCTTGCATACTAATAGCTTGATCATGTTACCGATGCAATCTCATTTCCCTTGCTGCATGTTTTACTCTGTTCAATCTTGACGAACCACAATCTACTAAAATCGCTGTACTGTTTGCTGCGGCGATGCATTCTTTACGAGTTACGTGCAGTGGTTGCAGCGTAATGTTACTAGTGACTAGACTACGGATTTAATGCATTTATGAGAAAAATGGGCACGTACAATTTAAAACAATGGACGTATTAAAAAGATTTAAGGCCACCAGTGTATTGGTTTTACCTTCATGAGATAATTAAAAGAAGTATGAAAGTTTTATATGGCTGCTGTGTCTGACAATCAAAGAAAATATTATAAAGATATTATAAGCAAATAATAAAAAAGTATTATATAAACTACTAAAAATACACTAAAAATAAGATTTTATTTGATTAAACTTTCTTAAAATTCCTCTAAAAAAATGGCAAATTATGTGATCAAATTAATATTCATATAGCACCCTCATAATTAATTAATTGTGATGCCTTTGACTTTCTAGTGCAACGAAATATGAATAACACTTATTAAATCAGACACTAAACAGTTTTACCATTTGCTACTCGACAGATATCATGGAACTTGCAAAACTACGGAAACGGTTGTTACATTTTCCTGGCTTCGCTATCTGGCAAGGCGATTTCCTTTCGATCAAATGGACGAGAGAGCTCCAATTTTAACTTTACTTTGGCTTCGATCTTTTTGCCGGATGATACACCGTTCACGAAATACCACTTTTCCCAGATCGAACTTCAGGAACAGATCTCGAAGTGGAAGGATTCTTCTTTTCTTTTTTTTTTGGCCACGTTCTCGCAAAGTTTTCCTCGCTATCGATTGATTCGGTCTCAACGGGAACTTCCTACGGTTTTGTAAAACTCTACTTTCGAGTCTACGGCTAGTCGTGGATAAGTTCAGACAAAAATTGAAGAATCTGATAACGACTCTGTTACAGGATTTTACTCTTTACGAACGATCACCGTCGAAACAAAATCACATCCGGTTTCTCTGCAGAAATTTGCTAATTGCGGTTATTAATTCTGTTCAGGTTTTTATCAAATTATTTGGCTCTTATATCAGGACGTCGAAATGCAATTTTCGCATTATTTCTTTCCATGAGTTCAAACTAGGTCGACGGCTCGGAATATCAATGAAGTCTAGAGCGAAGGAAGTGTCAGATAATTTCATAAAAATTTTAATACAATGAAATACCAAAAGCACAATTAAATAGCGCGTAAAACAAGCTTCAAAATGATATATCACTCATTAAATTAAGGTAAATATTTATTGGTATAAAATTGCAATTGGAACGAAGAAAACGAATATCCTGCATTTCTTTACAACCTAATATAAATAAGAAAATTTAAAAATTACAGGAAACAAGCTATAAAATGACGTATCACTCGTTAAATTAAGGTAAATATTTATTGGTATAAAATTGCAATTGAAACGAAGAAAACGAATATCCTGCATTTCTTTCTTCACAACCTAATATAAATAAGAAAATTTAAAAATTACTACTACGAAAAAAATACCGAAATTAATATGTATATTCACCCGCGCTCGACATCTTTCATTGTATCTTGTTTGTTTGGCTCGAACGCGCCTAAAATAATAAACACGTTCGTAGTCGCTTGCGATTTGCATAACGTAAGCCCGCGATGCATAACATCATTTTATATGTAAAATACTTTTAACGACTGTAGAGGTTTTTCTAAGCGAAATGTTAACAAGAGGACGCATTCTCACGAGGAAAATTTGTATCGTTATTTATCGGTCTCTCCTGGCTGCTTGCAATAGGGGGATTGTTTGCTTAATAACGCGCCAGCCAAATTATCGCGGCGCAAAATGTTTGCGGAGTTAATTAAAAGATATTTTAGCTCGTAGCCGGTTATATAATACGTCGGTAATATGATACCGCACATTCTACTAATTAAACGAATGATTTTTCGAGAGGTTCGGCTGCGGCGCCCGTGGTACAGCTAGCGGCACTTTCATTGGAAAATGTACCTTGGCCAAAAATTTAAATGAAATTGTTGCTCAACTCAGACTGTGAAGACAATGAAGGAATTTAAAAATACCTGGTAAAATTATTTTTTAAATAGTACTGTTTCGAACAATGGACTTTTTATTAATTACAGAAATATCCGCAGTCTAAGTAAATAAAGCGATCGTGATGAAGAAATTGTTCGAATTCATTGGCTACCAATAAATACGGACATATAAGGTATCCCGAAAATTTCAGCCAATCAGAGAGCAACGCGGGTCGAAACGCATAAGGATCGTGTTTTTTTACGGTCATCCCACTTGTTCCACGGGTACCCAGAATTTTATGATTGCGCCGGTCTGCGGACTGGTCGTGGAAATAACACAAAAGCGGTCGGAAGAATGTAAAAAACATTCCGAAAAAAAACTGTGAGAGAGATTCCGACCTTTTATGGACAAATCACAGCGGACTGTTGCAAAAAACATCTGCCTGATACGTTGACTAAAAAGAAACTCCCAGCTTTTTAATATACGCGGCCGCAATTAAATCTCGTCGCAAAGTGAAAATTTGATTGGCTAATAATTGGAAATTTTAGGACGCGGGGGATGAGCAGTGATTGAAAACACAATGCTTTTATGTGCTTTCCAATATGCTTGCTACGTCGATACGCGTTCATTCGTATTTGAAGAGGGTAATTTTTTGGTAATTAAACAAAACCAAAATACAATTGTGAATTTCGATATAGGTACATTTATTTATTAATGATTTCATTAAAGATTGAAATAATCTAAAAAAACAAGATTGATTTTTTGGTAAAGGAGGCTGCATTTTTAATTTATGTTGGAAATAAATTCTGTGACACTACTTGGAAGAAATTTCAGACGTTTCTCAGAACGTTTGACTACGAAAACATCTAATATGTACTTTGAAAAGGAAAACCCTGATTCCTACAGATGGTTGCATAGCATTTCGAGAGTGGGAAAAACTGAAAGGCTTTGGGCGTCACGTTCCAGAGTCGAATATCAGGAAAGAGGAGAAAGGGTCTCGAGACTTCGCCCACGAAAAGGGCGGGAAGCCTGTTTTCGATTTTCGTCACGGGAAAAAGTCGAGAAGTTTAGAAAACCTCTCGCCGCGCTGCATTCCATACATAACAAGTTCCAGTTATTTTAAACTCACCGAATTGGATGACGTTACCATTTTAATTAGGGGGAATACTTTCTTTTATTTCGGTTACATAAACTGCTTTAACGAGTTAATGTCGTCGTAAAAAAAGGAATAAAATTTGCATTAATCCGATTGCGCAGCTTGAGATAAAGTATACGTGGTTACCGGATGAGTCATACCGTATCAATTCATTTATCAATTACTTTATGAAGATACAGGAGTAAAATTATTTGCTCTCGCGATTCGAAACAGCAGTGTATGCTGAATAAGAACTTATCGAGGTAATATGGAATTAAAAACTAGCCATTACCGGACAGCGGATTTTATGCAGTTATGGGGACTGGTTAATTGTGCTGTTATGCATACAGTTTAATATTTTACATTTTGTTTTACTTAAAGAAAATAGTCTTTTAAATAAGATATATACAATTTTCAAAATAAAATATCTTTATTTCAACAATCTGAACCTCAAAATAAAATATATCTATTTCAACAATTTCATCTACGAAATAAAATATGTTCTATTTCAAAAATTCGATCTACAAAATAAAATATCTCTATTTTCGAACCATTATTTTCAGCAATAATATTTAAAATTGAAAACAAAGAGTGAGAGAGACAAAATACAAATATTTTCATTATTGTTCAAATAAAATACTATTTTCAGAAATTACTGCTTCAAATAAATGATTTTATTTTTTCAAAGTTGTGCTCTAAAATAAATATATATATAGGATTATTTATTATATATTATTTTCTCCAGTTGTGCTCTTAACGTTCCGAAAGAAACGGCGGGGAAAGAAGGGGTCGAATAGAATACGGGGATCCGAATAGATCTCGCTCGCAACAAAAAAAACGCATCAACCTTATTCGCAGGCCATTGAGTACAATGGCCCACTAATTTGAAATCTCGAAAATAGCTAAGTATTATACTAAATGGCCTGCAAACACGACCGATGCATCTTGCTGTCGTCGCGGGAGTGCGAAAGACACGGGAAAGCTTGCTCTTGTGATACTGCGTTCGAAGGATGCGAGTGCGACAAGGATATAGCGACGGTAAGGAGAGATCGAAGATCGTTCGTGGTTGCACGCGACGAGTGCGAGCGAGAGAGGGTGGATCGTAGTTGCGGTGGTTAGAAGGGGATGAGGATAGGATCGAGGGAGAGGGAAGTGGAAGACGGAACCATAGGCGGTGATAAACAAGCGGAAGAGAGAAGGGAGAACAGGACACGCACGGGAGTGGGACAAAGACGGGAACAAGAGATCGTACTCGATGCTCGTCGGGTGAAGTTAGTTAGCAGTCGATGCGCACACGCCACGCGCTCCGGACGTACGTCGTCTCATTCCTGTTGTGTGTCGCGCGGCGCGACGGTTCGTTCGTTCCTCTCGGTTTGTCAACGTGTCCGGTTCCCGTCCGCAGCTTCCGCTCAGTTTTCCTCGATGATCGAAGGAACTCGGCCGATCGATGAAGATCGAAATAGATCCCCGCTGACCGAAACGTTGCAGTGACAGATTCGGAAAGTGGATACTCCCCGCTCCTCTCCCCCAGTGATATTCGAATTCAACGATGCTGTGGTGATTCGTGGTGAATGTTATTCGCTATTCGATAGTTTTCGAAGTGTGGCCACCGTTAGGTCAAAATTCGACGCTCGAAGCATTAGTGGTTCCCGAAGCGACCTCATCGACGAGAATGGTCATCTCGTGCTGGCGCTCGAACGGAACTCAGACAAGGGACGAGTAGGGTCGAAGAAAAAGGTGGAACGCGGTTGGATAGTCTTTGGGCTTGTTACCAGGTACGGATTATAAGTCGGACTTGAATCTTCAGGGCAATAATAATTTGTAATTGCTACTAAACCGAATCGCGAGGGTATTGGATTAAATTATTGGTTTCGCGAGGGGAAGTTTAATGGGCGAAAATATTTCTGTTAGGGATGTCGGAAAAGAAGCAAATAAATCGCGGTTGAATAGTCTGGGCTTGTTACCAGGTACAGATTATAAGTCGGACTTGAATTTTCAGGGCGATAATAATTTGTAATTACTTGCTACTAAACTGAATCGCGAGGGTAGTGGATTAAATTATTGGTTTCGCGGGGGGAAGATTAATGGACGACAATATTTCCGTTGGGGATGTCGAAAAAGAAGCAAATAAATAAATAATATTGAAGGTTAGTAAAAAAAAATTACGATGGTAGGTTAGAATAATAATAAAGTAATAGTTGTATTAGAAATGTTCGAATGGAACGAGATCCATTACAATTAAAGTTTTAAATTAATTGGTCGGGAATTAGATAGGAATGGAATGGAACTTGGTTTATAAGAATTATTTTTATTTTATTGAAATGTAGGAGGAAAATTATGTGAATGTTGTAACTAGAACCAGTAACAGAATTAGCTAAAAGTACTGGAAGGAACCTTGATGAGGAAACCGGAAGTCGTTTATAATTCATCGTTGAATTGAATATTCTGGAACACAGCCTTTCGTTTGAATTTCTTGAAATAGTTCCCGATCGATGATATTTATATTTGCCATTTTTGTTTTGCCGGATGTACAATTGATTTTTGAAATTAAAATGAAATAAAGAGACAATACCATACTACTAGGTTGCGTAGACAATCTTCGTATTTAGAGAACTATGATAGGATGACTGTCGAAGGTCACGTTTCATTTAGCATGGCAGGCTGTCGATAAGTTAGACAGGTTTTCTCAGAAATTATATTTAGAATGTGACTCGTTATGAATATTTCCATTTGTTGCACAAGCTAATTTATTTAATATTCACTAAGCTTCGTATTTTATGAGTCATCGTTACATTTACATATAAATGTCTAAAATATGCTATATTATTATAGCACGCGAAACTTTTTGTTAAAATTTGTATTGGTAGAATATCTCTTCCATTATTTATTTCCAAATATAAACTACAATACAACAAAGTCCTGATTTTAAATATTTTTGTATTATGAAGGGATATTTCAGACATAAAAAAATTATTCTGAAATAGTACATTGAAATTATATTGTCTCCCGATCAAGCCGATTAATTGAGGTTCTACTGTAATTGGTAAACGAAATTGTTTAAAAAAGTAGCAGTGGAAAAACTGTCCTTTGAAACAAATTTAATAAAAAACACTTAAAGTAGTAGGCAGTTGTTGACAACAAAATTAAAAATAATTCAGAGTGTAAAGAGTTAATTATTAGGAGTGGGCAGGTACCGGAAAATTCGGGTCGGAATTGAAAAGAACAATAGCTAACGCATCCTTTTTTGTAATCGAATAATTTTGGTCGTGGTCTTTGAAATGTGCTCTTAGGAGCAATTCTAGACGCAGCATCCTAGACACACCGTTCCTAAGATGCCTGTGGGACTAAGACGATCCCAGGGATCGATCACTGTGACAGGGTGGCGTTTATTAATAACTTCGTGACAGAAATGACGTGTCCGTCCGTAAGAACGTCGAGCTTTTCGTGTTGTTTTACTTTTTTTTTGCCTCGCAGCGATAAATCACGTTGGTTCTTCGTTCACGGGTAAGCCGAACCGGCCGCCTAATGAAACTTTTCCGTTTCCACTATTATATCCGTACGCGAGTACCCAATGACTCACTTTGCGGGCGTGTTTCGTATTTTTCTGCGCTCGGAAACAGTGCGACGAGGAAAACGGTTATTATTGCATCCGCATTCTGTCTAGATGCGGCTGGGTATCCTCGAATTTTACGTCCGACGAAATTGAACAAGGCACCGTGAAATATTGCTATTAGGTTCATCGACATTGGCCACGTGACTGCAGATTCCGATGCAAATTTCTTCTTGCACAAAACGCCTCTCGATCGTTGTCGGAAGCCTCGTTTAGTTTTATGATTACAATAAGGATCTCTCTATGCATTTATGGCTTATCAAGATTCCGCCAGAGAATAATGTCAAAGTTCTCGTGCTATCTCCTTTATGGATTATCGTTGGAACAATAGAACTACCGAGACAGTCTGAATTATCGGTTCCAAATTTTTTCCTCTTTTTTTTTTTTTATTGGCACAAGGGTCAGTGGCAACTACAGGTTTATACGCGAGTGGTTAATCTCTTCAATCTCTTCTTTCACAATTACCGAAACTGGGAAATTATTTTAATGAAATTCCTTATTGAAACACATAATAGAAAATTTATGAATTAAATAATTGTTTCGTGTTTTAAACAATTTATTCGTGTCGTATTTGAATTTTTAGCGATTTGTTAAATACAAACGAAATTAGTAATGTTTAACGGCGCTTCGTAAAATAAAATTGATTATATCGTTCGCCTCGTGACGCGAAAAATATAAATGTTTATGAAAATTCGTATCTTTATGACACTTATTTCCATATTTTTTAAAGCAAGCTTTATCGAACGACTGACATTTATTTGCGACTTTGTTCCACGACTATGTCATTTTTCAGGTAGTTTCATTATTCTGTCCTTGAGAAATGTGTAACCATCCGCGAAATGGCTTTGTGCTTTATGAGATATACTTAATCCTCGATGTCGCGCGTAAATTATGCGACGAACGAATCGCGTAACCACATGATTCAATCCGAGGAAAATTAATCGATAGTATCAGCGCGAAATAACCGTAAATCTTTTATCTAATTGTGAAGAAAGTAATATGAAACAAATTTCACTGAAATATTTCATGGTCCATAAGAATAGCATGCATTTTTTGTGAACACTTTTGCCGGCAATTTTTCAAACGATTGCGTATAGAAATATTTGAAAATTCTTTTCGAGCTAGAATATTCAGAAAAGACCAGCTATGTAGGAAAGTTTCTGACTCTCTCGTTGTCAGGAACATTCCTCGAGTGTACTCTATTAACACTCAAGTGATCATTGAATATGTTCCGTGGTTCTTGAGTGGGATTCTAATGATGCTACAGTGCAACATCAGATAAGACGTGACATTGACTATTCTAAGATACGTAAAATTTATCGGAGTCTTCGCCGAGAAAGCTACACGAAAACAAATTAGTGAATTCATGTTAAAACTGAAACATGCTCTGTATGAACACTGTTTTTTTTTTAATTACCATTAGCTCTATGAGTAATGGAAGGAATTATCTACGAATTTGAATAAAAATAGTACTTCCTGTTACCGGAACGATCTTAGAATCACTAACCGTATTACCGTAATTAATTGCTGGAACGTGAGATGCTTATGCAAATTGCTTCGTTAAAAGAATATGAAAATCATTTCGACGTTTCAGGTAACAATCAGTTGCAAGTACATAATTTTTTATGCAACGCGGTAACAGTATCCAGAATCCAATTAAAATTGTAATTGTTTTGGATGTATGGTAATTATCGAAACAAAGGACTTAGAATGAAAATGGTCTCCCCTCTTCGAACAAAAAAACTACGATCATGCGCGGATGTAACTATCGTTCGTAGTCTCTCGGGAATGTTCGGAGAGTATGTATATCGATATTCGTGGTATAGTGCTCGCCTCAGACATTATTATACAATAAAACGCACCGTATATGGGATTCAGACATGAGATCATTGCAAGTGCACGAAAGTAGGCGGGCCGGGCCGAGCGATTCAATAAACAGGAGGACGAAGGTCAGACTTAAGTCATCGAGCCTGTTAACATTTTTATTTTCGAGGCTGACCGTTCGTGCTGCTAATAAGAAAGAATTTTTTCAATCAACCGGCGCGGAGGAACGTCTGGTTTGATCATTCGTAAAAATAATTCTGTCAGTCTTCTTCTTTCTGTTTTCTTTTTTTACCGCGTTTTTTATTTTTCCTCGTTTGCATTAGCAAGTCTGTTGCCTCGAATAATGCAAACTTAAATTGGATTTAATACGTCCAACTATAGGTTAGAGTTATTTTTGTTAATACAATGAAAATATTAATCTGAACAGTGATTTTGGGATTTGAAATTACTTTAGAAAATTTGAATTGTATGTTTTGAAACACTTAAGAAATTATTTTCAGTTATCCAAACTCAAAATTAAAGGTAGCAAAAAATCCTGTCCAGATGCAAGCTTAAATTGTATTTAATACGTCCAACTATAGGTTAGACTTATTATTGTTAATACAATGAAGATATTAATCTGAACAGTGATTTTGTAATTTGAAATTACTTTAGAAAATTTGAATTGTATGTTGAAACTCTTCAGAAATTATTTTCATTTATCCAAACTCGTAAAATTAAAGGTAGCAAGAAATCCTGTCCAGGTGCAAGCTTAAATTGGATTTAATACGTCCAAGTATAGGTTAGAGTTATTTTTGTTAATACAATGAAAATATTAATCTGAACAGTGATTTTGGAATTTGAAATTACTTTAGAAAATTTGAATTGTATGTTGACACTCTTAAATTATTTTCGTTCATCCAAACTCGAAAAATTAAAAGTAGCAAAAAATCCTGTCGAGGCTTAGGGCATTTGACCTTAATCGCGGAAAAATTGTGAGAACAAAATACGAAAATAAAGAGCAGCACGATGATGAATCGTAGAGTATACGAGTTTCTCTGTACCTCGGTGTGTACATGTGATTAATGAAGATCTACGGTTGTAGGGACCGCGGGTGCACCTTAAGGAAAATGAAGAATCCTTTTAGTTCTTATCCCGATGAATGTTTTCCATCCATCCTTTATCTTCGTCGCGTTATCTCGTCGAAAGAGTAGAGGAAATTTAAGGTCTCACGGTGCAATAAACTTTCGTTTAAAACTGAAGTTTACCATCGAGTTCTGGAAATATTGTTCCACCCTATTCACTTTTCCTATTTTCCTGCTTTATGAGGAAAGTTGCGTGGGATCCTAGTCCGTATCTGCAGAGAACGGGTTCGCAAGTAATTCCATAAAATTTGAAAACTGTGCAGCACAAATGTTTTCCTGAGACGTCGAAGATTTTTCATTCTACCGAGTGGTAGCTACAGCGTGCGAACGATCTTCTCGATCATAATAAAGTAGACATTCTTGTTTTCCTAAAAACTTCACTTCCACATGGGCCACATGTGGGTGACACTAATTTAAATAGTAAGGTGGGGTCTCTCAGACCCCGTCAAATGAAATTTCATAAATAGCCTCGTGTATTTAATAAATTTGGAATAAAGAGTAAACGAACAGATTTAATTTTAGTCTAGTTAAGTAACAGCAACTATGACAAGTTTCAATCTTTTAGTTTCCCTTAATTTTCGGTTTCATTAATTAAATTATTTGGAAAGCTGGATCTTCAATGAGAAATTACTTTGCGTAAGTCTGATTTACTTTTGTTCACCTTACTATATCTCTTTGAAACTCTCATTTGCAAATTTCTGGGAACAAGAAACGCGATATCGAGTGCGTAACACGATATTGTAATTTCTTACCGAACGCAAATAAAAAATTTCGAGACGGTGTTTCCCCGGTGTGAAGGCAGCGTCGTAGAGAATTTAATGTCAGGGACATTGTAACGAGAGCTCGTAATTAATTAAGCGTGGCAACGTTCGCGTGGCAAATGTGCGCAGCGAGATAAGATGAATTTCCATCGGTCGCGATGTCGAGAATTTGATCTAGGTTCACGGTCCCGTTTTATCTCGATCGGGTTTCATAGATCTCTTCTACATTTCAAACAAACATTGCTGAAACAGAACTGATATACATATTAATAATTATATCGTAAATATTATACCCGCGCGTTATCTGTTGAAGAACGGTAAAAAGAAATCTAAAAAACACAAGAAATAAAATTAAATACATCCAAAATAATTTTTATTTATCTTCTGGCTTTTCTGACATTTTTCTTCAAAAGTAAATACATCGAAAATAATTTTTGTTTTAGTAGGTACTAGGTAAATTGAATATGATATATATTTTATTTTTATTTTGATTTAATTTAACAATTAATTTACATTCTATTTCTTCCCTTGCCCTCTCATATAATATAATATAAATATAAAATAAATATAATATAATATACTAAAAGATTGTATAAGGGGATAAATGTATAAAGTTTTAGTTAACATCGATCATAAATTTCATAGCTCCCTTTATTGCCCTGTTTTCGCCTACGTAAAGCAGATAAATTCAACAACAAAAATCCTCGGAGTACTTCCAAAAGTCACTTACCGTTCCGAAGAGATCTCGAAGTCGATTTATCACTACGCAAATCGAGCGTGGCGAAGCCTCCTCACGGCAAACTTGATACTGCAAAGTGACTCACGCGAGAGTAGTAATAAACACGTCATGGCCGCAAAGAACGCGTATAAATAATTAATCGTCTCGAAGATGCAATTTATACTCCGCTCGTTGCGTGGGTGAAGTTCGAACGGTTCGCTCAGCTTGGTTTGTCGACGTAGAACTTGCAACCTTCCTATTTTTTAATTAGTCGACACGATCCAGTGCGGTACCCTGTGGACAAAAATCGAAAAATTCCTTGTCCAATATCCACAGAATTGCAAACTATGTTTTAACATCTAAATTACCATGTTTATCAATAGAAAATTCAAATAATTCAGTAGGGAATTAGTTAAAAGCGTTTTTTCTTCGCTTTGTCGATTCAAAGCGTCACTTTAATGGTATCACAGAAAAAAGAATTTTATGAAACATGAATTGTACGCAAGTAGAACTTTTAATGTCTCAATCTTTTACGTAATAAAACCCTCAGGAATTATAATCCGTGAGTAATAAAACTATCAGGGGCTGAAGTCGTCTACTGATGTGTCTCTGAGGGGTTGAAATCTCCCAGTGATTGCACCCTCGAGAACTGAAATCTTCCGTTGATAGAATTCTTAAGATTTGGAACCTTGTATCTGCGGAACACTCGAGTGGTAGAATCTTTTAGAGACACAAATATTAAGGGTTCAAATCGTTTCGTGTCAGAAACCCTCAAGTGGTAGATAGAAATATTGAGGGCTGGAATCCTTCTAGGGTTAGACCTCTGAAGAGGGGTACTAGACGTTTTAAAGACTTCCATCTTTTTTCTCTTGCCGTACTTTTATAAACATGACATCCCTCAAGTATGTCTTTCATAAATAGTCCAGTTAAATTAGTTTTTGAAATACATTAAGTAAACTGGTGATTGCCAAAATTGGTTAACCGTGCGATTTAACAAAAAGAAGTTCAATCAACATGAATAGATTCTTTCGTGTTTGTTTTTCGCCTTGTTTTAAATTACTCATTTTTCTCACAAATCCATAAAACCTAGCGATCACGTTAGGTAACACTGCCTGGTAAATCCGAAGACTTTTGTGAAAACAATCGCAGGAAAATCTGCGACGATAGTTTCGTCAGGAAAGATTGCAGACCGTAAGCGGGTGGCCTAAAAGGTTTCTGTTTTCTCCATTTTCTTCATCTTCGAGCCGTGCTACACGGAAGAAAGTGTCAGTAGGTGTAAAGAGCTGGGATAGGTGGAAATTGGATTCTTGTTTGTAGAGTCTTATTTGATTACAGAGTTGGGGTAGGGCTGTAAGGAGTGAGGGGAGGGTTAGAGCGATTTTGTATGGCGGGATGGTGCGTTACAGGTATACCGGGGCTGCGATCTAGATAAAACGGCAGGGATCTCGGCGTGGAAGCGAAATCGGGATCCGCCTTATTTTGCAGCGAGCAAATTAAATGCAAATGAACGTGAGACACGGTTTGCGTCGCACGGTCGAATAGGACTCTCTGGATGCCTCCGAGTGATGCTCCAAATGATTCGATTACCCCGGAACGAAGCGTCAACAAAAATTGTTCCTACGTAGACTTCTAGGGAATACCGACGTTTATCGAGTCTCCAATTACGGCGTCCGGTTTGTCTTTTGAAAGCGGACCCCAAAGCATGTTCGTTTCATAATATTCGACTGATGCGTCTTTGTCAACCGAAAAGACAATTATTTTTTTTTATTATGACATATCCCAAAGAAAAATTATCCGATGTAGAATAATAAATTTATCCATCCTTGAACTTATATTCTGCAGCATATTATCATCTTCGCGCTAAGACGCACAAGCTGTCCAAGTCTCCAGGCGTCTCTACAAAATGGTCACCAAAGCATGTTCGTTTCATAGTACTGATGCGTCTTTGTCAAACGAAAAAACAATCATTTTTTCTTATTATGACATATGCCAAAGAAAAATTATCCAATGTAGAATAATAAATTTATCCATCCTTGAACTTATATTCCGCAGCATATTATCATCTTCGCGCCAAGACACAAACTGTCCAAGTCTCCAGGCGTCTCTACAAAATGGCCACACGCACAAACCTTTCTCGCGTTACGGTTTCAACGCTCTCGCAATACATACAGCTTTCTTTTTCACTTGATTCATGATCCGACGAGTAGGTAAATCCAGTGTTACACGGGGTGGAAGCGATACGATCACAGAAGCTAGGCGGTACACGTTCAGGTGGGTATGTACAATGCTAAAAATTCAGCAAGGGGGCTGCAGCTAGGCCAGTCGTGCATTCTTCCGCACTTCCGCTGAGTGCACTCCTCGTCCGCGCGTTTCGTCAGCCACTTTTTTCCTCGACGGCTTTTCACGTCGAAAATGAGCACAGTTAGCGTGTAGCGGGACTTAGAAAACTCATTCACTCGGCCCCGACGATTTTCCCTCGATTTCAACAAGTTTTTTCACGTTATCCATGCGCATCTTCTTTAATCCCACGGGTTTTCCACGTTGATCCTTTAAAGGGGACATCGCTGGAATTTGTAACGCGACGGATAGACCAGCAGCTTCGCCAATTTAGGTCGTGTACGATGAGAAAGGGAGACTGTTTCCTGTATATTCTTCAATTATAATTGTATATGTTCCTAGGTTTTACCAGTTGAATGGTAGAAGGTTAAAAATGCAGCTATAGAAAGAATTATCTTAATACTGTTAGGAAGATATCTGTTCAAATAGAACCACAAATAACGGGATTATCAAGGATTTCAAACTTTATTTTCGCGCTCACATATACGCAGACCCAACACACGTTTCATCGGAGACACCTGCAGCTAGAAAATACATAAACAAACGCCTCCCGCTTGGTCTTCCGACTTCAGGGAAATATCAAAAACATAAACGCGCGCTCGTCCTTCGACTTCATAACACACAGCCTTTACAGACCAAAGTGTTTTATTTCTTCTTTTATTGTTTTAGATAGTGTAGTCACAGAACGCACAACAAAATGTATCCATTTTATTAGAGCCACGATAAAATATATTTTTCGCTTCCCCTACGTCACGTGACCACAACCCTTTACTCCGTACCGTGCCGCTGAAAGCGTATTCGTAATTTTCAAACATCGAGATATAATAAAATCCAGTGTAGGATAGGGTTCCATTAAAAAAAAGTTTATCGTTTCAAATCGCCAACTTATGCAACTCTAATTTAATTCAAAAGTTTAGTTAGGGAAAATTCCGAATGAACTTAGACACGAAATGATTTTACATCCCGGGGTTCTTAATGCAAACGTTGCTCGGCAGCAGCGTCTTCAGTTTTCAGTCGGAGACCAAAATTCCAGGGAGAGCCGAGTTCCACCGGACTCGGTCCATTATGCTCGTGAACTTTCCAGCTGAGAGCTGCCGAGACTGTGTAAAGAAAAAAGACGATTCCGCTGGTATTTTGTCCTTTTATCTGTTCACTGTTTGAAAGCATTCTCTTCGGACTATCTTCAAACGTGATAAGGGCCTCCGGATTCTCGGCCCTTAATGGATCTACTGTTTGCATCCCGGAGAGCATCAGCAGATACACTTGTCTTGTGACACACCCCTCGCCCTTTGAAAATCAATCTCCCCACCCCTGCCATCCGACTTCGTCGTCGAGATTGTCTCTTGTAAATTTGATTCGGCTAAAATCGAATAAAGCTATTATCATTTTGAACGATTGCTTGCGTCGGGACTCGACGAATCGGCCGAGCTTCACGGTTCGTTCCCCGGAAAGATAGAACACGGAACAAGAAGCTTCCCTTTCACCGGTTCCGTTGAACCCGTCTCTTACCCCTGGATTAAATGCTGACGGTGTACGATTGGTTCTTGTTCTTCTCTGCAACAATTGTTTATAGCGCTAGGCTGTTTTTTTTTATTAACCCTCATCCATCCCTCGTGTGTTCCGTTAGTTGTGTACATAAAGCCTGAAACTTCGTGCCTTTAATTTTTTTATAAAATTTAATTAGTTAAGGATAAAAAAATGTTGGTAATAAAGTTGAAGACGGAACATTATTTGTTGATCTCACACCATTGTAATCAACTTAGAATTGAATTAAATTGAGAATTTGAGAAATTAATTGTATTTAATTTGATTAAATTAATTTGAGAAATTGAATATCTTTACCATTAGAAAATATCTAATATTTTTACCACATTCAATGCTTGCATACTTTTCAGGTAATGCTTATTCCTCTGGCATTTGGAGGGCTCCGAAGACAATCAGTCAGAGTAAGTCTCTGTGCATGATAATTAAGATAATTAAGTGTTTTGAAACTTGCGTAAGTTAGATTTAATTGATTAGATGTCTAAGAGGAATATACAATTTATTTTGTCATCCGACTCGAAAGAATAGTATTGTTAATTAGCAGAAAAATGAAATGTATATTCGGTGCGTTTGTTATAAAAGTTCATTACGCACGAGCTCAGATTAATGTCCCCTTTTATATCATCTGAACTGATGAACGAGAAACATTTATATTAAATTCAATTTAAAACCCTGCCGATGTATCGGACCCGATATCGTAACGCAAGGGTTACGATAAAATTACCTGGATGCTTCTGTATCGACGATTTTCATTCTATAAATAATGTTTATTAAAAGAAATAATGATTTATTTAGCGCAGACTTGTCTGCGAGGGGTTAATGGTTGACGGAGAAAAAGGTTCGTTCCTGATTCCATTATAAGCAGAGTTCGGGAAAAATGTTAATTCAATTGAAATTACGAATAAAGTGGGTTTAAAACTAGGGATGCGATGAAATACCTCGCAAATAGGTACGAATTTTGATCGAATGAATTCGAACTCTCTAAGTACTTCGAAGAATAGAAATAGTACTCCAAGTATGCTCGAACCTGTGCCAGACAGTTTCGAATCTTTTACAAGTACTTTGGTAAATGGAAGTAATACTTGCAAGTATACTCAAATCTTGTTCTAACAGATTCGAAACTTTTATGAAACTCTCTGATTTTTCTAATCATCTCTTACTTTTAATATCAATTATGCTGTCCATTAATGCATACTTTAATTCAACACGTATAATTATAATTTCATAATCTATCGAGATATAGATATCCATCTACCTACGTATTTTGATTTTTAATGCATTTCAATAAAAAGATCTTGACATTTTGTTTAATTCCATCGTAACGATGATATAGTTAAAAAATGTTTTTATCGAATGGAACAAAAAATTTTCAAGAGAAATAATTTCGGAAACAGATACACTTGAGAGGGAGAGATGGGGGGAGACCACAGCGAGGTATCGTTCGATGATTTTATATTTTATTATAACATTTCTGCTCGCGATACATTGTGCAGTCCGATTTATTTGCGCATCAATTTGTTCTTGGAATGCTTTCGACGATAAAATTGAATAACGCAATCGACGTATCAAACGATTATATTTGTGCCGAAGCTCCATGATACGTTCAACATTATTTATTATCGACGGTACGGTTGAAACGTTCTTCCCTGCAGGGGCAGGGCCAATCAAATTTATTTGAGCGTTGATTTCAACCTGCAAATAACTGCGACGCTAATGTTAACGAAGCGGCCATTGAAAATCAAATTTGGCGGATCACGGGCTTTCGTGCGTCCCGGTCGCATTAAAATTAACGCCAAACTGAGTTTCCAGTGTCACTATTTCGGTATTGCATTGTAAATCGATGCAATTCCACCGAGAAAAAGAATATAACGAGCGATAAAATAAAAGTACGCCATTTCACTAAACAAACCTCGGTTTTTAAAATTTAAAATTCCTTTACAAACTTCCCTTGTATCGTGACTTTAAATTCATTTACAAATTCTCTCGTTTAATTCCAAGTAAATACAAAAAGATGTGGTATTGTTAAATATTCGATTAAAGCTGTGCCACCGTCTAACGATAGTTCGTTAAACTCGATTAAGAAGCTGGCACTTGGCGAAAAACTTTTCCATTACTTGGCCGCAATGTTATTTGTAATTTATTCTTAAGTAACGAACTTCTTCCCGGCACCGTTGGCATTATAAAAGTTTTCTTCAACTTTTTCTGTGGACTCTCCTTGCGAAAAGTATTCAACTAATTCACATGATTATCTCGGACACTGGTCGCAGAATCATTAAGAGACTGTGTAAACTACGCGTGTTAGTGAAATCAATTAGAAAATGGAAACCAGTCATAGCTAATTAAAAGAACGAAGTTGAAAATCCACATTCGACAAAACCTTGACGTATGCACAAAAGTACGATAACGAAGGAGCAGATTTTGAGTGGCAAAAGTTTCCAAGTCGAATAGATCGTCAAATTCAAACGTCAATTTCTAGAATCAGAATTGGACATTCAGAAGTAACCCATTCATTTTTGTTAAGTAAAAAAGGAAACGTGATCTGCGATATATGTAAAGTACCAGTTAATATAAATCACCTTATACTGGAATGCAAAAAATATGAAAATGAAAGGAAAAATAC
>CM052330.1:8083115-8199107 GCA_028455615.1 Lasioglossum zephyrum | reverse complement strand
TCTAACTATAATAAATACAAAGATTCTCCCATCTTTCTTTAATGTAATTCATACTGGTCCACAAAACGTATGTTTAAAAATTTTCCATATCAGCATTAATCGATCATCCGCTTGAACAAAGTAGAAGTTTAATTGTTAATCGCGGTTAACGATCGAAGTAGAAATTTATTCTTGGATCATTAATTAAATGTTTGTCCAACTCTGGTTGGAAGATAGTGAGATTTGCAATTTTTCAGGATTTTCATCCTCTAACTGTAATAAATACAAAAATTCTCACATCTTTCTTCAATGTAATTCATACTGGTCCACAAAACGTATTTTTAAAAATGTTCCATATAAGCTCACCTAAAAAACTCACGTGGATATATTCCAACTTGTCCAATATTAAGAAAGTTATGCGTCCGTTTAAAAGTGTCTGAACATTAATTGTTCGAAGATTGTGTTGCGCGCGAAGCCAACACTGTACGAGTTGAATTGGACAAATTCCATTTTTCCCGATTGACACGTGGAGTCGGGTGGAAATAGTTTCGACCACTCTGGACAGCTCTAGTAGCATACCCTCCCCGTATTACGGGGCGGTGCAACAACCTCGCGGTTATTTTCGGGGTAGCTCGTGTCACGGAATGCACTGTGCAAACCGACTGCTGTGCCTTCGGGACACGCGTGTCCTGGAAAATTAACGGATTATTTGCCTGGAGCACGCAGAGATACACGCCGGCAACACTCTACCTGTCCGGTATGCTTGATCGCCGACCGGACACCATACACAGCTCTTATACGTGATGCAACCACCCGAAAACACATTTGGCAACACACAAGCCCGTTATCTCTCCCGACTGTGTACACTAGATAGCTACACCTTCTGATCGACCGAGCAGCGAAAGTACCCGGCAATATATTGTTGTCAGACGTGATAACAATTTTCTTCGAACCGGCTTCGCTCGCTACTTCTCTTTTCGTTGCACCTCCTCGGAAGCAGATTGCCTAACTGGCATGTCGTGTTAGAAGCCGTTCAGAATCCATTCGCGAAGTTTTTAAGCGAAAACGTATTTTGTTGGTGGATTTTATAAAATAGAAGTTTTAGAAATTTTTCTCATAAACAATAACTAATTTTGTGATAGATATACGTTATTTTCTGGAGACCGTTTCTTTCTTTTTGACTAATTCTTCATATATTTTTTTGTTTCATCCAAAAATTACAAATTTTTCATTTTTATTGGAAACCGATTTCGAAGTTCTTTTTTATTAGAAAATCTCATATGAGATTTATTTCAACATAATTACAAAAAAAAAAACGAAATACGCCACATACAAAACAGAATATAATAATTATAAAATAGAATGTTCGAAGTTGTGGGAAACTCTTCGTAAGTATTTTCCACGAAAAAATTAGAGCTTGTAACATTTACTTTATTTAGGGAGTACCCTCGCAATCGATGAATACACAAATAAAGAAATATTTGAAGGAAGTGAGAAATATTTGTTGTGATCAATAAATTTCAATAGTATTTCAATTTCCCTAGAATTCCGTGCAAGATTGCAAACAGGAAATCGTAACGTACAGTGGTACGGTCGCACCGGTTAACTTGATCATGTTCCCGTCGTAATCACATGGTTAATTCACCCGAACTGCTCAGAAACATGATACCCTAATTGTTTCGGGCATCGTATTCCGACTTCGCTGCAACTTGCACGGTCTTCAACTGCGTTCATTGTTCGTCATGAGAAACACAGGCTGCTCCAAAACCATTTAGTCGAAATAACTCGATCTATCCAAACCAGTTTAATCAAAAGGGAAACTCGATAAAACAACGATGACAGGATCGTTCACTTCGTTTGCTTTAATTCTGCTTCGTTATTTATTTCTGCAGCTCCAAATTTATTCGAATCATTATCAAAATCATTAATGATTATTTTCTCCGAAACGGATAGACTTTAAAAAAAATTTTTAATACATTGTCATTCAGTTCTGGTCCATGTATCCAATTTCAAGTCTCTAGCTCATTAGGAAGTTAGTTTAAAATCACTTGCAAAATTTGACAAACAGACAAACAAGAAAGCGAGCTAATAAAAACGTGGTAAAAAAAGAAATGTTCACGTTATTTATTTATCGATGTTAAAAACCATGAAGTATATATCGAAGAAATGTTCACTTGACTCCCGTTTCTGACAATCGATGCAGAAAATGTTCGTCTGCTTATTATTCACCGAGCCACTAGATACAATGCCATTGCGCATCCGCCTTATCAGCGAGTTCTGTGAATACCTGAGAATATTCTGTGCATCATTCCATCGAATCCTGACCGTGATAATAATTTCATGAAATGATATCGATGATAATAGAACGGCACCTTCTATGATATCGACTCTCCCATCGCATCCTTCCAATCAAGGAACGAGCTTGCAAAATCGCACACGATGTACCCGAGGGAAACTCGACACCGCTCGGTTTGCGGCATGTGTGTGTACAATGCAGCGACTATAACGATGGCGAATGCAAAAATACAAGAGGATGTCTGAGGGAACGTACAGGGTGTTTCATCAGACTTCATCATGCCAAGTGTTTCTGCTACATTGAAGATTTCGTGAGCGTAACCCCTGCGTGTCAATATGTGGCAGAAATCAATCTCGTTTCTCATATTAGTACGATCAATATTCTATGTAGAACAAGGTAGAACATCGTAGAATATCGTAGAACAAGTTGGAACAAAGTCGAACATCATAGAATACTAAAGCGATTTTATTTAGATTTTCTGCTACTTTTATTACAGTGTGGTATTGAAAAACCACGGTTTTCTTGAAATCGTGCAAGCTTTACAAAATTTTATCGTGGTTAAAAAATGTTTGTACCACAATCTCCCTATTTTCCCATATTCTACAAAGTTTCAGCTGTAATTTAAAAAGAGTTTCATCGCTCTATCTGATTTCTATCGAAAGTAATAAATAAATAAATAAAGAAGATGATATATAGCGAATTAGTTATACATTTATGCGATATATGATTGATGATATTAGAGATCTATGCGAATATGTTTATTCACATATTTTCGTAATTATAGTTTAATTAATTCTGATCGTTACTGTCTTCGATTGATTCTTCCAGCAAAAAAAAAAGTTTTTTGATTTTGTCACCGATTTCGTCCGAATTGGCCAGTGTGCGCAGGTAAAATATTGCAGTCGGCGATGATAGGTGAAGCACCCTGTACATATCGTCGTCGTCGTCTAGAAATAAAAAAAAATGTACATGGGATAAAAAGGGAAATGAAAAACGGGAAAAAGTATTGTTCGCGAGAGAGGAACGCCGAGGCAGGTACGCGGTTGCATGTATCCACGCAGAAACACATGAGCGACACGAGACGCCCCATGGTTATCGCGGTCTGCGGTTATCGGATCTATACCTACCTATCTACGTGCGCCTCTATTTCATGGCGTATCGAACCTAATAGAAAAATGCGGATTTTCCGGGATATTCGCAGGATCCGCGGGGACTCATGATGATCCTGGCCTGCGGAGGACGGTCTATTAATCAATCTGCATCTTCCTGTTTTGTATCAACGCCGGAGCTACAGGGGATCTCGGAAAATTTATCTTGATAACGGAAACCGACATTGAATACTGACAAACGAGGCCAACGCGAATACGAGTATCTCGATCTTCTCAGTTGGACATATTTGAAATGTTGATATCACATAAAACACCTATGAAAAATTAAAAAAAAAACATGGAAAAAATTGATTTCCATTTCTTTCAATCACGATGCACTAAATAAAATATTCTGAGAAATTTTCTTTTTTTTTCAGAATATTTGAAAAAATTACTTTTCGTAATTTATTTTTGAGCAGAATAGAAGAAATAGAGCATAATTTATTAAACCGTGCTCACTCGAAGATAATTGAATAATGTAAATGTACTAGATTCAGCTGATTAAATAGTAATAAATTAATAAATAAAAAATGATAATATTGTATTTATATAATATATATATATAATATTAATAATAAATAAATGATAAATTAATAAATAATTTATTAAACCGTGCTCACTCGAAGATAATTGAATAATGTGAACGTACTAGATTCAGCTGATTAAATTATAAAACGAAGAATGAAACTTCCACGTGACTTCTACTCAATGCAAACAATTTTCATTTCACCTGACGAGCCGCAGTCCAATAATAAGAATCCTTCGTTCCCAAGAATGAAATATAACGAGGACTTTTCGTGACACCAGTCTCCGTTTTTTAAAAGGCATTTTATGCCCGGTTTGCGCCGGTTCAATTTAATAAAGTTCAGCCACACCCCCGCATAGTTTCTTGGTTGCAACCGACCGCGAGATGATCGTGATCGTACTTCGGTTCCATGAGTAATCCGGAATCCATTAGTCCAGGTCGGGATAGTCGTTAACGAACTTGCGGATAATGAATTTCCAGCCGGCTAAGGCAATTATTAGCCTTACTCGAGCGAAACCCTGCGTACGTGTGCTCTCGCGTGTTCGTGCGCGTGTGCGTAGGCGTGTTCTGCTGTTCAGCATTGTCAAATTGCTTAACCAGAGACCAGCGTCCACCCGAGCCCTCCTGGACATTTATAACCCCAAAAATTTCATGCTCTGAACGTATATTCGTCCGACGGCAGCAAACAAATGTTCCGGTGATCTTGAAGCTCATAAAATGGCGAACTGGCCAAAATGCAAATTCCCGCTATAACCACCAACCCCTTGTCGTACTTTACTCTCGGCTATACGGTTATAAACCATCATCTTTAGTCATTTCTTCTTCCAAGAAAAAAAAAATATATATTCTATACTCTTTAATATTTAACCCTTTGCACTCCGAATTATTTTGCAATTTTATTACAATTTTATACAACTCCCTACCATTTTAACTGTTGTATAAAATTGTAATAAAATTGCAAAATAATTCTGAGTGCAAAGGGTTAAATATTAAAGAGTATAGAATATATTTTTTTCTTCTTGGAACTCCCTACTATTTCAACTGTTTCATTTGAAATTTACTTCTCGACTGCTACTTATTGTTGACAATTTTCTTTACTAATTATATTAATTTATATTATATTAAACTGCTATTTTAAATATTAAAAAAATATATTTTAAATATTTTTAAGGTAAACGAACAGAAGTATTTGTCATTCTACATTAATATTTAATCGTTTCTGATAAACGCACAATTCTTTCAACAATCATATTTACGATGTTGATAGAACGTTCTCCGTCAGGGCGGTAGTGGCAATAAAGATTTTCTCGTGTCAATAAATTATTCGAACGAGCAAGCTTTTATTTTCATGAATTAATCTAGACAAACGAGAGGACGTTTTTTTACGGGCGCAAGTAATTTTCCGCCAACCGAGAACCGGAGAATCTCTCGGACCGATTATACACGCGGAACTCCTAACGAGCCGTGGCCGTATTAATTAACAATTACGTCGGCAAACGATGCCCCAGTAAGCGCTAATGGGACCGGGATTCGAGTTTTGGGCCGTTTACACGTGTACAGGGCGCGTTCGAACGAGTTGACGAGGGACCGTGCTTACCGAGTGTGGTAAACAACGGAAACTCCGTTTAATTGTTTTATGGAAATCCACGGAATTTGCATAACTATTCGGACGTCTCTTTGGCCGGTGCTCGTCCCGCGAGAGGGGCCTCCAATCGATGCCAGGACAAACTAGAACTTCCGGTAACTTACGCAATGTCGACGACAAATGTCAATAAAAAATCCAATAGCAGGCGTGATATAACTTTGTTGTTTCGGTAATTATATGAAATTCCGAATCAAGCAAGTTGCTATTATTTCAACTGCAACGTGAATTTTCGAGAGAATGGTTCATCTATCCCAGACCTGTGTAAAAAATATTTCAATTAAGAAGTAGAAATATTTGCAAATACTATTTCTTACAACTGTGTTAGATGCGTTCCATTCGAAACTAATACTAAATTACTGTTTCAAATGAAACATATGTAACAGAATTTTTTTATTAGAAAATCTCATATGAGATTTATTTCAACATAATTACAAAAAAAACGAAATACACCACATACAAAACAGAACATAATAATTACAAAATAGAATGTGGTTATTAGATACACAAATATTTTAATAGTAGTTGGAACAGTATAGATAAAACTTATACTTTAGGACCACAGCTCTTAAGAAATGATGTAACAGAATTGTGAGAAATAGTATTTGCAAGTATTTGTATTTCTTAGATGAAATATTTTTCACCCATGGTTCCCGCGAGAAGTTTGAAGTAATTAAATAATAAATAGAAGAAATAAAAAATTTCAACTCAAACTTCTTTAACAGCTCTTCTTACAGATAATTTCTTGATACTCTGTACTAATAAAACAGCGTGAAACCACTGAAAAGCGGTAGATAAAATGAAGATGAATAAATCTGATAACATAGAATGTGGTTAATGTATGATTTTTTAAAATTTACGTCGTAAAAAAAAATATGGTTCCGGCCGGGATCGAACTGGCGACCTTCTGCGTGTAAAGCAGACGTGATAACCGCTACACCACGGAACCTCGATGTAGGATTCAATAGAGTTTATAGTTTGAAAGATTATTCATAGGAATAGAAAATTAGGAGACTGAACAAATTAAAAAATGTTTATTCAAAATTGTTTTCCGAAAGGAATTATAGAGTGTATAAGAATTTCTAATAATCTTATCAACTACCTATATTTTAATGCGATTGAGTCACAGGAGTCTACAAATGGCCGTCCATACTTTCTACTCTATATAAATAAAACCTAGAGAAAGCGCAGCGTGTTTAAAATACCGGTTTGTTTAAGTTGAATAAAAATTTACAGCGAAGAATTGGAACGAATAAAAGTGCGTAACGTTATAGAAAACCTTCAACAAATGTATTCGTCTATAGTTGAATATTGTATTTGACAAAAACACAGAGTGAGTTAATAATAAAAAAAGAATATACAGAAAGTATCTAAAGCTATATTGCAACCATAAAATAACATAAAAATATTGTTACGGGGCAGATGTGTTTGCAGTAACAGTATTTCAATTGATCTTCACGTATAAAATCCAGCAATGTTATTAGTAGACTCTGTTCATTTTAGACTTGAAAACATAACGAACAAAAGAAAAACAAATGTGTATGTAGCTCTTGTATGTTGCAACGAATGTAGACAATTTTTATTTTCCATATAAATCCGCACTCTGGGTATCAGTTAACGGACCGCGAACTTTTACTATTCGCAGAGTTGCAAATGAAATAACGATAGAAGTTTCTCGTCCATTTCGGTTACTGCAAATTGCCAGCGGTATGCGAGAAGCGCTACGATCCAATGAAAAGTTGTTACGGATTCCACGAGAAAATAGTACGTAATTTTTTTAGCATGCTAACGATAACAATGTGTCTAGCTCGTTGCGATTCTTTCACCGCTAACGACAATTCGACATTTTGGAGCGAACGCGTGTCACGTTCGAACAAAAAAAAATGAACAAAAGGGTGCACGCACCCGCGAGAACTCATCGGATCAGTTGATTGCACGCTGGCGGTTCGTTAGAGGGTTTAATGGCTCGTTTTGGGAAAGGCCTTCGGCGGATGAAACGGAATCAAAGATCAGAATGCGGAATAATATTCCGTTTTATAACAACGCACGCATGGCTCGCGTTTCGAGACACAGTGTTCGCGGGAATAAAAATGCTTTCATATAATCCGGATGCCAGACACATGGAGCATTAATCTCGGAAATGGGGGATAATTTCATAATACGTTGAAAAGTATGTTTGAAACGTACGATAAAATATTTTCTTATTGTTTCGTCCATATGTAAAAATTTAATTTAAAAAATACCGTCTTTGTATAAATTCGATAGGAGCTTATTTCACGTGTGATAACAAATTTAAGCAATGCAAGATGAAATTGTTTTGCTCGGGACGTTTAGAAAAATCAAACTTTTTATCAATCACCTGCATTTGACTACATTAAAATAAAATTTAAGGGTGGTTCCCTGAGGTCGGGTTTGAAGTAAATTCGAAGTAACAACAATATTCTATTTTGTGTTTCAGATTATTCAAACAGAAACATTTTATTTTGTGGTTTCGATTGTTAAAATATAAATATTTCCTTTTCGATATTGTATATCTTATTTAAAATACCATTTTCTTTAAGCAAAATAAAGTCGAAAATATTAAATAGTATTTTAAATACTTGTTTTGACAAATAAAGTCCACTGAAATAATGTTCACAAGTCGGTCAGACTAAGGATCTGATATTTACTGATAGAGAGAGCAGGCATTCCAGCAAATAGCGTTTGATAGGTGGAACGGCTGAAACAAGCTCTCATCGGACATCCCGGTCCAATCCACTTTTGGCTCGAGCTTTCGGGCCGTTCGGAACCCGCGATTAGAATCCCGAACAGGTGCATCTCGCGTGGATTCGACGCAGCGATTACGTCGGCGGGCCGGTGTGCCTTTATGGCGGACGTTCGCATTCATCGTGGCCGTGGCGCGGTGCACAGAAGCTCTCCATCTATTTAGGCGAGCGATTGTGTGCTGGTGCGGGCGCGGCCGGCGAGAAGCTTTCACGGTGATGAATGGCTGGTCGCGGGCGCGATTAAAGGGACATACGTGGAAAGCTATCGCAGCCGCCACCGCCGCCAGTGCATTCTCGGCCACGCTGCGTCGTCGTGATAACGATGAAAAGACAAGCCTCCACCTACGATGACAGCTCGCGACGACGTTCGCGCCACGCGCACTAGTCTTACTCTCATGATCGCTGGTTCGTGAAAACCCACCCCCTGCGCCGCACAGTGATCTCGAGACCCAGTTCAGTTTCAATTAAATTCCACTTTTAGATGCACATTCGCTACATTTTTCCGATTCAAATGATACCAAACACGATGCAGTTCGGATTTTTCATGACTGTTTAATCCACGATTTAGTGGAACTAAGTATGAATCGGTACGGACGAGGCAAGCAACGCGTTATCGCATTACTTGCCTCGACCCACGACGCTAGGGTGAGAGGACAGATCTGGCATTTTCCTCCTATAACTTTTGAATCACAACAGATATCCTGATAAAATTTCCTCTACTCATTATCGTAATAACTATATTTTTTCTAATCATTTTGTTTAATTAATTTCGTTAAATTTCGTTGTCCAAAATAATTAAATGTGAATCGGTACGGACGAGGCAAGCAATACGATAACGCGTTGTTTGCCGCGGCCCAGTGAGGCAACGTGTATTGTTTGCCTCGCTCGTGCCCGCGAGAATTTTTCCCGGCCAACTCAGACCTTTTCTTGGGGTAAAACCCTAGTCCCCGTCTCTTGGTAAGATTCGTCCCCTCCAGGAGGGGAGGCTAAGTAAGGGGAGTGTGGTTTTCCTATGTTGACTGTATGTAGAAAAAACGTGATAAGGTCGAGAAACATCGGTACATTTGGATATAGCGAAATCAGTCGAAATTTACTTGCGACGGAACAGTTTGACCGCTGAACGAAGAGCCGACGCGTGCCTCGAGCCTGCCTTTTTTTGTCTCGACTCAAGGCGTCTAGGTGAGGGGACAGCGTCACGGAAGGGCAAGGGGTGAGACTAATCTGAATCTGGCATTTTACTATAACTTTTCAACCATAAAAATATCGGGATGCATTTCCACTCAAATTCATTAAAAAATTATTCCTACCCACTATCGTAATAAATATAATTTTCATAATCATTTTTTAATTATGATAATTTCGATAAATCTTGTCTCAAAATAAAATCTCTATCTTTATTTGAGACCACCTTGGCGATTAGAAATTTAATTACGTTAATAATCAACCAGGACTAAAGTAAAAGGATCGAGCAAGAATAAAGTAAAAATTGATTTAATCCCTTACTGACTTTGTTACATTCGAAAGAACATTGTAATTATTTACTGTGTTATATTTCACCTAACCAATTTCTTCATAAATACATAAAGATCGACAGTCTAACGATAAGATTGTTTTCTGATATTTACACACAGAATTTAATAAAAAATATTATTTATGCAGAGATAAAATGCAGCAGCTGATTTAGAGTATCTCATGCAGGTACACCGTTACCTGCAATTTGTTTCGTGTATAGATTTCACGGTTTAGTTTGAGATATACCTAATTAGTCACGATAATTAGTCATTATTCTGAATAAAGATGTTAATCAATGTAGGGGCTAACAAAACACGCAACGATGCAACAACCTAATAATTCACGGAGCGCGATGCTAGTAGTTATATTTTATGAATAATTACATTGATCAACATTGAACCAGAATCTCTGCTCTACCGAACCGAATGTTTGATTTGCAACATCGGATTTGAATTGCAGATTGGAATATATAAATCGGTATTATATTGAACACGATAATTCAATAAATACGATTTCGTTATCATTACCGAATTTCTGTCCACCTTATCTTATCCACTGCTACCAATCATGAAAGATTAACTATTTTATTCCAATTTTTGGCAAGTAGTGCAATTAACACAGAAAATATTTTTCGAAAAATAATTTATTCTATGTTGAATTTAAAATTCTTTTTTCGTGTACGCTATTTGCATTATTTTGTTCTAGTTAGACTTTCAATTAGTTTTTCCCATTTTGTGTTACTGCTAGATTTCATATGTTTATCTCAGACATTTAAGAACGATCGAATCTCACTTATAATAAAATGGTAAAATTTCATCTAATTCGGAGCCCAATCATGACCCCCGCTGTTAATTAAAAATACCAGAGGTCCGCGAGAACTGAAAATAAACTTTCCAGAACAGTTGTCGCGAGTTTCGCGGACGAACCCTTTCTCGCGTCTTATTGCAGTTGTTTTATTTGAGCGTCGCGCTTCGTTAATTTTGCAATGTCGCGCACAGGCGACGGCTGTGTTTCGGTTCACAGAGTAAATGGCAGCGAAAAGCTTAAAATTCTATGCTGCAATTGTATTCAATTAATGCCGGACACGGTGAATTGATCTAAAATCCGATATTTTATGAGGAAAACGAAAAGTGGAGAAAAATTGCTCGGACGTATCTCACTCATAAACGTCCATACAAAAACTGAAAATACAATATATAATTTATATAATATATAAAATATAATAATTAAACTTCTAAAAGTAATTGTAATATTGGTTCTCTGCGACGAATGAATTTTGTGAATGTCAGTACAAGGTCATGGTGTGTAGGTCGTTGAATTCATCTGCACGCCATAAAAAGTACATTTTATGTATTTTTTCTGTATAGAATTTTAAGAGGATTATTTTTTCATAAGTGTGCTTTGTTTGTTCGTGAAACGAGCATAGCGAACCTATCATGAAAAACCAATTAACCTGTCACGGGTCTTCGATGTTTCCAATAATCCGTGCAACGGCGTACGCAAAACAAAAAAATTGAATTGAATAACAATCGAGCCGTTCGATCAGCATGTAAACCTCCTTTTATCTCGTGTTGTAGCCTCAAGAAAATTCTTGTTACAGCGCGGAAACACACACAGTCGAATAAATCGGAATAAACGACGTTGCCCTCTCTTTCCGTGTTTTGTGGACGTTCCCGTGCACGCGTCGCCGAGTAAAATTCAAATCGAATCTGGCTCGAACGTTGAACGGGGTTCTCCCTCTGGATGCGGGGAGGGGTGAGGGGTGAAAAAAAGAGTCTTCCGAGTCCCCGTTGATCGGATGGTTTGCAAATAACCGCGCCTACGATTCGATGGGGCGAGGTTGCATCGCGAGGCTCTCTCTCCCATGGAGAAACCTATGGGAACCGAGTGTGTTCCGTGAATCCAGTCAATCACGGCAATTTACATCCGCCGGGTTCTCCCTCGGTGTCCTCCTCCCTCCCGTATCCTACGCGTTTTCTATTATCTCTGTCGGCCAGCCGAACCGTACCTTTAGCGCAAATCACGTCTGATTGAGGTTTCAATCGGAATTCGTGAATAGAACTTGATTTACTGGCGCGGGTACACAGCCCGGTTGCTTGCTCGGTTGCTTGTTCCCCATTGCCGCACCCAGCGCCATCGAAGATCACTGTTCCACCCTCTCCCGTATGTTTACGTTGAAATAGCTTGTTAATGAGTCGAGGACGAAATTATTAATTGTCGGCTGAGTGGAAGGTCCTCGGGACGTTTAATTAACAGATACAATATCGGATCCCCTATGTAGAAGACGGACTATGCTACCACCGTTCAAGTAGCCCAGGATCCAGCGTACATTTTTACAATTGATTTTTATCAAGCTAATTTTCTGTGAGTATTTTCATTTCGATGAGACGCCCAACTTTTTTTCTTAAAAATTTATTGCTTTTTTTGTGTTAAATCTCAAGATAATTATCTAAATTATTTGAAAAAATATTTGTCCTAGAAAATTTATGGTTTGATCAAAGAGTCCCCTCCTTCCAACATATTGGTGGATTAATTGAATAGTAAATTTTATTGTGGTAGCTAACAGGGGTAGCAGGGATGAAATATGTCAATTTGACGATTCTCAAAAATTTATTACTGCAAATTTTAACTCGTTGCACTTCTCTACTGTTCCTTCCGAGGCATTATTAAAAATTAATGTACAGGGTGTCTCAGCTGAAGGAGACCTCCAAAATATGTACATCTAAAATTGTATTTGAACTTACTGTAAGTTGTAAATTTAAATTAAATTAACATAATCAACAAATTTATGTGTCGACAAGAAATACCGAAAATCCTAGCTGTTTTCATTCAAATGCTGATGGCTGATGAAACCCATACATCGGGATTACGCAGATCGTAAATCCATTATTGTAATCGACGTGTATACACGTGCCGAGCGAAAAATTGCAATGGAACCGGGTACAATTCGCCCGGCGTTTAACATCGTTTGCCAGCGTTGCGAATCGAGCATTATGAAACGCGCGCACACACACATAGAGAGAGAGAATATATTTCAACGTAGAAGCACGGGACACAGGAGAGAAGTAAAAAAATATTTCAATGCCGGACCGGTTGCTATCGAGACTCCCAGGGCACGCCTCTCGACAAAGGTTCCGGCTTTCGTGAAATGTTTGATCAAATCGAATCCACGGTACCATTATTAATTGGGCAGTGTTTGGCGAACTCGTTCGATACGCCTGTACCCGGCACGTGGAAAACGTGCAACGAAAGTTTGCGCATTGTACCATATGAAAAACAGACAATGCATAATTAGTAGAGGTAGATGAGAATCCGAAAAAAATTCTCGTCTCTACTCGACCCGACATTTTTCGAATCTTTCACTCCCCTAATTATCAAACTAATTATTAATTTGTCGCGAAACAATAGAATTTTTACAAAAATATCAAAGCCCAACAGCATGTGTTTTTACCGTTGAATATTTGTCCATTATCGAAAGCATGCATTTACTATAAAACAATGAAACATTATCCCGAATTACGATAATTAAAAAATTTCTATAAAAAAAATATGAGAATCAACAGACCAAAGCTGTTATTTGTACGTTTGAAACATTCGTTTGAATTATTATTACTCTCAGCTGTCGGATATGTGTCCATTGTTGAAAGTATCACTTTACCATAAAACAATAAAACATTTTCTTCCTCCATTATGGTAATTTAATTATTAACTTTCAGCCGTTGAATACCTGTCATTATTCGAACTACCAATACACGTCGTAGAAGCAGCAGAATGGAAAATTTTTCCTCAATCTCGTCGATTAACAAATTTCTCGAAAAATATGAGAACTGGACAGAACACCGAACGCTTTCGGAGAAATCCCTCTGAATTATTGCTCTCAGCTGTTACCAGCGGATATTTGTCGAAGAACGGGCGGTCCGCGTCCGGCGGGGAAATAAAAAAAAATTGTTTCAAGCTCCGCCGACAAATCCGGCTAGCGCTGAATCTCGGAAATTATTAAAACCATCGTACCGACGATGGCATTTTTGAGTATCAATATTTACCCGTGTTGTTTGCCGTAACTAGTGGATTCCCCGTTTCGTCCGAGCGATCGCGATGAAAGGATCAGTTTTCACGGGAATTTTATTAGCCGATTTTGTCGGTAGCGAAATTCGCCGGCCCGGTGTCTGACAGTCAGTCAATTAACGTTTCGCCCAAATTTCGCGGCCGTTACAGCCCCTCCTCGCGTCTGCTGCGCGCATTGTGCGTCGACACGGTATATTCCCGGCTTTCTCTCCGCGGAGAGATATTTTAACGAAAGACTCGTTAACTAGTCGTTTCTATCATTTATTACGGACCCCGGCATATTGATCACGCGGCGATCGTTTATAGCCACGGATATCAACGTTTGAATAATTACGCCCGGCCGGACCGTCGAATTTTAACGAATACCTTCGAGTTTTACCCTCGAATAATAATTATCCGACGCGCGTAATTTGTTCTTGCCGAAGTTGATTATCATCGTATGGTAAATCCACTGTAATTTGTTTGGCTACGGGAAACCGATTTTCTGTAACCCCGTTAATGGGTTACGGAATCGTGTAAGTTGCCTGGGGCTCATTAATGGAAATAATTTCACGTCCGAGTCGAAATTTAATTACACGAAATGATCCTGGGAAGCATTAATGAGATAATGTATTATTGTATATTTCGCGAGACGAACTTTTTATAAAATTACTTTAACAGACTTTTATAGAAAAAATTTTTAATTGTGAAAAATAATTGGTCTGCATGGTAACGAAGGTCTTCTGGTCTCGCTAAAGGCTTCAATTATCATTACTTTTTACCCACAATTATTACTTAAAATAATTTAAAATTCTTCGAATAATTATATTTTCAAGCGGGATTATTTTTCATAATTATTATGAGATCTGTATCTGCCATTAGTATTCTCATCTCCCACTATTGATCACCACTCCACTTTCTGCTTTATCGAGTTAATCTTAAATTATAAAATAAATTAAATTATTTAAATTAAATTAAATTATAATCTTAAATTATAAAACAGTGCGCAAACAGGAACTGCAGTTTGCGCCGAGGAGGTACCGTTGCGTCATAGAAGGAAAATGCGGGCGAAGCAAGAAAGGGTAAAATTGTAGAGAAGAAAGGCGCGTCATTGTTCGGATAAAAATGAATTGGGATAAATTCATTTAATGAATTCGGATAAATTATGAAACAGTGCGCAAACAGGAAATGCAGTATGCGCCGAGGAGGTACCGTTGCGTCATAGAAGGAAAAGAGGGCGAAGCAGGAAAGGTTAAAATTGTAGAGAAGAAAGGCGTGTCATTGTTCGGCGACAGGATTACGCGCACCGTCGGACACGACAATAAACCGGAAGAAAATAATGGCACTTACGATTTACTGGCTGGACAACGATAAAGGAGAAGCTACGGTGGTGGTATCGCGCGTCGGACACACCGGTGCTCCATTGCAGTTTTAATTTGTAAGCGTGCGCCCGATATGAACCGAGCGAAACGAAGAAAAACGAACAGGAGGAAAGGAAAGGCACGTCGCCGCGCGGCGATATGCAGCACGTGCGCATCGACGCGACGTGTTCTTAAGTGCCGCGGGGAAAACTCGTTCGGAACAATGACCAGGAGAAGTTCGTATTTCTTCCTGTTATCGGCTTCAGTCCGGGACCGTTGGCACCGTTTATTCTACTCAGACTTAGCGATCCGATACCCGAAATCGTGCTCTAACTTATGATCAATGGCTATGATCGCAAAAGCTCCAGAAACACCTCGAATTTGAATACCAGGTCTCGGCCAGGTATTAATAATTATTACCAATAATTACTAGAATGTAGTGTTCATTGATTGGTATTTTTATATTTTTTATTTAACGTTTAATAAAGAAAAATAATAATAATTTCATTTTATTTGCGTTCATTTATTTTTGACAAATGAAGTATAGGCAGCTTTAATTCACATATTCCGTTTTAAGTAAAATATCTTCCTGAACAGTTTCTTAAATGTTCATTCACTGGTGCAGTTACCCTATTTACAGTATTTATTCGTGTTTATTCAATAACGCGAGAAGTTACCTTGAAAACGAGAGAATAATTTCTTACGGAATACTGATAGAGGTAGTTCGGATAGTTTAGGGGGTCTTGAAGAAGCGGAGAGAGTTTCGATAACAAGGACAGTCTTTTGCCAATAAGAAAAACATATTCTTTATTGTACATAGGAAGAATTCTTTAAAAGTCAAAGTCCCGAGGCAGCTACAATAGATGCTAAACCGTACCGTAGCTCGGTCGGCGTTGTCACTTAACGTTAAACCGAGTTAAGCAAAGTTAAACCCTGAAGATGAACACGTTTGCCGAGTTGGCCGAGTATAACCCCGGCAGTGTTTGTTCTTCGCCTGCAAAGGATTTCGAAATTGAACCTCGCATATGTAATTCCTTGAGGGCGCGCCTAAAACCAGGAAACTTCGCTCGTTACTGCCACGGTAGTCAGACCTTGTTGTTATCCACCGACAAAAATAGAATCTGCGGGGAAACACTTAACTTGCGACTTATGCGACCGGATAACCTAGTATGCATGTATCAGCAATGAAAACAGATTGCGAAATTGATTCACGGAACATTTAGGAAGTTTCCAAATAAACGAGAATGAACTGCGTGTTCGCGAATATGTGGATTTTTACAGAATAATTTACAACATGATAAATCAGACGATGATCACAGACTTTTTTATTTAACAGAATATTGACTTGTGCACATTTTCTCACCCGTACATAGTTTTTTTCTAGCATTACCATACATTCCAAAGAGTACTATTTGCAACTGATCAAAACAATTGACCAAGATCCACGATTTCTTTTCAAGAATAAGATTTCAAACGAAAAACGTGGGGCGCCAAATGTATCAATTATTTATTGCATGCATTTCATAGCTATTAAAAATATGAAATCACAAATTTTCAGACTATCTGTACGAGGTTAGGAATCTGTATGGGACTAGGAAAACTGATTTTATACTTTTTAGTCCGTTTTTAAAAACGTGGTATTTTTTAAAATTTAGTCTTGCGTTAATACTTGTTTCACTCTTTGTAAATACTTTGTATACTCACTAAGCTTACTGTAAATTTCACTTGATCTTCCCGCGGCGACGTACTATCATATACTGAGCTCCGTCGGAGCGAAGTGGGTTCGTGGAGTGGGGACGAGTCAGAGTGCGCACGCATAGTTGATAGCGTTGTCGAGCGAAGTGGGGATCGCTGAACGCGATGACGTGTTTCGCGGGGGGATGTAACGGTAAATATTTAATTGTTATTTCTCCGAAACGGATAGACTTTTTTTTAAAAAAATTTGAATAATGCATTGTCATTCAGTTCTGAGCCATGTGTCCAATTTCAAGTCTCTAGCTGACCAGGAAGTTAGTATAAAATCAATTGCAAAAATTCTCACCGAACAGACAGACAAACAAACAAGAAACCGAGCTAATAAAAACTTGTTTAAAAAATCGGCAGAACTTTCCGAGCAACTTATCACACTTATTTCGACTCGTTCCCCTCGAAGGAAAATTAAAGCGAAGGTAAACCAAGGAACGTGTTATCATGTTGCTCGAGCGTGTTGAGTAGAGACCCCGTCTCGGAGCGCGTGTGCACGGTTAACCGATTCTCATGGCTCCATTGTAACATATACAGCATACACGAGGTAGCAAATATTTACGTTCGCTAACGAAGCAAATACCTACCGGTTGGTTGTTCCAGAAGTAGAGGAGCGGTCCGGCGGGAAGGCGCGCGGCGGTAAACTAGCGCGTCGTGCGCGCTCCTTCAAGGAGGACTTCCTGGAGAAGCTCTCCCAGATGCGTTCCCCAGGCAGCGGAAGCGGGGGCGGAGGTAGCGGGGCGGCCACGAGGGCGGCTTCGCCCTCCTCGCCGCGAACACCTAGGGACAAAAACGCGGCCGTCTGCACCACCGACTCCGCGGCGGCCGCCCTCGACAAGAACCCCATCCGAGACCTGCACATCCACGTGCGACAGGTGCAGCTGGCGCTGCTCCACTTCAGGGACGTTGTCTGGAAGAAGAAGCTCGAGATGCTGCCGGGAAACGGCACCATCGTCCTCGACACCGTCACCACGATACAGTCCGTGCTGAAGTCCTATCTCCTTTACGAGAATAGGTGAGAATCTCCTTCGTCTGAATCATTTACGGGAGAATCGGACAATATCATGGTCCACTTTAGCCGTTTATAATTTATAAAACTGGCCCAAGTCCATTTTCTCGAGAAACATCAAGCTAACAATTTTAACATTTACATTCTCCACGTTATCTTTTCAACAATATTTTTATGCTTTATTTTACACACTATTTTCAAATTACCACAAGAATTTTATTCGAAGAAAAATATTCTTGAAAATTGATGAAATGAAATTGATGATTATATATAAAGGAGGAGTAAATTGTTACGTGATTTATAGTTGGAAGATATCCTGAATTGCATAAACGATTAAATATGTACATCTAAAATTGTAGGATAATATTAGGATTACATTTGAACTTACTGTAAGTTGTAAATTAAAATTCGCAAATTGATATTTGCAAATTACCACAAGAATTTTATTCGACGGTTTCGATCTTATTTCAGATGATTTTCAAGAAAAATATTCTTGAAAATTGATGAAATGAAATTGATGATTATATGTAAAGAAAGGAGTAAATTGTTACTTGATTTATAATTAGAAGTTTTCCTGAATTACATAAATGATGTTTATCAAGTTTTCTAATGAAATGTAAAATGAATTGAATATTGTTTTTTTTTCAATTTTGAAGTATTTTAAACAAAATCGAAAATTAACTGGGCTGTTTGTCTCCTGATCGAGCCGGTTAATCGAGGTCTTACCGTATTTAAGATGAAATGTCTAGAACGTGAAGATTTTGAAATACTCTCTTGAAATTCGACTTACTTCGATTGTAATGTCGCACTTTTCTAACTGTTTAATAGAAAGTAATGTGCCAGGGGACTTATCTGATATTATTGTTGTTTTGATTATTATTATTATAGCTCCGCTCTGGGTTCAGCGACGGATCTAGTCTATCAGACACTAGCGCAATTGTTACAGCTCTGTGATGAGGTATTGCTGCAGGGCGATCAATCACCAGCGTTAGACACGGAGCACGTGACGCACGTGATAAGAGTAGTTGAAGAAGCTGTGAAAAATTTGGTTGCCCTGGCGAACGAGAAGATCGCCAACAGACAGAAACCTGCAGCTGTCGCTGCTAACAACAGGTATCAACAGATCCATCTTCGTTTCACTTACCAGCGAAGGATCCCAACGAAAAGACTTCGATTTTAACGAACTGTTATACTATGACAGCATAGTGACAGGCTCCTAATGATAAATATGAAATATTGTCCGTGCACGCGAGTTGTTGTGATAAAAGTTGCTAATAGAAACAAACCTGTACAATAATATTGAATTGTATATTCAAAGCTATCGAGAAACTATGGCTAATATTTCATGTACATATACTAATATGTATTTCATTATATATAGATAGCGGATTTTATGCGTTTATGAGAAAAGTGAGTAGGTGCATTTTATAACAGTAAAAATATTATCAGAATCCTGGATTATAAATCCTGGTTGATTATATTAATGTAATTAATTTTTTAATCGTCTAGATGGTCTCAGATTTTTCCTAAAACCTACCGTTGAAAAGTTACAGCTGTTTAAAAAGTCGGTAAACCAAAAAGTTTAAGAGGAACGAAGACTTTTGACAGACAGACTTGATTTTATTGTACATGTATAGAGATAGGGATTACGATAGAAAATCAATATCTTTTTCACTCCAGCTTGTTGATATCCAGATGGAAAATTTTTATTTTGCATAAAGATCCGCTGTCTAGCTATGAACCTCTGTGGTACAGAACCTTGTTAAAATCCAAGTTAAACAGTTGGGATTCTTTCCTTGCTAGAGAAAAATAAACTACTGGAAATGTTTATTGTAGGACCTGAATGTATACAAATTTCGGTTAATGTACAATTATTATCTTTATAAATCAAATACATAGCACTCGGTGAAATGCTGATTTATGCCTGGAATATATGAATTTATTAATGGCAGAAGCACCAGAGAGATTTTCCCAAATCAAAAGAATCTGTAAGGAATTTAAATGTCAATTGAAAACATGTTAGCTAAAGATCAAATGTCTGTTCACAGTGAAAATAAATTGCGATACGATAAATATTACCAGTAGCGTAAAAACCGTTTTGATATTTTTTTGTGTCGTCATGTACCAATGAAAACTTGACAATCATTGAAATGGTTTCAGAACGTCGGGTTATGGGTCGGAATTGACGCCACAAAGAAATTCCTTACCCGATATTCCGCTAACCCCGAGGGAACGGCAGATTTTAGAGCAGACCGCTGCGACTACTAGTCTGGTCCGTAGTTCGCATAGTTCCGAGTCGATTTTAAGGGATTCTAGTCCACCCCCAAAACCACCACTCCCTGAGAGGTAGTTCCCTAAGCTTCTCATAGTAGCGAATCACAGTGTGAGGCAAATTATGAGCGAAACGAAAACTTATTGTTACGAGCTTCACTTTATTTTTTACCGAATCAATGACATTCCCGAAGCTTTTGCAAATTTAACCCTTTGCACTCGGTGCTACGTTCATTTGAAAATTAAACATTTCTTTCGATCTAGAATAATTCCATTCTATATTAATTTTATTCTTTGTATATATCTAAATATATATAAGATTGTAAGTGATTCGATACCAACATATTTAATAATGTAAACAATATTATGAATAATGGTACAGCAGTTTTTAATGGTGATTCAGAGTCACCACTCGAGTGCTAAGGGTTAACTCTTTAATTCGTATTGTGACATTTGTATGAACATTATAACGACTGTGGATTGAATGAAATTATTGATTATTCATCAGTCTGTTCCTTGAAAGAAGACACTGGAAATACGTCCACAGTCTGCAATTTGCAATGTGGGAGTGGAGTGGACCAGCTATTATGGCAGTGGCCGTATTTCCAGTGTCTTCTTTTGAAAAGCAGTGCATAGTAAATAATAACTGCGGATGGCAATCATTGAATGGATTTAAAATAACGCTGTAAAAGAGTCATTCGAACACACTTCTGTTGTTGGGAACAATCACTTGAAATGCGGATCAAATTATTTTTACCTTTTCGATCGTGTATCAAAATTAGAAATGCTGTAATGAAAGAATGCGCTGCTTTTCGGTTAGTTGAATAATTAAATCATTCGTTCGCGGCTTTATAAATTATTCTTTCTTGCTGGTGTACTTGAGAGAAACGTGTAGCAGGTTATTAGAAATAAATTGGAGTTATATGCATCACAAGCAACCGCCACGGATGTCCAATTCAATCCTGTTTGGTTTGCATGGTCCAAGATTGACTCGTTCGTGGGACGCGATTATTCGGAGTGTCGCCAGCTAAATTAATTTTGAGTGACTGATTCGAATATAGAATAAGTGACGTTCCATGATTTATATTGTATGATTTAAGCCGTATATGTTTAACATAATAAAGCCGACACTTGCAGAATATTGAATGTTGAACGATCGATGTTTCTTGTCGGAGACACAAAATTAGCCGTTTTTTCCTGGGGTGGTGGGTATCGATTATACAAAAATTGAAACAATGTACGAATCAACGACAAAGCTTATTAAATGCCTCACGCTGACAACAAGCATGTACCGTGTACGTAGTCTTAGTATTATTTAACGCTGAAACGAATCACTTTTTGAACGCGATGTTAAATTCGAATAACTTCAAGGATTCTGCAGATTTCCAAGTTATTATTTTTGTTTAAGTTTGCATCGAAAGCTTTTTAAAGTAAAGCGAACCGAAGAGAGCTGATTGCTTTCATTGACTTTGAACTCCGTCAAAGTTTTTTTTTCAGAATATTCTCCGATCCACATTTTTTTTTAGAATAATATTAATAATTCACCTCTTCTCCACGTCCCTCGTCGAAAATGTTTCAAATCCTAAATGACGATTCCATTTAAAATAATCTATTAAGACCTGTTCAACCCCTTTTCGGTGGATTTGCATTATTAAATTCCATTTATATTTCAGTCATAAAAGAGGATTTCACGGATTTGATTATTTTCCATCACCATTTCTATTTCCGTCTGGATCCTAGGATATTTTGAAATTTTTAGACTAATTGAAATATTTATGGCACTGTGATAAATCCACTTTTTTTCTTGAATCATAAAGACTTATCGCTACTTTGGAAGAAAACCACTAGTTTGCAGAAAATCCCATTTAAGGATTTAACCAAAGTTAATATCTTCTACTTTGTTTAAAGTATATACTTATAGGTAAATTTTCTATAGTTTTTATTTCTTGTAACCGAAATATTAACCCTAAGTGTTATACATGTGATACTCTTCTTAAAAAGAAAACTTGAATTTTAGCTGAAGGGCTAACTAATTTCAGCGAATTACATTTGTGACGCTCTTCCACATAAAATATACCACTTTTTCATTTTGATTATGACATCAGCGAACAATCGCAATGTTTTTCAGCTGTGCCGGTTTTCTTCCAAAGCAGCGTTACGTTTTATACTTTATTTGACAGTGGGCTTTGCATGGTGTCTAGAATTAGAATGAAAAATTGGCAGAAGACAGCTAGCGAGACTTTGTACGGTTGCTGTTCAGCGTCCAGAAAGTGATCCGTTGTGGCGTCCAATGAAATTCTCGCGATTGAGATCGGCATTGATATTTCAGAACGAATGTATGTCTGTCGGAGGAAAATAGTTCTTCCGGGACACCGCCGCCGTTGCCCCCGAAACGGAGAACGCGGGCTCAGCAATTGTTGGAGGAGTCCGAAGGTCTTTTAGCGTCTAGTCTTGATAGGGTCTCCCTGCGAAGTCGATCTCCAGAGGATTCGTCGTCACTTTTAAGCGCGTCGGCTGGAAGTTTGGATTCGGCTCTGAATCATTCTCGCGACGAGGATGAGATTAGAGCGATCATGGGACCAAACGACGAGTCTCTGAACGACAGTATGGATCTCAGCCTAATGGCTACCATTCAAGGTAACTGATTTTCTTTCGACGGACACTCAATTGATAACATAATATCAGTAGCGTAACACACTGGTGTAAGGCAGGCTTGAGCTTTTTTGTAAGAAAGAGAAAAGAAAGTTTTATATGTTTTGTGTGGCTACATTTATTTTAATGCTTACACATTGATTGCATTCCAATCAAATTTTATCTGTCTTTTGAATTTAAAAAAAAGAAATGGATTGAAAAAATGTTTAGGATTTAATGAATCAGGGATAAGAGTAACACCTACTTGATAATTGATAAAATTTCAACAAAAATTGATGAAATCCCAAGAGAAACATCCTGTAACCATGAGCCAAGTTGTGAGATCAAACAAAATACTGGCAAGTTCGTTAGCTTAGAAATACCTCTTGCAATACTGAAAAAAGCGTTTGTAAAAATTAATTTAAAAGACCGCTATTTAATTTTTAAAGAGTTACATGAAGGGCTAAATCATTGAAACTAGGCCATTACTTTTTAAACCAATGGCCATTAAAAATTAAATAGCGTTCTTTTAAACTAATTTTTACAAACACTTTTTTCAATATTGCAAGAGGTATTTTTAAACTAACAAACTTGCCCGTATTTTGTTTGATCTCACAACTTTGTACGACCATAGAGAACTTGGCTCCTGTTTACAGGATGTTTTTCTTGGGTTTCATTTAAACAGAAAGGCATAACCATTCGTATTTGTTCGATTTTGTTTTAACTCTTCAAGACAGTTCGTAAAATCCCAGAACACTCAGATAATGAGGACGAAGAGTCCCCAAGAAGGTTGCGACAGAATTCCACAAGTACATTCCCATATCTGTCCAGAAGAACTCGGTACACACTCACACATCTCTTACTCAGCAAAATAATACTGAACCGCGTTTGACTTAATCGTCGAGAGCCAGTCTCGCTAGGAAAGTCCCAGAGTACAGATCACGCAGACCTGTTCGTTCAAATAGACGGTTGTTCGTTAAACAAAAAGACCATGCAAAAAGGTAAAACTCTCTATACACAGTATCGTTGAAAAATTTCATTATTTAATTATATGCATCAGCACTTCGACTGCCAATTCTACCAAGCTTGAATATCAATATTCTTAAGATCATTTAAGGGGTTGTGTGACTATATCATATTTAATATTTCATTCACTTGTGTATTTAATGTAATGTCAACTTACTTACTTTTATTACTTAATTATATGCATTAACACTTTGACTGGCACGTTGGCCACAGTACATATACGATTAACGAAATTCTTCTGTCGATTTTATTAGGATCACTTAAGGGGTTGATTATCACATTTAAGATTTCATTCACTCGTCTATTAAATATATAATGTTTACTTACGTATTTCATCTGTTTCACAGGCATGCAAGTCAATGGTACTTCGAACTGTAGCTGCTGGGACGGTTCCGAATCCAGTATACCAAGCACAATGCTGTTGGGTCAACAAACTCCCCAAGAAATGCTTAACGCGTTCACCGGTATGCGACAGACAAATTAATTTTCGACGAATATCATAGCACGGTAACGGGAACGAGTGACATCACATATTTATAAGCGCAAAGAAAAAATGTACGAGCTAAAATTACGCAAGAATTCCTGAAATAGCTAGTGGAGCAGGTAGAGCGTAGGCGTCAGACCTTCCGACCACGCGAATAAACAGTATCGTATAGATCTTCATCGTAGTCGGTGTAATTCCGTTAGCATTCTTTTTCTCGATCGCTCTCGAAAGATCGGTTCGATGAAAGTCCGAAATCCATGATGTCCGTCGGCTGGGAAACTGTGAAAGCTCTCCTCCGTAAGAAGGGTCATTCTCCGAAGTTTGCCAACGCAAAATTGATCCTTAAACAAAGAGATTTCTCGGCACGTTACGGTGCGTGATACGGCAATCGTGTTTCAGGTATAGAAGGGAAACTGGAACGATTATCCACCCAAACGCAAGAGTCCGGTGTGGTATCCATGCACTCACAACGAAGTTCGTCCCAAAGTTACACCACCTCAAGCATCACATCCAAAAGATCATCCCAGCAGAGTAGCATTAGTTACAACTCCCAGACGTTTAACTCGCAGCAGCAATCGTTCTCCCATACCAAGATGTCTTCTGACAGTAACGGGTCCATATTCACCCAGAAGACAATGAGTAGTTCGAAAAGTTCCACTAGCGCAACAAATATCACTGGAAACGGGGACCCTGCGTTGTTGGAGAAACTGGTAAATGTGGGTGTTGCATGCTCGTCCCTGTTCTCTTTTTAATAAGAAGCTCGGTCAGAAGTAGCGTCGCGCAATTTGTAAATTATTCTATAGTAGACAAACGCGAAAAGTTAATTTGTAGACTTCGTCAATGACTTGGTCAGTTTTCCAATAATTACGCCATTTATGTTTCTTATTGATAGCTTTGTAACGTTTCTCTTTTATTTATTATTTCTGTAATTCGTTGTGAATAATTCATATGCTAGAATACTATTTTCCATGCATAGTACTGTTACAACTGGACAGCGGATTTTATGCGTGAACGGCAGAAATGAATCGGTGTAATTTCAAAGGGTCAAAACTTTACAAGAACTTTAAAATACTGTTATATTATTTTTTCAACCTATTAAATATGTCGAGAAAGAAAATTTCTATCTCACTCAAGTTTGTTGCAAATCAGGTAGAACATTTTTCGTAAAGAGTAAGATCAAATTCTATTTCACGGTTTTCAACGGTGAGAAAATTGTATAAAAGTCCGCAGTCTAGTTTGAACTACACTGCGGATTTTCTGCATCTATTAACGAGTACTGTTACGGTATTTTGAACTTATCGAAGCTATTAAAAGAAGAAATGCGTATAGATATTGAATCTCTGCTTCTTGCAGCTGATGCAGACGATTTTTGTATCATGCATAAGGATCCGCAGTGTAGTTACGACGTTAGAAAAGTTCTGTATCAACATCGAACTTACATTGTTTCTGTATTATGTAGGAAATAGAGTCGGTTTCTGTATCAGACACGAACGGCGTGCCACCGGCATTGCCGGAAAAACGTTCGAAACGTAGAAAAGAGCGCCAGCCGTCGCAGTACGACAATGTACCTGAGAACGAGCATTTATCAACCTGTAGTTTACATACCAGTAACGGCGACAGTCCAGATGCCAGTAAACCACCGCCGCTTCCGCTCAAAAAGAGACACAGTAAGTCGAACTGTAAATTAACAGCCGAGGACAGTAATAAAGCAATTAAATAGCAGCCCTCTCGAATCCACGCTGTGTCTGCTTTATTACCGTCCGATATATAGATCTTAGATTATAATCGAGTAACGGTAACAGTGAGAATTAGATGATTGTCGACAAAATTGTGTTGGCGGACAAAATTGTTGTAGAAATTGGATAGATTATATATAACTTTAGTGTAGATTGCTCCGAAATCTCTTTCCTGGCAGTAGGTTAAAACTGATGAAATATTTTGTATCCCCCAGTGTTCCAATCAGTGGCATATTCTGGTAAGTGGGGTCCTGCCCACACAAAATCAGCTATCCCACAGCAAACACTTTCACGCTAAGTTGGAATCCTTCGTTTCACGCATTAATACACGATTTTTAAGCTCCTTAGCTTCTTTGCGGCATGTTTATGATCTTCCATTTATTCTCTCATTTTTATGAAAATGATTTTTGATACACGTCATTTGGTTTTGACACCGAGCTTGGATATTTTATTCCATATCTTTAGCGTATTCGTGACTTATATTATTGATTAACGTGACATTAAAACCGGACGATAATATCTCATTTTTCTTTCTGTGTATTAATATCGGAACTTGTCGAGAGAACTCGTTATAACAAAAAGCAACATTCTTCATCCGAATTTATAACTAATTATTCAGTGTTTAATGCGCATCACACTAAACTTCTTTGGATTGCTCATAATAAGTAGATCTGCTGCGAGTTCTAAATTTCATTAACAATAGAAACTAATCTTGAGCTACCGGCGTGGGCGTCGACATTGTTTCACTAATCGAGTTGACCTTTTCTGGCTAATAGTCAGTTTAACACTTACGCTTCTTCAACTGGAACAGCTCCAGAGAGTTCAGTTTCCACCTTCGCGATTATGTGCGAAGAATCGGCGAAACCGAACGATTTTGCTCTTTAACCGCAGTTTCTAGAAATGAAAGCATTCGTGGTTGTGTAACATCTGTTCTGCATAGTGTTTCGATCCCGAGTTGTTCGTCGATGCAAAAATATGTTGTTCAAAAGATTGCATTCGTATTCCAGTAAGTCGGTCAGAAAAGTTTGCGTGCTCGAATTTTCTCTAACATTTAAAGTGAGGATACACGCTTGTGCATCAGTGTTTTTTCTGTATTTTATTCACCTGCGCTTCTAATACGTTTTATAACATAAATCATGCTTGTATCTACCATATGTATTATACATATCATGGAATCACAATTTTTATTTACCTTTTTATGTTGTTACACCATTCGCCCGTCGTCCAAATGTATTATAGAAATCACTGAAACCCTGTTCGTGTGTCTATTTCAGTTATGGCGTACATGGAGATGTTTGGGAACTGTTCCCACAGTAACAATGACTTCATCTCTGGTCTTGGGACTCGCCATTCGGTGGCAGCTTATAATTCTATGCAAGCGGAATGGCAAAAACACGAGATGGCCCTTACCACTACCCAATCGTGCTCCTTCATGGCGCACACCATGGCTACGTTACATGACAGCTCAAAGTATGTGATTTAATTTTAATACAGGTACATTATGCGTTGTGACACTGCGTACATACATTCCGGTTTTCTTTCAGTACCTCCATAACTATGACACCGCCGGTAGCTGAAATAACAAATAATTCTAGTCTCCCACCCGCATTGCCACCAAAGAGATCCCGTTCCATTAAATCAAACGCAACACCCCCGCCGATATCACCGAAACCTACCGTTAGCATGCAAAGTATACACACGATCGAACCCGTAGTCACTTCGACTCCAGTGAAAACAGAAGAAACTGTGTGCGCACACGAGAAGAAAGAACTCGCACCTTCGACGCCGGTGAAATTGGTGAGTACATAGAAACGAGTCCAGCCAATTTTATACCCATCTGTACAGGGTGTTAAGAAATGTTTGGTCTCGGCAAGTACAGGCGTATTCTACATCTTCGGATCGATGGAGATCTGTACAAAAAAGTTGCTGCAAAATTAATTGTCCTTGACCTTGAATTTCAAGGTCAAATTTTTTTATTGTATTGTATTCTACGCATCATGAGGAAGAAAAGTGTCAAAGGATCTTTGACGAACATACGTTTGAAGAACCAATCACCTTTGACACTTTTTATCCTCATGATGCTTAGAATTCCATACAGTAAAAAAATTTGTCTTTGAAATTCAAGGTCAAGGACATTTCTTAACACCCTGTACATTGGCTAATTATTCTCTAATTTGTGAATGTCTCGCTTTGCAGAATAATAGTACCTTAGAAACAATATTGCCATCTTCAAGACCAGCGAGCAACGCGCTGTCGTCGATATCGGTCGACGAAAACACTCTTGAACTGAGAGACGTTGACCAGGACAAGTATTCTCCAAGCATTCTCGAGGAGTTGGACGTCACCAAGTATTTAGTTTTCAAGAAGCCTGACGAAGAAGGACCAGACATGCGGGGAGGACATCCGGATGCACTGTTGATCCATGCAACCAAAGCTAATAAACATGGTAAGCATGTTTCTTCATAGTTCATAGTTCTTAGAAACAGATTAGGCTAAAAAAATATTTCAACTAAGGAATACTAAATATTTGCAAATACTATTTCTCACAACTGTTACATATGTTTCATTTCACACTAATACTAAGTTACTTTGTATTTCTTAGTTGAAATATTTTTTACCCAGATCTGCTAAGAAATGCATTATTAATAAACGTTCCTTAAAGAATATAATTATTGGATTTCTTTCACGCTTCTTAGATGAGAAGGAGTCAGGTCAGTTAGCACTCCCTTCGACGTTCGTTTTAAATTTATACAACATTAGCAGTAACATTTTCATGAACAAATTGGACATAATATTTCACAGATGCCTATCTTTTCCACAGATTTCCTATATCAAGAAGCATTCTTAACAACGTACAGGACCTTTATGCAGCCACTCGAACTAATTCAGAAATTACGCAAACGTCATAAATCGTTCTCTCGCTCTGCTGACGTCGCTGAACAAAGAGCAGCTCGCGAGGCGTTTGCTTTACTAGTTAGAGTCGTTAGTGATTTAACGTAAGCCATTCTTACATCGATGATATACAGGGTGGTCCACGCAACTTGCACATCTATAATAACTTCCAAAGTAATTTATTATAGGTGTGCAAGTTGCGTGGACCACTCTGTACATGCAGTAATCGGGAACAGCTGAAAAATATTATATTCTTCTAGCATATCGGACCTCGATGATACTCTTCTGCAGACCTTAATGGAATATGTGCTGCAACTAGTATGCAAAGGCGACCTCACCATGGCGAAGGCCCTGCGAGTGAAAATCTTAGAGAAACATCAAGCGAAACAGCTGCAATCGGCACAGCCAATCCTCTCGTCACTGAGCGTGTCAACGAAGCAAGCTTCTCTTCTCGATTTCAAGAGCGAACAGATAGCCGAACAAATGACACTACTAGACGCGGATTTGTTTATGAAAATCGAAATACCGGAAGTGCTGATCTGGGCGCAGGAACAGAACGAGGAACGAAGCCCGAATCTGACCAGGTTCACGGAACACTTCAACAAAATGTCGTACTGGGCCAGATCGAGGATTCTCGAGCATAGGTTAGAGAACGAGGCGAAGGATAGAGAGAAATACGTGGTTAAATTTATTAAAATAATGAAGCACCTTAGAAAGATCAACAATTTTAATAGTTATCTAGCCTTGCTTTCTGCACTGGATAGCGCGCCTATTAGAAGGCTCGAGTGGCAAAAGCATATTACAGAAGGCTTGAAGGAATATTGTGCTCTTATCGATAGTTCTAGCAGTTTTAGAGCCTACAGGCAAGCTCTGGCTGAAACGCAACCACCGTGTATCCCATACATGTGAGATCCATTTTCAATATAATCTGATTTGACGACGTACTACAGAAATTGATGAGCGAATAAATATTCTGTCTATTTTCAGTGGTCTCGTGTTACAAGATCTTACGTTTGTGCATATTGGAAATAGTGATTTATTACCTGATGGCACTATTAACTTTTCAAAACGATGGCAACAGTTTAATATCGTCGAAAATATGAAAAGGTTCAAAAAAGGGTACGCTCGTCTTCCTGTGTTTTATATTTCATTCGCTTATTCGTCTTAGAACACATAGAGATAATGAACACTTATTAGTAGACAGCGAATCTTTATGCAGAATAACAATGTTCTGTCTGAATTGCAACAAACTAAAGTGAAATGAATGCTTTCTAATGCTTTTAAATTACACCTACCCATTTTTCTTATAAATGTATAAAATCCTCTATCTACTTAGTAGTTAATATTAACCCTTAGCAGTCGAAGGCGACTCAAGAGTCAAAACTTTGCTATACCATTATTAAATATATTGGTATCTAATCAATTGCTAAATATTTAAGTATCAGGTGCTACATCATTTTTTTCATATCCATAAAATCACAGAAATGTTTAATTTTTCAATTAAAACAGCCCCGACTGCAAAGAGTTGAATATACAATTAATCTCTTCCGAATGGAACCTTAATTTACGAACCTGGTGATTGTTTGTTGCAGGAGATACTCGTTCAAGAAACACGAACGTATAATAACGTTCTTCAACAATTTCAGTGATTTCCTCTGTGAGGAGGCGATGTGGCAGATTTCGGAGAGCATCAAACCGCGTGGTGGTAAAAAGGCCCAGTCGCAGAACTAGAATATATCTAACCCTTTCACTGCCTGCGTCTCGAAATCGAAAGGCTGAACCAATGAATTAGATCGTTTATATTTATGATATTTAGATAATCGCTTAATTGCAAAAATCAAAAATCGAAAATTATACAACACACTGAAGGCAGTGAAAGGGTTAGCTCGGTCTACCCCGTTTCAACAGCCTCTGTGAGGTTGTATTTTACTTTATGGGAATTTGAATATTCAGTCCATAATCGTGAAGGAGGATTGCGAAAGCTATGCAAAGCATGTGTTTAGATTAATTTGAGACTTGATGTATTAATTTCATTTAATAATTAATCGTATTGTACGAATATCGATTGAATCGAAACGTGTCGAAAGTTGCGAGAAGTTAGGAAGACTCTAAATGAATTAGATAGATCAAATAATGTCTCAAGCGCATTTTTGTAGATATTTTTTCCTTTTGCCATAAGATAGTGTGGAAAAATCATATTTGCTATGAACCTACGCAACATTTACTTAAAAAGAAAAACAATTATTAAACGATGCAGCTGTAACGATGCTTAACAATAGCACAAAGGGCGAGAGACCCTCACTTTAAACTATTCTATATGTATGTCTATATGAGAACTATTTATTTATTTCCTTTGAATCAGCGAATTGTAAAAAAGTAGTGGATGTCCTTCATTTTTTTAACTTATTTAGATATATATATATATATACATATATATATAAACGTCCATTATATAGCTTTAACGTAGGTAGAAGAACTTTTCGAACGTCAACAGTGAACTGTTGACTGCGCAAGGAAGAAACACCAATTCCGTTAATTAATGTAGACCCATCGTGGCTTCAGATAAGCGCCTGATCGTCGCGCTTTTCCGAGCACATGGTACGACTCGATCGTAACTGTTACATATACTATTGTATATGATTATATAGAAAACCACTTTTTGTTGGAAAACTTGTTAATAGGTATCCAAGCTTTCAGCTTTAAGTCGAGCGGTTACCTAGAGGTATAGGTAAATTAAGAAATGAAAAGGAAAAGAACCACAATCGTAACGGCAGAATTGAACTGAAAGGTTTTCAACGTCATCTTCTATTTTATCGCGATTTGAAGAAAAAGACATTTTGTATCTTTTAATACTAGCAAGGCTACGTTTAATTAGCTCTTTCAACTAAACGAAAGTGGGAATCCTGTTTTCTTACATGTATATGTATATATACATTCCGTTAAATCGAAGGAGTCGATTTATCGTTATCGAAGAAACTGAATTCGCGTCTCCGTTCAATTTATCAGAATTTAATAGAGTGCATCAAGTTTTAAAATCTTCTAAGAACGACACCGCTGTAACGATAATGGCTGTCTGTGTGCCTCATATTATAGGGTGAATGAATATCTGCCTATTAATTCATATTTCTCCGATTTCTCGTTTCTTTTTTTTTTTAGAAATAAATGTCTTGTAATACAAAACACTCGACGACAGAAGTATGATAACCGGGCTTAAGAGAATTTTAAAGAGTACTCTGTCATTTGCATGTTAACGCGTTACGTGTGTGCGATAACAACGGGTGTCGCACGGATTTATTATTCACGTTGGAAAGGCCTAAGCAGTTGATATAAATTAGTGTCGTCGGTCTATAAACATACGCAGTTTATTGAAATACTTACACAATACTTAAAAACCGGTCGTGGAGAAAAGCAGAATAGCCACGTCATTAGTCACCAAGGTATAGTTAGAAGTTTGCTATTACAATATTAAATATGATATAAACAGTTGTCAATTTTCAGGACATGCACCAAGTATACATACGTAACGTTAGCTTTCAATATCAAAGTCACCGGGATGTAACAGCCGATGAAAATTGTGATTACTTATAGATGCACTCCGTTAATATCGATGGTAAACATATAGGTAAAAGAAAAATCAAAAAAGAGAGTCGAACCTTAGTTACAAAATTTTTAACGAACCGTAATTGTTGCGCCGATAATTAAGCGAGGATCGTATACACACGTGCTACGATGAAAACTTGTTTCTTTCAACGTGAATCCATGCTGCGTGGTCGTGAGCGAATGTGGCTGATAAAAGAAACACATTTCTGTTCCGAATATAGTTGATACGTATAAATGATTCGTCTAATCTAAGGCTAAGAGGACCTTTAATTAACGTTGTACATAGTTTTCGATTGTACTCATTCATTTCTTGTACGTACGCGAGTGTCTTCTGTGTTATCCGTAATTGTATATATTATACACAAGTGTATTATCTTTAACTTATGCATGACATAATCGACTCATACATTTATTTTTTAAGTTAATCATTGTGAAAACACGTTCCGCGGAAATCCATGCAACCAAGTAACAACCAGCAAATTCTTTTACGACAATCAAACTTAAAATGTCACATCTCTATTTTCTAATCTGACATTTCATTCTCGAGAAATGATCGGAATTAGATCAATCGATCCGAGATACTGTTCGTATCTCGGAAGCAAACTCAGATTGTAAAGTAAGAAAGAAATTATTCGATAATTAGAATGAACGAGTATGCTTTACTTACTAGTTGATACGTGATTTGGATGTGAATCTATTATTTTCGATTTTGTTTTTCTCGTTTCTGTAATTTTTGTTTTAATACAATCATTGTCACAATTTTTTATCGAAAGTTCAATGCACCTTTTTTCTTTCACATCGTACCACCCTTAAAGGATCCCTGACATGAATGTATACGTAATTTAAGTTTCTTTGGTGCTTTTGTACATTTTATCAATAGTTTTACTCATAGTGCATTCAAGTTTGATAAGACGTTCCGGTGAATTGTAATTATGTTGATCTTCTAGTTAATTCTTCCTCGACTTACTGTGAACAGGATTTTCTTGTAAATTTCGAGTAAATATGTAAGCATTGGTTTTAAGGTAACTTTAACGCTAACCAAACATGAGTGAGATAAAACAGTGAATATGCAACGAAAAATGTAGTCTCGATCAGTCTATTTAGGTAGGGACAAGTAAGCTTCTTCACGGTAGGCAATAGCGCTGTGACGAAAAATGGATTGATTTAATAGTCATATTGATAATAAGATATTTTTGAGATTTTATTGCTTCAAGTTACTTGTAACAAAAACGTAAATATAGCTGTGTATCTGTGCTACGAGAGTTCGAATACCTGTACTTTGTGTGCATCGAGGACTTTTTTCTAAATTTGATCTAGCATTATTATTAGTATAATCAAATTCGTAGAGCAACAGAATTACCAAATGAAATTATTTCACGATTCAAAGTAACATAGTTATCGGATATATGTACATATATGTATAAACGTACTAGTTAAGCGAAATAAGGCAACCGCATTGCTCATTCTTTGGTTAGATAGCAAAGATCAATGTTCATGGAACTCCCTTCTAAATTCAAGTCCGAATATGTACATAATTTTTGAAACTTGCGTTGCAAACCCCTTCGTTTCTAATTAAAAGGATGATAAGCGAACAAAAAGGTAGAACGTTAAAGAAATATGTATGTACATGGGCAGACTTTCCGATGCGAACCGCAGCAGAGTTTAGTTTTCCTGTGACAGTCATCGATTCATAGGTCTCTGGCAAATATATCTTATTATCAATTATCTAATTTACGTTAAGAGGGTAGAGACTTGTTTCCAGGATTGCAACAGTTCGTTAAAGTTGGAGTTTTTCAATAGTCAAAAACTATTTTTGTCCTATTTTTACGTTTACGAGGCGTAATTTGCATTATTTATAGTTGCAGCTTTATGAAAATACAGTAATTCCGCATCCTGTGCACTTGCAATCCTGGAGGAACGAGTCCAGCCGCTTAAGCGGATAGATTGATAGTACCCTGTGGAATCCGATTAACCAGATCTAAGCTAGCATAGGCATAAACATAATGAATCTATGTTTTTTCTATCTTCAGCTGAACGTAGATAGTAGCTTCTAAGGAGACAGTCTGTACACGAAAATGGACTCTAAAGCAATTGCTGTTGAACTTGCTCTTACAATGCAAAGGAACATTTGCACATTGTGCGACACAATGAACGACGCTGTTTGATTACCACATAGATCAGTACTTCCATGGCGAGGGGTATTTGCACTTTAAAATGATAACATTGTACATACATGTATACATATATATTACGAATTTAACTTACTAATATATTTTCAAGATGAAAGAATGCAAGAATTTTAAAACACGGCTAAAACTCGAATCAAAAAAAGGGAAAACGCATGTGAGCGGAACAATCTCGATGGGAGAATCTATGGGAAGTGTGTTTAGGCGTTTCGAGATTAGTACAGAGAAACCGCACGTCAAATAACTCTCGCCGAAATTGAATTTAACGATGTTCTGAATGTATCGTTCTAACAAAGAAACAATAAGTAATATTCTTAGCGGATATCGATAAGCATCAAACAAGTAATAATTACTATTAATGTGTTACTGATCTCTTATCGCAAACAAAAAATATACGTGTAACTTTTAACGATTAAATAGATATGGTGGTAAGTATTAAACAAAAAAAAAATAAACTGATACCGATCAAACAAATAATCATAGCGATTATTGATGCTCTGGCCGACGTACGTTCGAAGTATATCAGTTGGGGTATCAGTCGTCGTACAAAACAAAAATCAACATATCCACATGGCACAGTATCGCTGTATAGAAAACAGTCAAAATGAACAATTTTACTTAGAATGGAGTCTCAGATGCAGTAGTTGGTTTCGAAACGTCGTTTAAATACCTTTCAGCTTTCATTGCTTTCTGAACGATCGTTCGTTTGTTTGTTCGACAGTATGCGTAATTTATTAATAATAATATTAGAATGCTGACACGGTCCGCTAACATTAGTGACACAGTAACGAACAGTTCTTAATTATCACAATAAATTTCTGGTTACATTGAATAATTGAAACGTTGCAAAAATTCGCTGAAAATGTGAACGAAAAGAAAATTTTATTATTAAATGCCAGCAACTAAACAGAACGATGTGTTTCTCTGTGATCGTATACTTTTTGAAAAAGAGTCATATTAAATTCGTTGTGTCAGGCTTTCCGAAAAAAGATGATATTGAACTTACATTTTGCAATCCGATTTTAATAATCGTCGTTACAAGCAAATGAATTGTTATAATCTCAAGTTTGGAAACCAATCTAACAGGTTCAATCTGCGATTCATGGTACTAACGTCTTCGGATTAATTCCTTAAATAAAAGCAAAAGTAATTGAGCGATCTTTCACTTAAATCTTCGGAAACGTTAATTTCATACGCGAAACAAATGTTCTGTGCGTTATTTAAGGGATTGATCCTGTTGTAGTACATATTCGAAGCGTGTTACAACTGCGAACCGAAATTTGTATCTTCGTCCCTCGTGGAGATAGCGACAAATTGATATCGAAAGACATTTATATATTATATGTGTCTAATCTGTAGGTATTTATATAGTCGATAGAACAGGTATAGATCGTTGATATTCAATGACACTAATCGCACTTTGACTTCTTCATTAATTATCCCCTGCCCCAAAAGTAATTTTTCATCGTGGTGACTAGAAATCGTCTCTGGCCACAAACGATAAGAATTTGTTTAAATATATTCTTCCCTAACTCACGAGTCACAGTTTTCTTCCTCTGGCTGTAAGCGACTGTCAGAAGATTAATTATCAGGAATAGAGAGTATATAGTCAGCGGAAGAAGTTGGAGGAGGCGAAGTGAATTAAAAGAGAAAATTAAAAAAAAAGAGGACGAACATTTCCGAACACAACTAAAAGTTCACTATATCATTTCTACCGACTATATCAACACGTAATCGTGAAACGTATGGGAAACGGAACACAATTCACTGAGCATATCATTTGTAAGCGAGCGATTACTATAATTATCATTGTACCCCGAGGTCCCCTTCAATTATTCTCCATGACGAGAAGAAGATGTTCCGACGATTGTGCCGAGGAAAGATACACGTAATGTTATTATGCTCACGCGTTTAATTGTGCGATTTATTGCGTATACCAGTCATATTTTTCTATGAACATTTTTCTTACTGTGCTGCAAACATGCGCCGTTTAAAGCCACGCGTTTATTTCGATGCGATTTACGCACGATTAATCCTAAGTATATACGTATATACTTATATACGATCATTAATTACAGATTGCCGTGGAATATATTTTCCTTCTGTTTCGTCGGTCTGCAACTATTGCGTGTGTTGGACATATGTTTGTATGCATACGAACGTTTTCGAACGAATGGTTTTGCTTCTTTTGTAATAGGTGTACGAAGAAGTGAAATAAAAATGTGTTAAAGTCAACGTGCCTTGTGATTATACACCCTGACGAAGTATGGCAAACAGATAACACGAATGAGAAGTTATTCGAGGGAACAGTATTATAGATGGAAATGTATTTATATGTAGTCCAGCACGAACTTTTGTTCTTGTTTAAAGTTAAAAATAAAAATGATATAATGTTATAGAGTAATGGAACAATTATATCTTTCTAACCGAATAAAAGTTATGAATTAGAATGAAATGGAGATTGAGGCAGACGGATTTCCGTGAAGGAAGAATTAAATAGGTAATGATATATATATATGGCAATATGACGTTTTATAATACTTTAAAATTTATAGAATAATTTACACATAAAGTATACTATATATAAAACTATAAACCCATTAATACAGTGCTGGCAGTTACGGGTGTTTGCGAAGGCGCGCTAGCTTGCCTTACACTCATCTCCCAAGTGTCGAGCAATTGGGACACAGAAAAACGACGAGGAAGTTTCGTTATACGCGCATTCAAAGCCTTCTGCACGGCGCAAAGGAATGTTGTAGCATACTCGTGAGGTGCCATCACGCAACGTGGTGGTGTTAGAGGGTAATCTGCTGGAACTGTAACCGACACTGGTGGTACACATGGAAGATGACGATCGTCTAGCCAACATATCAGCTGAATACATTTAGATCCGTTTTGTTGCGCTGGATCAAGACTGACCTGGACACAGTTTCAAATACATGATATAAGTATAGCCGTTAAATTACACAGTACAGGGTGTTAAGAAATGTTTGGCGTATTCTATATCTTCGAATCGATGGAGATCTGTAAAAAAAAGTTGCCGCAAAATTGTCCTTGACCTTGAATTTCAAGGTCAAACTTTTTTTTATTGTATTGTATTCCACACATCATGAGGATAAAAATTGTTCCCATAGTTCCTATAGTTCCTTTGACACTTTTTATCCTCATGATGCGTAGAATACAATACAATAAAAAATTTTGACCTTGAGATTCAAGGGTCAAGATGTAGAATACGCCTATGCTTGCCGAGACCAAACATTTCTTAACACCCTGTACAACATAAAAGTAGATGAATTACCTTGAACCGCTGGTCCAGCCGAGCTATTTCTCCCTGTAACACATCCGGAATTTCACTAGGAAATTCTTCTATTTTTTGTTTCTTCAGTGGTGGTGGTAGATTTCTATTTTTCACAAAAAAAAACAGATTGAATTAATAGCATCCCGAAAGAAAAAGATAACATAACTGGCACAGTTTCGAATGATTACACACTTTATTTCTGGACTGAATAAAGCTTCCAAGCATGGACCGAAGGTTCGTTGTAGCGTGTGATTCACCACTGGGCTTTGAAGATGCGTGCTTACTGCCTCCAGAAGCGGACTAAAGAAGTGATGTTCTTTTAGTGCTGCTGGAGGAGGCCCAACACTTGCATCGCTCCGTTTAAAATCTACTTTCTCAAGAACCGCCTCGCACTTCAACAGTGTGTCCATTGGCATGCGTTTGCTAGGATTCGATAAGATTTCTAGAAGTTTCTTCATCTTACTTAACTTATCGACATCTGCGAAATAGACATGGTTCGTGATACAGAGAGCAACGATTTTATATTACCAACAGAACATTTAAGAACACTTACTTCCTTCGTTACCCATTTTAGCAATCATTCTTCGTAAAGGTTCAATATATTTGCTCAACTGCCTAACTTTATCCCTGTACGCCTGATCTTCCTGTTGTGGACTCGGAGTAGCACCCACACCTCCAGGAGTGTTCAAAGAACTGCTAGGTGACGGTGCCATACCTAGGTTAATATAACGCCGTGTATTATTTTTATTCATTTATCTGCAATTATAGAAAAATTATTTTAACATACCGACAGATCTATTTTGACCCGCCATTATAGGATGTTGAGGACTTGGCGATGGAACTAATGCTGGAGATGCCACCATCTGATTACTACAACACATATTATGTATTGCTTAATGCTTTGAAACATGTACAGGTTTATTAATATACATGTAAAAAGTGTTTCAGAGTAACAACCTTGACGGTGCGCCCAAACCAGCTGGACTTGGAGCCGACGGAGATGGACTTTGCCTTAAAAATTGATTCGCTGCGATGTTTCTCGGGCCAGGAAATCCAGTATTTATCATTTCACCGGGCTAGAAATGATAACGTATATAAATGTCTCAGATAATTATACATATAGCGTTTTCATTAATCTAGAAAAATTTATATTCCACTAAGGTACCTTTCTTTGCATGTGATTCAGTTGCTGCTGCATTTGACCAGGACCTAATTGTCCCGGGGCAATTTGATTCATCTGCTGTGACATACTAGTTTGAATTCCGCTTATAGAACCACCGATCTGATTACCAATTTGATTGGACAATTGATTTTGCATTTGTGTCTGAAAAGGAACCTCATTGCTTATCTGTTTTGTAACTTATGGGACCTGTTAGTACATACCTGCATATTTTGTTGCATTTGTCCGGCAGCAATTGGTCCCATTTGATTGGCGACAACCTGATTCATTTGTTGAGGCATGTTTCCTTGTCCCATTGGATTCATTTGTGTTAACATCGAATTATTCTGCATCGTCTGAATTGGACCCATATGACTCATTGGTCCAGTGGCTTGAGCAGACATCATGCTCATACCTGGCATTTTATTTTGCATACTTTGCATGGCCATAGGTTGTCCAGGACGTTGATTTAAGCTTTGCAGTACTGGCAGAACAAAGAACAAGAAACAGAATTGCAGTAGATCAATTTATAGTAATGCTCCTAAAATTGATTGGGCTCCTGACTGAAAATTCACTAATTTCCTCTTTCTAGATATACTCACAGTTAGAAGCACTCTGTTTCTTTCCGTTTGTGTTGTAAAATGTATTGCTTTCGAATGTAACAGTATAATCGAAATGTAATTTGTTGATTTGAACTTTTACAAATCTATTTTTGAGGAGCATAGTATGAGGGTTAATGCGTACTAAATAATACATTGACTATATTATTCAAATAAGAGTGTATTATTGTAATTTTTACATAATATTTTAATTCACAATAATCTTATAAGAAAAATGTTAATTATACTGTAAACAACAAGTTTAGATAACAACATTAAGCGTAAACAAAAGATATTTTCTTCTTATAAGTATAAATACAAAAGTATCTCGAATCTCTTCAGGAACTCTCCGTAACAGAAGAAAATTCCCCATTCATAAATATATCTAATGCTTCCATTAAAGAAAAAGTAAAAAATATTTGCATCTTTTCTTCTAGTTTTTTAAAATGTATCTCCTTTTCTCTACTCTGTATATTGTAAGGATGTTTGTATTCGTATTCAAGATTAGTAATAGATAAATTGACATCTAATTCTAAGTGAACAATTATAACATCGTTGAGTGCGATTTTCTCTAAATCTACTGGCCAACCGCTTTCTTTGAACATTATCTTTATACTGGTTAGAGAGTCATTCATTTCAAATTCCAAGTCTTTGAATGTCTCTTTCGCTCCATCGAACAATTTATATATACTTATTAGCCTCCTTGTATATACTTTTATTAAACCTTTCCATTTACACATAAGTTTGAGTACTTCATTTCCAATCGGATTATCAGTACCTTCTCTTAATTTATTATAAATATTTAATGTTCCTGGTACTCTACTGCGTCCTGCACTGATAAACCATCTGCGTAATAATCTTATATACACAATTGTTATTTTAAATTTGATGTCTGGAATATAATCGTCATTATGCCGATAAATATAACAGACTTTATTATCTCTTAGATCAACCGCCATGCCACAATGCTTTCTGATCGCCTTTGACCAATTCTTTTTTTCACTAATTAATTTCTCCTTCCACAATTCATATTTTAATTCTTCATCTGCCCTAGACTTCGTGTATTCTAGGTATTCAGAATGAGTTTCTGATTGCTCTAAACAATCTAAGTTGTCTGAATCATAATAAGGCTCGCTATCTATGCAACTGTCGTATTGCGAGTAATACATATTTGTCAACCTCTTTTTCATTTTGTCGTATTGCGACTGATACATATTTATCAACCTCTTTTCAATTTGTCCACAACTCTATTACAATAATTCGAGATCAATTGTAGAGCATAGCAGATCGCCTTTATTTATATTCTGATTATATCATGGCGCGACCAATCGGTGTTGAGATATGAAACGGTTTCTGTTCGCGCAAGCGCGTCTAAAACCAGTGCTGGCGCACAGTGGTCCGGTAGCCCGCTTCTTGTGACCAAAACTATTGTAGCGTTATTTCAAGGTTTACTGTTATATTATTATAGTTCGTTGGACTCGTCTTGATACCAGTTAGAATATTATGAAGTAAAAAATATATGTTAATGCTTAAAAAATTGAGGTAACCTTGATTTTTTTTAAAGAATTTTTTATATTGCAATTTGTAGAACAGTGAATACTGATCAACTTTTGTTGGAAATATTTTTTTGTCGGATCATCGGAAATGTTTGAAAAATCGTGTTACAGTAAATCCTTAAGAGGCAAGGGGCACCACATGACATACCTATTCTATTTGTATTTATGAAAGATTTTTTTATGGTAACACTGATAAACATACATATGTATCAGTCTAACGCTTCAATTTTGCTATGATTCCAAGTTTCTTTCTTTTTTATTAATGTCTTTATTAAAAGACATTAATCAATCCCCATATATTTTTGTTGTTGCCATTCCATGTTCTGACTAGGCGCCATCTGGTCTAATTAGCTGAACTAAAATTGGCTCTAGACTTGCTTTAGACTCTGGCATCATGAATGGAATATGGGGAAATTGAATGCAATCACGGGCTGTCGTTTTTTTACCTTATACGAGCATATTTTGAGCTGCACAAGGGTTCATTTGATAGAGGATGATTAACTGCACCACGCTGCGCCCCATCATATCAGTCAAAAATGTCTATTTGTGACAGAAAAATACATCGGAATCTGCTGGTGTTTTCTCGATGTTTGCTCTACTTTGGGCTTATTTTTCTGTCACAAATAGACATTTTTGACTGATATGATGGGGCACAGCGTGGTGCAGTTAACGTTCCTCTATCAAATAAACCCTTGTGCAGCTCAAAATATGCTCGTATAAGGAAAAAAAGCGACTCTTAAGCAAATTGCCTCTTAAGCATTTGATTTGAAATTTACTTCAGAGGGCAGTTCCTTGACTACTACTTATTTTAAACAATTTTGTTCATTCATTATACTAAATATAGCCACTCAAACTTTGTTTTAATTTATATTTGCGGAACTTATATTCGTTTTAATTAAAACATACGACTTAAATAAATAGAGGAAGAACCAAATACACATAAAAACATGTTTCGTTTACATTTTCCTTTCTCAAGAGACACACTCGAGAAAGGAATGTGAAGGGTTGATAATCGAATAGTTCCCTTGTAAACGAATACTTTCATTTAAAGAGTGTATATAATGTAGCTTTTTAATTGCGCGTACTCACAGTTTGTAGCTGTATTCGCAGGCTGTTGCGGAATTATTCCTTGAGGATTAGGGCCTGGTCCGTTAATGTTAATCATTTGATTGTTACCGGTTCCCTGACGTGCCAGTGTTTGCAATGCTCCAATTGGATCTGGCATTCCTTGGTTTCCAGTACCTGCAGCTCCTGGTGCAGTAGCTCCTGCACCTTTCTTGGAGTCTAAAATAGAATTCCAATGTTCAGAGTAAATTAAGAACATTTAAATTTCATGGTACACTCTCGCTCAAAAGTATGTGGACACTTTGTTGCAAGTATAGTTTATTCTAATAGTACCAAATTGTATAATTTAATTATTAAAATCTCTTGAATAAATAACAGTTTCTACGGTACAGCTAATACTGTTTCAATCTACAATGATATATTAATGTGGTCTACTGTCTTCTCAAGACAATAATAATAATTATCGGTGAGATATCTAATGAATTATTATTAACTGTGTAAATTAGACCGTATAAAATTGTGGGAGAAATTATTATGATCTCTTCAGATTATTATGATGTAAACAATATTTATTACGTAATGTGTACGGTGTCAATGGACCAAATATCTGGCAAGAATATTTTTTACCAAAGGTCATTTTTTTCGGAGTTATCAAGGTCATCAGTGTTTTTTGGCACATAACTAAATTTTTTTTATCGCATCGTGTAACTGATCGAAAAATACGTTCATTTTCAAACATCAATCTTGATCTTTGAAAATTAAAGTTTTACCTAAAACTGATGTCTATCAAAATCGTAGGTTTTGAAGAGCGTGAATGTAAATAAACAAGCTTATTATCGCAACACTGGTACCTATCGGTTTGAAAACCCGATCAGTTCTGATTTATCTATCAGTGTATCAACGTACTGTACGAATTACTCGAGGCAAAAGAAAATTAAAACTTCAATTTTCGAAGATCTTGCCATCCCAATAACACGAAGAGATATTTAGGTGGCCTTACTGAAAATTACCACCCTGTATACCGTAGACATAAAAATGATTTTTTGTATTTATCGACACAAGGGTTGAAAGAACATTTCGATATACGAAACTCACATAATTTTTATTGAAATATACTGTCTGTACTGTGTAAACTAGACCATATAAAATTGAATGTAAATTCATCGAAGATTCATGAAAAATCAATGTGTTGTCCACATACTTTTGAGCAGGAGTGTAGTATATTACTCATGTATGCGTATTACTTAGTTCTCTGACGTGTAGAATCAGTCTGGCTACGAAGCCTAAATATTCTTCCTGAAATAAAGAAACGTTTCGCTATAATTAATTACTGTAATATTTATAATAAATGAAAAATAAAAACATCAATTTAGTAATCGTTATTACGCAGAAGTTATGAACATGTACGAACAGTTCGCAAAATAATATGTTAACGATTTACTGACATTAACGAAAATTATAAACAAACCTTAGTTTTTGCCTTTTGGAAAACATGATTTTCCATGTCAATACTATTTCTTGAAATGGGCATTCCAGACATCTGTACAGCTTCATCTCTGTGTGGAAAAATATTCGATAAATATATAAATTTATTATTCGTGCAGACGATTTCTTGATCGTCGTTGAAAAATCGTGTACACTGCACGACTCTTTTGTTGCTCTATTCTTTAACTTCATGTCGATCAAAATATTTCATCGTTATTAAGATATTTAAATATGTACACCAACTTACATTTTTGCTATTACACTTTGCCGAAAGCTTTGCGTTCTCCAAGAATTTTCATCTGTTGCCATTTTTATTATTATTTAATAATTAAGTAAATAATTAAAACAATCACGGAACTTTCTTTTATCAAAGCAGCTTAACGACTGAAGCGTCGTATAGATACATGTAAAGGTATTTATAAATAGCCTCTTTAATCACGTTTCTATGAGATCGATAGCTACATTATTCCATCTATATATATGGGTAGACACATTGTTCAGAGCATAGCACCAGTTATAGATACCAATTATCTGCTCGGAACGTTCTATAAAAATATGAAAAGCAAACTCGAAACGTTGAGTATATTTAATTAATTCGTTCAATGTTATTAAAATAATGTAACCGTTCTTTAAGATATAGTCGACAATTCTTAGATATTCGGCTTAAGTCCTAAGTAGAGAATGCTTTACCTAATATCACATCGAAACTGGGGATTGATTCATGAAAATGCAGTGGAACATTACTCGGTGGGGGTGGCCCTTTGGCACACGGACGATGCACACAACAAGATGGCGCATAGTTCTTTTGCACACAGCTCGATTGCGCACACGGTTCTTTTGCACACAGCATTATTGCGCACACTTGAATCCTTCACCACTCTCCGGGTATTCGTGCCATAACCAGAGGCAGTTGCATCTTTCTTTTTCTCGTGATAAGTGCACATTGCACCAGCCGTACAATTCCTCGCGTGTCGTGTCATTTTGTTTACTAACTTAGGCTTTTCCTAACCTATAAATGCATAGCGTTCGAATTCTGAGTTTAATCATAGAGTAGAAAATCAGAAGGTAGAAGGGACTTCTATCGGAACCTTTCAGACTCTTAGTTTCCCGCTTAGTTTTCGAATATTTCCACTTGTAGATAATTTAAAAAAATACGGAAGTACAATAGTTTTATTTATTAACAACGTTTTTATCTTTGTGTAGCACATTTATTTAATAGAATATATTGCTGTTTCAGATTTATCCATCGGCTACTGCAGCACAATCAACCAGACGTGTTATAAATGATTAGAATATAATTTATATGTACATGTACAAAACAATCATTTGTTGCATGAATACGAAATGAATAAATAAAGAGAGTGTGGTAAACGTATTTGCGGTTTTATTTGTTGAATCCCAATCTTTTCCCGAACATCCGATTTGTCGTTGAGTTCCACCACTGAATTTTCGACATTTCAAGCGTCCGACTTACCGTTGAGTTGTACTACTGAATTTCGGATTCCTCTTTCGATATCATGTTCTCCTAATACAAAGTTTATTTTTGAGATTTTCGAAAAATTTTCGACCGTTTGACTTGACGTTGAGTTGCACCCCTGAATTTTAAAAATTTTCGAGCGTCTGACTTGCCGTTGACTTGTACTACTGAAAATCCGGATACCTCCTTCGATATCATGTTCTCCTAATACAAAGTTTAATTTTCGAGATTTTCGAAAAAATTTCGGAAATTTTCGACCGTCTGACTTGACGTTGAGTTGCACCCCTGAATTTTAAAAATTTTTCGAGCGTCTGACTTGCCGTTGAGTTGTACTACTGAAATTCCGGATACCTCCTTCGATATCATGTTCTCCTAATACTTAGTTCATTTTTCGAGGTTTTCGAAAATTTTCGCCAATTTTCGAGCCTCTGACTTGTCGTTGAGTTGTACTACTGAATTTTCGAAATTTTCGAGCGTCTGACTTGCCGTTGAGTTGTACTACTGAAAATCCGGATACCTCCTTCGATATCATGTTCTCCTAATACAAAGTTTAATTTTCGAGATTTTCGAAAAAATTTCGGAAATTTTCGACCGTCTGACTTGACGTTGAGTTGCACCTCTGAATTTTTAAAATTTTTCGAGCGTCTGACTTGCCGTTGACTTGTACTACTGAAATTCCGGATACCTCCTTCGATATCATGTTCTCCTAATACAAAGTTTAATTTTCGAGATTTTCGAAAATTTTCGTTACTTTTGGACCGTCTGACTTATCGTTGAGTTGTACTACTGAATTTTAGAAATTTTCAAGCGTCTGACTTATCGTTTACTGGTACTACGGAAACTCAAAAATTGGAGAAAATTCGAAAAGTAGTACAGATCAACGATAAGTTGGAGGAGAGTCAAGTGGGAACTTGGTAAGGAATAGGTAATTTAATTGATATATTCGCAGACGTATTTTACTGTATTCCCTTTATTAATTCATTCTACATTTATACATATACATATAAAATAATTGTTTTTTAAATATGCATAACTTGTAAAAAGAGAGGAGATTGAGAAACTGCAGGACATACTCTGCTGTCTTCTTTGGTAGTGTTCTCTTCTCAGCGTGTCCTCATCGTCGTCGATGAAACCGGAAAATAAGAAAACAGAAAATGAGAAAACGGAAAAACCAGAAAATGAGAAAACAGAAAACCAGAAAACGAACTCATGAGAGTCAAACTAACCCCGCACGCGATTGCGGCCTCCCGCGACTCCCCGTACTCACTCACGGCCCCATCCATGTGCGCAATAATGCTGTGCGCAAAGAACCGCGTGCGCAATAATGTTGTGTTCAAAAGAACCGCGTACGCAAAAGATTTGTGTGCCAACGAAGATCTCTCTTTATAAAAAGGACTGTATGATTATTATATCTATATAGTAGAAGCCAGCTATAATGTGGAAAATATTGCCCTTGAAGAAGGACGATTATCCTCATATAAGTATAGTGTGAGCGAAAGAATCAAGACTATCCTGAGTTTGCGCGCGTCAACATATTTGAACAGAACCTATAGCTTATTATTTATGAAACTCGATTGAAACCCAATTTTACACACGTTTATTATATTTTACACAGTAGAAATAAATCCATAAAGCTGGCGAACCCTGCCTGGGATGCCGACACCAACGGACCTCACAACCTTTATCTTTTACACTTTACAAACGACCGTATCTCAGAAGTGTTACAAACATTTCTCAACGCGATACAATGCCGGCATTGGAAGATATCGCTTACATTGAATGCAATGTAATAATTATATATAAAATAGAACATTTTGGAGATAACGCTCAGATCTGTACAACCGAGAAATTATACATTCATTGTGTATACATAATATGTATATATATAATATATATACACCTCTATTCATGTAAATCTATTAGAAATGTACATATACGTTAGTTTTTTTCCGTATCCTTAGTGTTTAGGGGCATGTTTTAAAGACTGTCGCGCTAACACCACGAATGAGTAGTTAGGATAGTTAGTCGCGTGAAGATAAACGAACATGTAACCGTGAACCGCGACGATCATGTAAAAGCTATGCTAGAGAGACAAAGACAACTCGGCGATTCTAGAAATAATAAAGTATTATCATCTGATGAGATTCGCAATGATGAGACTCGTGGGAACGAAACGGATAAAGACGTGCTGCATTGTCATATGCACACTTAACAATTGCTCAATGTACTGTTAAAGTTCCTATAGCCAAGGAACAACATTGCATTCTTCCAATATGTAGACGGCATACGTAGAATGCTTCCAAAAACGGTTCAAGCATTTTTCACTGTATTCGTAAAATTCAATTAAAATCACGTAAACAACCACCTCTACGTTAATTTTACGTTGCACGAAAAGCAATGTAATTTCGCATAGAAAATGTATATATATATATAATCTCCGTATCCGATTGAATAGTCTAATAAGATTCATAAAAATACAGTGGAAAATATTCAAACTGTGTAACAATCACCTTAGAAAACATTCTGTACAGAATATATATTAAACCTGTTTAGTACCGCATAACAGTTTAGCAAAACACTCCGTTTTTTGTATTTACAGCTATGTTTACTATATCGCTCACTGTACCGATAGATTTGCTTGTATTCGTCTTAATAGTACATATTAATATCATTACATCGACGCCCTATCGTTTCTATACTTTTGATTAATACATAACGTTGAGTCAACATCTTTGACATCTTTCTATCTCCAACGGGCCCGAAACAATATCGATAATGGCAAATAATACTTTACAATTGATAAATATATATATATGTTCAGTGTCGGTAAACGTTTGCAAATGTGCACCTCGCGTATTTACAATTTTTCTTTAATTTATTTAACGCCTGCCGTTCTTGATTTTTGCCATAAATAATAATAATAATAATAATGTTATTATGCTACAACACTCGTTATTCCTCATCAGTTTTTTGGCATAGGAACCTTTCCGACTTCACGCATTATCGAGCTTCTTTCTAATCAACGATACTAATACTGTTTGTTTAAATTATGCAAATACGATTCGATCCTCATGGCAGCATCTAAGATATCTTGAATTAACATACATATGTATATACGTGTTTCACGTGCACGCGTGTTCTAAAGTCATCGGTTTGCCGACCAGCTGAGCCAAGTCGGCTGATTATTATTGCATTTTCTTTACACAGAGAATAATTACTGACGGTATTTGCGCTGGAATATTATCACATCAAGCTTTATAATTTGTTCCACTGTTGACACTTCAATATTTACATTCGCGACAATGAACTCTCCCACCTGCCGTCTTCGCCCATTCGACTATTCTTGGGAATTTCTTTTTCATTGAAAAAATTTTGACTTTCGTTTAAAATCTCTACTGATATATTCGATATATCAATCTGATAATGCGAGCAATACTCGTGGCTGGCTTTTTTTCCGTCTTCCTACAGAAACCTCTGTAAAACAACTGAATTAAATCATCCACTTTCCATGGAAAATTGCCACGGAACGTGCCAAGACACAAAACCATGTCCGGTTCACATAAAATGCTTCTACAAAACGGTGTAAATTACAAATACATAATTACAGATTCTTATATACAAACGTACAGTCTCGTCATGGAATGGTATGACAATATATATTATATATTATCACTTAGCTTAGATACCCTTAGAATTGTTGTCTTTTGCGACTATGATACAAATATGTTAAACTAAAAAGTACACGTTACTGGCGAATATTGAACAATGTCGATGATGGCAGAACAAATAATAAATCCTGTTAAAAAAGAAAATTCAAACGACGATTTACCGTTACAAAACGTAATTTACGCGAACTCAAATAAATGTCATAATTGGACTGCGGATCTTTATGCAAAATAAAAATGTTCAGCGATGATGCCTAATAGTTTTTTTTACACCTGAAAACGATATAAGCAGTCTAGTCGCGATTAGACTACGGATTTTATGCATTTATGACGAAAATGGACACGTATAATTTAAAGCAGTGGACGAATTAAGAAGGCTCAAGGACATCAGTGTATTAATTTCTATTTGGCTCCTGTGTCTTTGCAATCGATGTAAACACTTTCTTATTTTGCGTAAAGATCCGCAGTCTAGTCCGATTCGCATAACGATCATGCATCACGAGCGGCCGAATAATTACAACGAGAGATGAGATCGACGAAACCGTTTCGCAAGGGTCAAGAATAAAAATGACTGCCTATATGTCTTTTTCCTGCCTAAAAGCAGACTTTCGAGGATAGCGGAAAGGGAAATCCCTATTTGAAAGAAGCTCAGTTCAACGCGTGACTGTTTCTACGTCTTAGGAACACCCTGCTATTCACCGGATAAACTCTGGTCAAGAGTATCAATGAGCTGCCAAGAGCAAGTTTGACAGGTGCCTGTCGACCACCCGGCAATCTGATAAAAACAGTGGCTACAGCTGCGACACCGTCGTCGGTTGGTTCAACCGCGATAGGTCTCACGTCATTGTGAAAGCTACCTAACTTATTGCGTTTACTTTTTCGCTGTGGCGAACTTGGACTGCAATCGTTACCATCGCGATCGTAAATAATGGTAGCTGACGCGAACGGTCTCTTGGCCATGTGTAACATCTCGACAACGTGTCTCCTGCGTGCTCTGCGAACGTCAGCTGCTTGTTTCGCTTTCCAGGCAACCACGCAGGCAGCCAGGAACAAAAAGAAACACGAGAAAAATACAGAGAAGAAAACGAAAAGGTCGATGTGCAATTGATCCTGACGGAAGAAAATCATTCCATAGGAAGCTCGACCGCTTATTTCCGAATGAACAGGATCGATAGCTCTGAGGGCGATGTGGAATTTCGTTTGATGGAGCTCGTGCTTGTCCTGCGGTAAAGTTAATACCAGTCGATTCGTCAGATTCCTTACTACCAAGATCGTGTTCCTTTGCGCAATCGTTAGGAAAGTAGCGAGACTTTTTGCATTGCATTCCATTACGATGTACTGAGGACCAGTGTTCCAGTTTGGCTCGGGAGTAGTGCTGTTCGAACCGTACGAATACATACTGTGCGAATGATACTCGACAACTCTCATTATGCTACGAGTATGTTTGTCGAACCGTGTGCTTCCTGATTCTTTGCGCCATACGAATCTACTGTCCAACTCAACCTAGAAATAATTTTTCTCTTTATATCGATCGTGAAATATTAAGATATTAGATAGGATTTGATTTTATCGGCGCTGCGGTTCGATCATATTCTACACACTAAAGCAATTTTGTGAGGATACCCAAATCATTTCGGTTCGAGACCAACGTTTGCTATTAGGAATTTATAATAGTTACTATTTCTAATAACGAATTTCTATACCCTAGAAATCATTTGAAAAATCATGGAGAACTCGGCGTTTCGTTAACGGGTCAGCGAAAGATACATTTAATTAAACTCACATCCTGATACCCAGTTGTTGTATTCAGATTGACGACGAAAGAATCGTCGCGGGGACTGAAAAACAGATCTAAAGCTCCATGAGTTACGTCCACCATAACTCTGATGTCAACGTTCATGAAACGAGGTTGCACCATGTAGAATACTGTCTGACCGGGATTTAACGGTTTCGGTTTCATTTTGCATTCGTCTGTAATCCATTCGAACGATAAATAACAAAGGACTAAGAAAATTATTAGAGAACACATAGTAACACATTATTGGAGGAGTACAAACCATAGGATCCTCCAGATATAATAGAACATTGCAATTTGAGAAAAGTAATGCTTAGTTAAAGTGCTCGGTGCACGAATACAATTAGTTTTATGTAGTGAAAAAAACTTGTAACAAATATTATGGGAATGGGCAATGAATTTATGCAACAGAATATTTTCGATGAAATATGGAGAGCAGAATGATGATGATGAAAAAAATGATGTATTGAAATGGATTACCTATTAATTTCGAGTCGAAACACATTTTGTTATCGACTGTTACTGTTTTGTAACATTGATGACCCATTGTTGGATTGCCGGCATAATTTTCCTTGCATTTGCTGCATTGCACCATCCAACATGGCGGCGCACCACCAGTATTCGTACCTTTTATGGGACCACTGGTACACGATGAATTACTTTCAGTGTTATTGCCACAATTGCATTTCTCCCCCGTCACAGGGTCGCAAGTGAATCCATGACCATGGCATTCGCAACTGAAAAAATATTTCGTCGATATACAGTAAAACTATTTTTTTATGACTTTGTCGACCGCGTCGAAAGTACAAAGGATGCCGAACGTAAAATACTAACGGTCGACACACATCGCGAAGATCTTCTGTTCCTCGGAAGTAACCCGTCATGCATTCGCCGCACTTGTCGCCCTTTGTATTATTTCCACAGTTCACGCACTTCGCTTTGGATACAGGCCCTTCGACCAATTGCTTCTTTAATAGCTCTATGGACATTTTATTTATAGAATTCGGATCCTAAAAATAAAATTGATCTTTCAAATTCACTCGTTACTTATGTTACACGTATACTTGGAAACAAAATGGGTATTACCGGCACAGTCATACTCTCGTTAATACAAATTCGAGTATGCCCGTTGCAGTATTCCAAGCATGGCACGCATTGTCCGTTATCTGTTGGATTTCCAACAAATAAGGGTAAACACTTGTCGCATTGGGGCCCCATTGTATTATTATGGCACTCTAAGCAAACGTCCAGTTTATCTGGACCGGCACAATTACTATGACCGTTGCACTGGCACTGAATCGAACAATTGGCACCTACGTAACCAAAATCGCAACGGCAAACATTTGGCTCTACACACGTTCCCCGGACGCATCCTTGCGTACACATTGGTACACATATTTTTCTAAAAAGGAAAAGTACAATTACACACGTACGTGAGAACATGTTTAGCCCTTTTTATTGTATCTTATCGAAATCTTACCTTCCAAATTCATTAAACGATGCTGGCCTGAAAAAAGATATAAATAAATTATATGAACTCTACAGATGATACTATCGATTCTAAGGAAGACAAAAAATTACGTTTCAGTTTTGTATCCATCGCCGCACATACATTCGAATCCTTCTACCAAATCAAAACATTTTTCACTTTTCGGCGAGCATGTATGGTGACCATTGGTACATTCGTTTTCCGGAGGACACCGTACATAGTGCCAAGAGAATACTGGTTTCGACGATACGCTTGGAATTAACATTGTTACGTTGTCTGGATTTTCGAGTACTTCCGCGTAATGTGGAAATAACGTAGTTATCAGTGCTGAAATCATGCGTAAGCAAACAGTTCTTCCATTTGGATACTAAATCAATTGAAACAATGTTATTGCTCTTTAATAATTATCCTTACGTGGTTCCGTCTGAGGAAATTGTTGATAATAAAGCATTTCGCAGGTACCACCAGCTGGATGATCTGTAGGTGCTTCGAGCGAACCCTCCGTACATATTCCTTGACCAGTTATATTAGCTGAATCTAAAGAGCACCATCCACAATGCGAATGTTTCAAACATGTACTACATTGCTTGAAAACTGAGCACGGCTCAGGACAATGATCAATATCAGAATTACGCAGTACTAAACCACATACACCACCAGCACAGTAAAGTGGTTGATACGATGGAGAAATGCACTGAAATACATTTGTTTTATAATTGTATCATGTAACTCATTGCTTCATGTTATTACAGTAAAGTCGCGATCTAGCTCCCTGAGGATCTCCACGATCACTATCCCTTCGCCCACCCCTTCCACTAGGGGACATCCCTGTGTTTCGGAGAGCTGGTTTGTGTTTCCATGCTGTCCATGTTGTATTTTCGGCGCGGACGACGCAGTCATAAAAAAAAAACAGTTTCCCTACTTACACGATCATTGTCCCCGCTCGGAACAAGCGACGGAAGCTAGGTCGCGACTTTACTGCACTGTTATATATTTACTTCGTTGAGTTGCGTTGACCATCTACACTCCCGCCATCCTCCCTCAGCACCTGTACCCTTCAGACATTCTTTGCAATCTCTATGATCAGCGCATCGTTTTTCGCACTGCGAAAAGTGGCTTTTCACTTTTTTACTGGAGCCGAAAATGTCATCCAATATGCAATTCCAATCGTACATAGGTTCACTAGTCACTGCAACTGCTAATCAATCCAATGACATTTAGGAATTTATTAAAAACTGTTTATAGATGGACAGATAAGCAGCACTGTATTTTAGACTATTTCTATAACTTACAAGTCTCCTGGACCTGCCGTCTCCATGCGCATCCGTCAAGATTGTTGCATTTCTCACAATCGCTTGCTGCACACTGTCGTTCGGGGCACTCTTTTACATCTACCACCGATGGTTCTCTGGTATCGCACTTGTATAATTCATCACAATCTTTTTCGTCCGGTATGCACTTTCCGTGTGTACCAATCGTACAGTTCGGACACCACTTACATATCGGTTCCTCACCTTTATAATATGGCCATTCTGCTAAACACTCTGTACAAGTTCGAAAGTTCTGACACTTTCTAGTTGCCATCCATTTCGAGTCACAAACAACTCCGTTCGATACTTGAGCTTGGCTAACGTTGCTACATCTGAAATGGAATGTGTTTTTACCACTTTTCTAATCGACGCGTAAAACTTGTCGAAACAAACATTTGATTTACCTTTTAGTCTTACTATCAGATTCTTCATTCGAGAAACAAAAAGAATCATTGTTTCCACTGAATGTAGTAACAGAGCAAAAGGAGCATCCGAAATACTTTCTGCAAGTTAGTTTATCAGTCCAGAGTTTGCACAAATCCTCAGGTATGTTTATGAGAGTAACATGACTTTTGATTCCCCCATCGAAACCGCCAACAACGTACACAGCGTTCGATTCTGGATCAGCATGAGTCATTGCGTGAGCATACGCTGGCGGCGGAGGACTTCCAATTACCTCCATGTCTTTTGTTATCAAACGAATCCATAAATTACAGGAGTATTTATATGCGATCAATGAGTCGGAAGTATTGTGAGGATTTTGGCGTCCACCAAATATAACCATATACTCGTCGGTAGTAACCGCGGAATGTAGAAATCTAGCTTGTGGCTGTAACGGAACAATACTGTTATCATTCTAATCTGTCTCCTATACAATAATGAATAGACTGCGGATCTTTATGTATTCATAAAAAAATTAATTGGGTAAATATAAAGCAGTAATGGATTAGTAAAATTCAAGAATAATGTATAATAATGAATGCAGAATATTTTTATTTTGCATAAATATTCGCAGTCGAATAATAAATAAACGTTCTCTCACCAAACTATTTCCGTCGGTAAGATCATCATCGAATGGTGGAAGTACAGACCATGTACCACTTATATAATTTAATGCATATAATTTATTCGAGATAAATGTTCGATTTATTGCATATGTATATCCACCGAAGGTATAAAAGCTATCCGACTGACTATGGTACACTGTCGAGTGACCATAAACTCCTAATGGTCCATTGCCAACCGTGTTTATAGTGTCCCATGTTTCTGACTCCAAATTGAATTCCCATACTGTGTCCAGGTAACCGTACTTGGGACTAAATCCTCCAATCAGTATCAAACTTTCTGTTTCTCCGTTTCTACGTAAAGTCAACGTGTGTCCAGCTAAGGGTGGTGGTTCTCTTTTCGATTCCTCCTGCATAATTTGCATCCATCTCTGATTTTGCAAACTGAACTTCCAGAAATCGCTCAACGTATTGTTAGACAATCCTTGAACGTCTTCTTCTTTCATCGACAAGCCACCATAAACGTATATCTGTTGTCTACTGTGGACTATCTCCGTTGCGTGAAAGTATCTGCCTTGAGGCATAGAGGCTTCCGAAGTAGATTCCACGGTAATAGGCATCCAGGTGTTATTTTTAGTATCAAAAAGTCGAATATCATTTAGAGGACCATGGCTAAGTGAATATCCGCCAAACATCCATAGGCTGCCTCGTCTGTCCGCGACCAACGTGTGACCGAATCTTGGTAGTGTTTTTCGTAGATGATCCAAATGGTCTGCCAAATATTCCGAGTTGAACAATTCAGTAAATATCAGTTGATGATCTTTGATTTGAATCGAACAATCACGTCCTCCGTATCCAGGTGTGCAAACGCAACGTCCGTAGCCCTTATCGCAAGCTCCTTGTTTATTACATGACGTACAGTTGTTCGGACATATCTCGATGTCGCAATTAATCCCTACGAAACCGGCTTTACACAAACAATTACCGTTTCGGCATTCCCGGTTTCCAGGACAATTGTCGCACGTCATTATTATGTAACTCGCGTTGAAACCTTCGACTTCGTCCAACTGTTTGTAGTGTACAGTAAGAAATCCAGACTTGGCTTCTACCGTTACCGGATAATCTGTACTCTCAGTACAATAAACACCTAACAGCTGACTTTGATGACTGGTAGTCGAAGAAACGAATTCGGGAAGGCCGTCGTACACGTAAACACTATTCTCTTGACAACTAACATTAATGTCATCGTGTATAGTAAATTGTATTACACTCTGTGATCCTGAAAGCATCGTGTCCGATGAAAGATCCGTTTTCGGACTGACTATCCAGAGGCATTCTCTCGTCGGCGATTCTCCAAAATGACTTTCCCACAACGACAATTGCGAATGTCTACTGCCGAGACCTTGTTTACCAGTTCCTTCTCCTCCCAACATACCTCGCGATATGCAACCGTAATAACACATTCCACCGCTTCTGGGATCACCGTAATACCCTTTCTTACAACGCTGGCACATATCTCCTTGTGTATTATCGCGGCAGAAACATATGCCAGTTTGTCGATCGCAAATGTCTAAGTTTTTATCTCCGTGTTCGTTGCAGTTACACTTCTTGCAGCCAAGCGGTGTTGTAGCATTCCCATAACTACCCGCTTTACACTCCTCGCAGTATCTGCCTGTGGTCCAGTCTTGACATTCGTCGCAGATGCCTGGCCCTTGTACGCAAGTAGAATGATTGTAACAACCACAATTCGTTCTACAGTCCGGTCCTGTCCAGCCAAGATAACATTCGCATTTGTAATCGGGTGCTTCGCTGCAGTAACCGTTCACACATTTCTCGAAACATGTTTTCGTGCAGTTCTCTTTACCGTCCCCGTTGAAACCTCTTCTGCACTGACAACTGAAACTACCGTGGGTGTTGGTGCATAACGCGTCAGGATGGCAATCGTGCAAGCCCAAGTCACATTCGTCGACATCTGGGCATTGAGCGTACGCCCAACCAGATTCGTCCGCCTCCAACGTAGTGTTTTGGTATTCGTTGATCACCAAGCTACAATTAACATGCGGCTGATTGAAGTCTCCTTGCACGCATGCTCCCAAAATCGGATTTTCCAGACTGTAACACCAACCGCAACTCAACGAGTGTAAACAATTTGAACAGTTCGTGTGTCGACTGCAGCTTTTGCATTGATCGTTGCCTGTTAAGGATGATCCCGATCTTGAGGTTACTCCCATAAGCCCGGCTTGATCCATCCATTCCCGGCACAAGCCAAACTGATACTCGGACGTGTACACTGAGAAAGAAAAGCATTCTTGCGTCGCTTCACACCACACGCATCTTCCACGCTCGTCTAAGCATTGCGTGCAATTCGAACGTTGTCTGCAAGGAATGGGGCATTGATCGAGACTGACAACAGCATTCGGCAGTCTACCTATTCTTGCGCATCGAGCCTCCTCTGTCCACCATTCGCACAAATTACTACCCACGCAAGATTCACAGGAAATGTAATTGGAACAGTTAGCACAAGCCGAAGGTGTGATAGTCAGATAATGCCATTCACGAATCGGATTGCCATCCTCGTCCCATTCCATGTCGGCTACACAACTTTCTGTTTCGTTGATGGAACGCGAAAGGCATTTATTAATAATATCACACCAGCCGCACGACGAGTCGGTTAAACAGTGAAGACAGTTTTTGTACTGATGGCAGGATCCATTTTGATATGGTTCAAGATATTCAAATGTAAACACTTTCAGATTCTCGGTTTTCTTGTTATGGGTGATCTCCATTTTGCTCGCGTACGCGTAACTGGTGGTAACCATTCGTTTCGATTCGAAATCTAATAAATATCGACCTGGCATCAACATCATCGGATGTCCGTCTGGCCATTTCATTGGTATACATTGTGATGTCTCGGCAGTTAAATTTGCGACTAATTCCTGAAAATATTAGTCCAAATGAAAGTGATCTTACACATAAAATAGTGAACGATGGTTCAAATTATTCGTGAAAAGTTTAAAAGCAATTTTACCAGTTCTTCAGGATCACTGCTCCGCGATACATGAAGTGTTGCGCTGTTATAACTAACGCAAATCTTTAAGTGTTCTACCGTATTGTCCCAAAAATACTGTGGAGGTCTTAAAAACCCAATTAACCTAGCTATCATTTCTCCACCAAGAGCAGACTCGGTTTTTGCTCCTTGCATAGACGGAACGTTAAAGTCAACTGTTGTAGCATTGACTATCGTTACCGAGTCCGGCTGACTAAAATTCACTGGAGGTTTATACTTCAAGAATGTTAATCCTGGCCTTTTATCCATTTCACGACACTCTTCTACTTTAATGATCTCTGTTCCTTTCGGACCCCACCATCCAGGTATCTGAGATAACGTATCGTCTCGTAAACCGCAAACCCCGTAATTATCATCTTTATGGTGACACCGTGCGTTCTGAACGCACCAAGTACAAGTTCCTAAATTTAACTTGTTGGAAATTGATTTTTTACCACGTGCGGTTGTACCCCAGCCACCGCCGGGTTGGCCATGTATCAAACAAGAATGACAATCTCCAAGTGCAGGACAAACGCCTGGGCAACGAGTCGTCTGAAGATTAGTTGTGCAGTTACTACCAATTGTTCTACCGTAGCATATCTGAAACAAGTAAAACGCGCATGAAATTACTTTTTAAAAAGGGATACAGTAGGTTCTCGCTTATTGGGATTCCTATCTTGATAAGAATCCGAGTTCGTTACGCGAAGTACTACAGTAAAGTCGCGATCTAGCTCCCATCGCCTGTTCCGAGCAGAGACAACGATCGTGTAGGTAAACTATTTTTTTTACGGCTGCGTCGAATATACCTACTGTACCTAAAATATCAATCTTAAAAAATACCTCGTCTGCTGAGCACCAACCGCATTCAGGATTAGCTGAACATTCCATTAGACTTTTATGCCTCGAACATATTTGTTCGGGTTCTGTGTAATCTTCGTCTCCTGGCGCCAACATCGGTGGTAACGTGTATCCGAGCAAATCTGCATTAACATTTCCATGATAACCACCGACTAATAACAGAGTGTTTCCACTGCGAACATCTGCCGCGTGAGCAAAGACCCCCTGTTGTTTCGGGTAACGGGAATCTAAAAATCACATCAAATATTAAACAGAAAAAGAACAAAAAATTCCCAATACTTGCTCGAAATCTTGGATAAACGGATTGAGGTTTTAACTTACCTTTGTCATTTAAACCTAACACGTCGTGACTTACCCAGGCGTGGCAGCCCAAGTGATACAAATACATCTGATTATCGTAACAAATTTCTTCTTTATTATGTCTATGAGAGTATCCGCCAAATACTACCAAATAATTTCCTGTAAAATCAAGTCAGCGTTACAGTGTATAAATGTAAAAACAGGAATGAATTGTTTCAGTGGCAGAGGTGTGCGAGAATCCGGAAACCAGTCTCGATCCCTAAAAAATTCTCGTCGCGTCCCTAATCCGACGTTTTCCGGTTCTAGCATACCTCCAGTTAGTGCACTCACCTATAATATTGCAAGTATGAAATGCCCGTTCTCTGGGAACATACGTATCCCTTAAATGTGCTCTTGGATAGTGAATTTCAGACCAAACTTTTCTATCAAGTTGAAATACAAACATTCTATCCGATAATTTACTAAATCGTGCTACGCTAGCCACTACTCCCCCATAAACTAACAGAGAGTTAGTGGCACGGTGGTATACAGTTGAATGAGCAACTACGCGTACGTCCAGTTCTTTACCTCCTCGAGGATGTACTTCTCTCCACCTTTCTGTAGTTGCAGTAGGATCAGCTGAAATCGAAATACATTGTATAGAAAACTTTTCGAAAACAATAACTGGCACAATGTAAAAATGAATTGTTCATTTGTGCTTTCATAGAAACGAATTAAGAACAAATTTCATGTACATACTTACATAAATTCAATTTAATTGTATAAAGACTAGATGAAAATTCCCCATCAACTGTACTACCACCGAAAAGGTAAATATGATCATTCGCTAAAGTAAGAGTGTGTCTTGTCAATTGTGGTGGATAGAACGGAGAATTTTTAGCTCGTAACGTCCAAATACGCGTGTTAACATTATAATGCCACAATTCATTTGATAAAGAACCATCTTGCACTTTCCCTCCGTATATTACAAAACCGTCTGAAAACAATAAGATCACAAATTATATGAAATTTTCTTTCACTTGCAAACATGTGTATGTACAACTAATAGAGGTGTGTGAAACCCCGAAAATGTCGGGTACCCAATTGGTCGACGCGAGTTGGTCCTCTAGAATATATCGGGACTGCTGAATATTCTCGAGAATCCCGAAATTTTCGAGAACCTGCCCCAATTCGAATAAAATTCTCGATCCGATCCGACATTTTCGGGTTCTTGTACACCTCTAGTAACTAACCATTGTATCTACAAGCAGCGTGACCATAACGCGGGCTTGGTTTAGGCAATTCGTCAATAGAAGATTTCGTGGATTCGTCTTTAAACGATTCGTCGGTTGATGATTTAGGCTCTTCGATAGAAATATTTTCTTGAACAGGGCCTTCAACGCTTTGCTCTTCCCAATTTGATATACCACTTTTTATATTCGAAGCATGAAGTTCTCGATAAAGATCAAAGTCTTCAAGATTCCTACGATGTCTAATATAGTAATAAAAAGAAAGAAGATATTTTTTGAAGCAATGATCAGTACTTAAATGAGATTTAATAACATCAACAATATTCAATTCGTTTACCTTGTTGTTTGTGCATATCGAAGTTTTGTATGCCTAGAGTGTTTCCTTCGTAGATCGTCGTTTCTTTCTATTCTAATTGTACTTTTACTTGCTTCGCTATCTCTGGCTTCTTGAATCTTTCTATCGTGTGCTTTGTGTTCTGGAGTATTTCTAAATTCTGGCCAACCATGTCCATTTTCTGAGTTTCCATGGTTACGTAGACTAAAAGTATTATTGTCTTTAATACTGTAGAGTACCCTAAACATGAGGGATGATCGATGAACACCGTATAACTCTTTTGCACCTGCATCCATTCGTTCTAACTCGGTACCAATGAGCATAGGATCTAAATATTCTGCAGATGAGGTGCGTTCTATTCGGGAAGGATATATCACATTAGATAGACATTATAGAACATATGATGTAATCAATAAATTATGACACACAGTTATAACGACATACTAATTAATAATTCAAACAATATTTTGAATAACGGTGTAGCAATTTTCAGTGGTAACTCTGAGCCACCAATCGAGTACTAACTGCTAATTACAATCCTATAAATGTAATAAGGAAATGTTTTCCTTACCTAGTACATTACCATACGCATCTTCCCATTGACTTGTGCTAAATTGGTACACTTCCAAATCACTCAGTATATCATTGAGATCGTAGCCACCAAAAACATAAAGAGAATCGGATTCTTTTATGTATACTGCTGTATGAGCTGCTCGTGGTCTTAATCCACCTTCTGAATGTGAAAGCCAGTGCCATCTGTTCAAGACGTGTTATGTTTAGAAGCTAATATTGAACTATTTTAACAAAATAGAACGTCTAACGACATACTTATTGCCTTCTGGATGAGTTTTATGTAACGAACAAGACTGTCCCGAATATCCATCATGGCATTGACACCTTTTTGTGTTACAGTCACCGCCGTAGCTACAATTATTTGGGCAAAGTGCCCTCGAACAATCTCTACCACCCCAATCGTTTTCGCAGACACATTTATTATTAATACACTTTCCATGATTTGTACAGTTATTTGGACAATTTGTAACCGAGAACTCTGCATGAAAACCATCCAATACATAATTTGTATCGCTGTATAACAATATTAGCATCTGCAAAAAAAGGAATGGATGTACCACGGTGCTCCTTATTGATTGCACCATTTGAATTATTCATAAGATTATGATAAGTATCGGCATAGTTGAGAGATTTTATATAAACTTACATAACCAGACGATGATGTCACTTGCTGCGGTTCCGTCTTTCCACTGAAACTTCCTAAAAGCGGCGATCGAAAGGAATCCCCGTCATAAACAAAAACATAATCATAACTGCATTCTGTTCCCATGGTACGGAAACTTAAGGTAATAAATTGACGGCTGTTGTTCGCTGCAAAAGTGATGGAAATATGATAAATAACTATTATTAAAAGAAATAACTATGAGAAAGTTATATTACAGAGATGTTTAACCTTTTATGAGCCATTCACAGTGGGAGTCTTGAGTATAATTTGAGCCTAAAGGTCCGTCGCTGATAATTCCCCAAGAGTCGGTAAAAACTTTCCGTGTTTTATCACAAGGTACCTGTTTCGGAGATGTTTGCGGAGCTAATTGTAAGCCCCGCAAGAAGCAACTCCATATTGTAATCCATACTGTGGTGGATGAGACCCACCCCATTACAGTATATTTACCTCAACGCTGCTGGATAAGATAAAGCTCATCATCCACGTTAATTGAATTAGTGTTTCTTAGTAATAACGTTGCGAGACTCGTAATAAAGAGTCGTATCTAAAAAATATTTCAACGTTAATTCGATCATTCTACAAAAAATTGTTTCAAAAATCAAAATTCTACGAATTCTTATAAAAGCAGTTTTCGTTGAAAAGTAGTGTTTCATGCAAATAACAAAACAAAAACATTGTCGAGAAAAATTTTGCTGAATAATCTATGTGCACATTATATAAACGTATAGTGAATTAATTTATGTACTGGTTCTAAACAATATTAAAATATTTAAAGTGAAGCAAAAGACATAGATTAATTATATCTAGACAATAATAGAAAACAATAGAATATTGCCGCTTAATAAATAATTAGAAATTATAATCGACACAAGACGAGTGCAATAAAGTTTCTATACGGTGATTGTTTATAAAGATATTTATTAATTCGATACCATAAAAACAACTTCAATACGCTGCTATAATCGTCGTGATACACGCTGTCACAGTGACACTGTACAATAATAATGCAACGTCGAGCATACTCGGTCCGGAATGTATACACTTATTAAATAAAAAGCATTATACTGTAATAAATATCGACACACGAGTATATTGTACCGCGGAGAAGCTGCAGTGTTCAGCAAAGGGGAGATTTAAAAACCGACTTGTACACTGTTGTTAGCGGAAAGAAAATCGGTAAAGAACATTCTTTATCGAAATAGATGCAAGAGAACCTCAGCTGCGATTGAATCAAAACATTATGTACGTATACACACATACACGTCAGAAAAATCTGCTCCGTGCTATGTTCTGGATAGTTGCATTCTCCGAACGCCAGTTGTACCGAAAGCATGTAATCGCTCTACCGGGTTCAAATATTCTAGCGCGATACGATAAGCATCGAAATAAACGTGCAAATACGAACAGACGAAAATTAACGCGTAAACTCTGTTCGGCCTCGCCTGTTGACACCTTGACTGTCTCTGCATACGAGGTCAGGGTGGGGGCTCTTCGACCGCCATTAAATTCTCCTTGTTTCGAACGCGGTTTCGATATTCGAAAGTTTCCAGGGACACTTGTACTAAGAAACCGCCATACAAAGTGCAGATTGAGGTGGTTGCAGACAGTAACGTTGGTATTGAAAATAATGATTAGGTTATTCTGTTTCAACCACAATTAATTAACAAACTATGTATATGTTTCATTCTACAACCGATCAATTAATATAATGTATATATTATATACATAATTAGGAGAAATATTCAAAATACTCGGCTGGAATGTGAATATCGTTTTTATTCTGTTTCTTCTTACATTAGAATGTTTAGATATAATATATATACTTCTCAGCTATTCTACATTTCTACTGTCTAGGGAATTACGGTATCTTATATTAGAAAAATGAAGATAAAATAGATGAAATTTGTACCGCTGGTTTGAATAAAAAATGTTAATTAATTTGATAATATATACAAGTAATGGCTGGATTCGTGCGAATTCAAAAATTCTTGTCACTAATAATTGTATTTCCAGCCGTAATTTCTTTAAATATTCGCGAGCGATCGCGCCGTCGCCTATATTTTTACCATAGTTTTTGCATAATTTCAAATAATTGTATATAAATAATGGGAAGATTTAGGATATGGTACGAAAAAAGTTGAAATTTCAAAAAATGTTTTTCTCCATTGTTTATATGTATAGCATTTACGTGTATTTGCGTAAACTAATAACTTAATGTTTATTGTGCAAATAAATATTGTTACAACAGCCATTGCATTCGCACATTTAATTAAATGTTTATTTTATAAAATAGATTGATAACACGAAAATAAACTTTTCATATGTTGGAATTATCATTGTTACTACATTATGGTCGGATCTTAATTTTTACAATATCCTATTCAAATTAAAAATACTTCAGTGTGTGATACGTAAATATGAAATTATGAAATAATTGTATGAACGGAAGGTGGCAATTGTTTTGTTGAAAGTTTTAATAGAATCTGACAAATTTTACGAAATTAATGTTATAAATAAAATAGACACATAAAATTCTAAGTTGTTTATTGTACTGCAATTCAAAGTAAACGACCCATAATGCGTTATTTATATTAATTACATTTAGCAACTATATTCTCAAGTCAGGTACTCACAGTAAATAAGTTAAAGGCTTCAAATGCAAATGCAAAAATATTATTTCTTATTTGTCTTTTATATGTACGCCAATATAGTTGTAGAATTTTTACAAAACTAGTTTAATTGTCGCATTTATAATTAAATTGTTGCACATTCGATCTATCTTCATTAATAGGGAGAGATAAAAACAGACACATGATTATAAATCTGAAATATATATGATGTTTATCAGTATACATTTGGAGATTGTAACGCATTAACCTATGTGTCGGAATTTGCAAAATTCTACGGATGCATTAATTATAAATTTATCGAAACGATTAAAATATCCGTCAATTGATTTATTACAATGTGTTACCTCTACGGCAATAGAAAGAATTAGCAACCGTTCCACTTGATGCACTTTAATATGTGCAATTACAACATATTTATGTGTACCTTTAACATATTCATGGCCATCATTTTTAAAACTATCAACCGACACATTGTATAATATATTGCCTGAATTGTAACGATTGATACAATCGTTTGATTTTTAATCATAATAGCATACTACCAGTGCGGTATACCAGTATCAATTATCTTCTCTGTTAAAAACTTTGAAAAGATATCTTGTTTGCTAAACATTCAATTTGCTTGCTGATACAGTTATAAGATTAATAGACATCAATTTCCAGGACAGAATTTCACCTATAAAGCGAATGTACGTTTTGAAAATTTTCCGGTTGTATGTATTTATTTAAAAAGTTCACTGAAATTTCTAAAAAACAAAATCATGTTCGTTTGTAAATGAAAAATGTTATGCTTAGCAACACCATATTATGTAATATGGACGAAAAAGTGCAATCTTTGTAGTCTGTTCTTATAAGTGATTTTTTATATTCGCAAACGAAGAAACTTTCGACAAAAAACTTTCGTTTCATGAAGAAATTCTTTTCACTTTTTTAGTTTTAAGGATATTATACTATAAAATTGGAGGTCTAAATAAATAAACGTAAAATATTCTATGTCTGTTAAAAAATAGTTACCTTGCAGCTTTGTCAATATTTCATGCTGTCGAAGGCAATTCATGTTTTCTCTTGTGTTACTCGTTAATTGTTCGAATAAAAAAAAATATATGCTTGCGATGTCATATATTTTTTTTTAATGTCACTTAAGTGTTAATTTTGTTTCTAAATTAATTTTCAAATTCTAGAGGATGGAATTATGAGATAGCGATGCTTTTACGAACTAAATGAAAATGTCGAAGGTATTTGTACTAAAAAAATTTACGATTTCAGTATTTACCTACCACAGGCAGAAGCAATAGGAGTTAAACTCGTTTCTTGTAACTGATATCGGACTTGATTGAATGTTTGAAAAAAGGCCATTATATTATTTTAAACAAAATGTAATATAAAATGGACAATCAAGTCGATCGATCCACAGGAACGATAAAATGATGTAAAAAGTGAAATCGATCGTTTCTTTTGCGTATAGTGTGTACGTATACAATCCGTGTAATGGCCTTTAAAAGGCGATCCAACTTCGTGGATCCTAGAACTGCAGAACTTTAAATTATTTAACCCCTCCGTGTAAATATTATAGTAAAATTATGAATTATAACAAAATTTCTTTTTTAAATTTTTCTTCCTCTTTTGTGATAGGTCCTTTTCTAGAGAATGTCTGCTCTGTGAAAACAGAACAGACTAAAAGAGAAACATCAGATATAGTCCGTCGGAGACTTAGCCTCTTCGTAGATGCCAGGTATCGCAGCTGTTTGTTCGCAAACTATGTCTGGGATGCTTTTAGCTTTCAACGAGTGGCCGAAGGACTTCGCGCAATCGCTAAAATCCTTTGTGACATCACTGATCTCTTTGCTCTCCTGATGGTCACATGTATTTGGTAATTTAATAGTTGATATGGGATATATATTATCGCCACCATTAGTATCCTTACCAAAAGATGTTAGCGAATTTGTACTCGATATGGTTGTGATCTTGTTTTGCGATTTATCGACATCCATATAATAATCCTATAATATAAATATTTAAAATTTTTAATTTATAATAATTCAATGAACATGAATCAAGATAACGATGCTGATGAATATATATTATCGTAAAGAAAAAACGAGAAATATTTAATTTCACCTTCTCCGAGTTGTGAGGACCAATTTGAGGTTGCTGCGAAGAAGCTTGATTGCAGTGCGCTAAAGCAATTAGCGCCTTCTGATTTTCTCTAGCATCAACCAAGAATATACTCTCCTTGACTTCTTTCGCGTTATACTCATCGATTCTGTAAACGATGAAAATGCTCCATATAATAACAGTATAGGGTGTTAAGAAATGTTCGGTCTCGGCAAGCATAGGCGTACAATCTGACTATAAGAATGAAAATGCTAAAGATAGGACTTACTTGTCATAAATAACTGCGTGCAATCCGAGCTTTTTCAAGTGTTGAATCGTAGCTTTATCATTGTTATCATCCCCCCAGCAAAAGATTATCAAGCCAGCATCTTTTACAAATTTAACTTGAGACGGATCCCTAAGTATATCTTCTGTATGTACATTAATTCCTAATATATCAGCAGCCAAAGCGTGTCTGACAGCCATCGGTATCGTCTGACACCGCGGATCGTGATAAGTAGGATATTTCGAAGTGATGCCTTGTGTCAAAAATACTACCGGGTATTTGTTTTGTTTAAGACGAATCATGGCACAAATGTCTGGATTAAAGGACGAGAAAACAACTTTCCTGTCTCCTCCATGTTCCAGAACGACTTTGAGTATTGTATCCAAATACAGATTGAGATCAAACGGATGGTTCAGTTCGAATGTGCCATCCTATGTACATGCGTTATAATGTTAAACGTATAGAAGTTTGTAGAAAAAAATATTTATGCGGGCCATTCTGTATATAAACTAATTATATTTACCTTCAACTGCATAGTCCACTTGATTTCGATATTACAACCGACGTGCTGTTCCAATTCCTGCAGCGCGGTTTGCAGAGTAGGGAAAGGTTGATGGTCTTCCAAGTCTTCGTCGAAAAATCTTGGATTCTTCTCTCGACCTTCAGCCACGTGATACACCTGTAAGAAAATATTCATTCGATAATGATGCGCACAAATAAAAATGATGAAACAGTTTAACAGAATATATTTCTGATCAAGCCGGATAACATGTAAACATGTTAAAAATAATATCATGTTCGTTGTGATATTATTCACATGCCGTAATAAATGTGTCTTATACATTTTTTGATGAGATACACTTTCCACTTTATCTTCTGCCAGATAACAGATACGCGAGAACAGAGGGAGAGTGAAATTGGTGAAGCTTACTGAAGAAAAAACGTTGATCCTAAGAATAAGGATCAAAAAGCATTTTTAGATTTATAAAACACGATACCAGTGAATTACCTTAATTATTTATAATTAATCGGGGTTAGATCTTTTAGCCATCAGATCGAAGCGTGACGTGCGCATTGTAGGATTACGATGTGATTTTTGGAAGTCATGTGTTGCAGTAGTATGACATGATTGAAAAATACGCATTTAATCGGTTTTAAAGTATATTTTATATGTGCACGAGCATGCATCAAATTATTTATGTATATAACCAATCGATTATCATCTTTCCGGTGATAATTTAGATGACGCAAGCGATATGAAAGCTCACCAGTTGGGTAACCCCCTGTTCAGCTTTATCAACGAAATACAGCACCTTACCCAACGAGTCCCCCGGGTAACGACAATCCTGTTGAATATCAAAAAAGAGACAAATACGAATAGATATGCTACTCCTACAAGTTCATGATTTTATGTCATGTGCTTCCGCATTCGATAGAACTCCCTGTTGTTTTCGATTTCTGCTTCGATACAAAATAAGGACATAAAAAGCGAAATATTAATACGCGTAGTATTATTGCAAAAGCCGCATTCTCTATTGGTTAGTCATAGGCAAGAAAGATCGTTATCGGATGCATCTTATCAATGAAAGAAAGAAGGATCCGATGACTTCCGTTTCCCATTACCCGTGTCGCGTAGCATGTACAAATGAAAGTGCAATGTTTTCTAAAATTCACACCCGATGGACACCTTATGTCGTATATCTATATTGGGATAATTCGTGCACAAATTGTTAGCAATTTCCCGCGTTCAAAAGAAAAACCTAAAACAAATTTTACAATAAAATAAGAAAATAAAATTGGATGTCTTCGTTCCTAGTATGTACTGTAAATAAACGTGAATAGGAACACGAAAATACATGTCTAATATATCGATTAAAACAATACATTATTATTCTATATGATCCTAAATTTAAGAAAATATTTATCACTTTTTTATAAGTACTTAGATGGATATACTATGTACTTGGATAAAATGTACCTTTAGCAAGTGCAGCTGTTCTAACGTAAGATCCTTAACTGGAATTTCCAGCATGTCCATAGCTTCTATTTGTTTCTTACGTTTCAGTGAAATGGAAACGTAGAAATCATGATAAATAACAGGTACATGATCCTTAGACAATTGGACATCAAACTCGACCATGTCAGCTCCATGATGCGACGCAGTCTTCAAAGAAGCTATCGTGTTCTCGCGTACATTAGCGCAACTGAAAACAACGAAACAATATGAACTTGCACTTTTATCAATTAATATAAGAATTTAATTTTTCTGTAAATTAAAGCTCGATACTTTACTTTTTTGTATGGAAAGATGTACCCAAACCCCTATGTCCTACATCCAATCCAGACCACCGCTGTTCCCAATGTTTTGCGTAAGAAATACTCATGTCCCATGGATAATCCGGGATTGATTTTATCACAACATATTCCACTGTAAGTTGTCCTAAAGTAAAGCAAGGGGCCATATTTAATTATCTTTGTCACTGGTAAGGAAAAACGAAAACTAAACGTGTGCGAGAATTTTATTCGGGATCGGGACGGGGCACAGTGGGGAAAACTGACTTTTCTCGATTCAAAAAGAAATAACTTTCCCCACTGTGCGGGGTCTCGACAATTCTCGGGAACCTCGTTTAAAACTGAGAATTTAAATATGATTATCTTACCAATTGGTCTGTGTTTTGTACTTGTAATTGGTACCGTTAAGAGTCCAACGCTAGATTGCAATGTGCTAGGTAAGATGTAGCTGAAACCAATATGACATGGTGGTTCTCCTGGAAAACACCTTGAGCTGTACACGTAGTAGTCCACTAAGTATGCCTGAAAAAACAGTCTACTTAGTATGTACAGAAAAATACCTCTATTTACGACAACACCAAATGCATCAGTATTTTTTGCTTATCTGCTATAGCTTGTTTCAAGTATTAATTAAATCCAATAATCAAAGAAATTCATTTTGGAGAATCACTTTCTTAATTTCTCTAGACTAAGAAATATCACAAGTTCTAATAATCATGAAGAGCTTATGGCAAATTATTCAAAATCCATGATCACTAAAATTCGTAGGAATTAAACCATATCGACCAAGGACACTCGTACATCTTTCGTTTCTTTTCATCTAGCAAACACGTTTCAATTCTGTTAAACAGTATGGAAAAAGTTCATCGGCAAGAGCAAGAAATTACTAATAAATAACGTAACAAAACGAGGAATCATTTATTTCCTACATAATCTAGCAATGAACCAGACCAATAATTGCCAAATGCTGTACTCTGCTTGGTGACGCGTATCCCGCAACACCTGCCGATCATTCATTATTAAATTTCGATATCAAATAATCTGCAAAGATTGTAATTCGGATTCAGAAGATTCTGACAGCTTAGTCTGACATTGGCCGCGCAGCGGTGCCACGTATGGTAGAGTTGGTCAGCTAAAAAATATTAGTAGTACACTAAAAGGATATAGGAGTGATGGGAGCCTCACCATTTTCGACGCACACAGATGGATATGAGGTGTGATAGCGTTGACATCTTTAAATTTTTTAGGGTTGCTTAGGATGGCTGCGACTCACGTAAATCGATATATATAAACATACACATTGCAAACGGATCATGTAGTGTCTATGAAATAATTTTTGTCTAATCGAATTTCAATAAATTCCCATGATAAGAACAGAATGCACAATCATTTGAAATTCATAGATTTACACGAGAGGCCAGCTTGAGGATAGGTGCGGTAGGGTGAACGACAATCAAAACCATCATATCTCTGTGTGATGTCATGTGACACAGATGTAAAGTGGTAGTCGATGCTTAGCATCGATACATCGGATTGCATGTTAGCATCGTCATTTGCAGAGGTCTTGCTTTGTACAAAGCTGACGGTTGTCTTCAATCCAGGCCGGTGCGCGTGACACATCGCTTCAGGCTTTCCAAGGAGGGCAATAGCTGCTGAACAAGTTTAATTATCTTTTACCAAGTAATTTGAACAAGTCGCGAGAGAGAAGACGTGGCCAGCCTACTCGTGGGTCTACTGAAAACTCACATGGTATGGTCAATGCGTATCTTTAATGTGTCTAATACTCTCATGAATTACCACCAATTTGTCATTTATTGCTCCGCCAAGCCTACTATTGTCTAATCAATCTTTTCTTCACTCGTTTATTTGATTATTATACACATTAAACAAAGATGTACCAGATGGACAAATCAAAAAAGGACATCGTACCTTATTTTCGGTAATGTTTCCATTTGTAGAACTGTCAATACAAAAGATAGAAAGCATCGATTTTGAAAATATTATACTGGAGTTTCGTTTCACACACATAATATATGTTACAAAAATTACAAGCAATGCAAGCAATAAATACCAACCAATGGTTATTCATCGAGCCCTGTACTCATTATGACTTTCCGATAGAGCTCATAGTAGGATTACTTACAACAGTTTCAGGATATCGAACGGCAACATTGAAGACAATAAAGTCGTCTTCGTGACAAGCTCGGCCAAATTGTTCCTGAATCTTGAAGCGGGCTTCTTCGTCATTCATTACCTAAAATGCGTAATTAAATTCTATCAAATATTCTTATTTCACGGATAGCAATATTATATACGTACCGCAATTTCTGTAATACTAAAGGCAGGTTCATCGATAATATCTTGTGTATCCATAGAAAGACTATCATCTACACAATCTCCTCCAAATTGCTGTAGTTCTAAGGAATTATGTCTAACTAGATTTACAGGTGTCATCTGAAACATAAATGTTACTCTGTTGAAAATCGAACGTTTCATATTGCAATCGAATAATATAACTTCAAAGTACATACTTTAATGTGAACTTTCCTATTCTGCAACCGGTCCTTCCATAACTTAATTGGATTATTAAATAGCTTAAATTGTATCACAGTTTCATCCGTTAACCATCCCCGTTCAATTTTAGAGTAACCATTGTAGTACCCAAATATGTCTGGATCCGGCAATGTGTCCTGAGTAAAATTGCTGGGAACTGTAACAATCGTTTGTATTGAACGCATCCATCAGTCGAAAGCAAATCCAATTATACAACTACATTTTTGTGTATTTAATTACATACTATTTTTCCTGATGAGACGAGGTATCAAATGTGTTTCCCACTGGCGGATAATAAGAGTTTTGGCAGAATTCTTGGTACCGTTAGATTGACAGATAACAGCAACAAAATATCGAAACTCTATATCTGTATCAGTGGGAAGTGAAACTTTTTGTGAAAATATTTGGCCGCTTCTGAAAAATTGATTAGTCTTAAGATGCACATTCCATACCATTAGAAAATTAATATAGGATTTACTTAAGATAGCAATAAGATTGCAGTCAAAGAGAAAGATGATTGTGTAAACAAATTTTTACTTACTCGTCCTCTTCATCGCGAAACATATCTCCTGCAGCATCGTTATAAAATCCTCTACTACTGTTACCATCGAAAAACATAGAGGAATCTTGACTGCTATTTTCTTGGGACATCTGAATCGCCTGATTATGATTCCAAGCACCCAATTCGGGTAAATTACCCACTACGTATAGAACCTCATTTTTTTCTAGCTTATGTACCTAAATAATTGATAAATTCAAATGAGAATGTATCAAGGGTATAAAATTAGATAACAATAATTATTAACAATTACCTGGACTCTAAAAATCCAGTCTCTTTTTGTTCCCCTCATCTCCGATGTCTGTTTGGTCGCCACCTCTATGAAGTTACTCTCGCGTGACTCCTCAAGCAGCTTCGCTTGCTCCTCCTTTTTGTTCTCTACAAAGCACATCCGCTGCATATTACTAATATTTTCTTTTTCTCTCACTGTTTTTCTCTTTCAATTTTCTGTTTTTCAAGGTGTGTTCAATTCACATCAGCTAATTTTCTGTAATAACGGACTTGTTGTAAGGAATGCTAGATGGTATCTCTAGTTACGTCAACTTTGTCGAACTCAACAAAATATCTTTTCCTCAAATACTTTTTCATTATAGAATATATATTCATAAACATGTTTTAAATATATACACCTTATAATATATTATATCTTACAAAGACTTCTGAAAGTACGACAGAGAACTTCGAATTACAGAGTAAATATACTATACTGCATAACAAAATCGAAATATCGTTTGAGGAGACTATATGCTTCCAACCATTATATATATAATGTTTCTAAATTATTGATTCATTGCATGGTACAGAGGTCAAACTAAAGTACGTGTGATTCCTAATTTATATATACATTTACTAAATACCTATTTAAAGGTAAACAATGATATATAGTATAATGAAAATTTATATAGGAAGATATAAAAATATTTAATGATAAACTATGTATACACAAATTGACACATATACATATATATATGTCAAATCTGAATAAACAGAATTGCTTCGACTATATTACATATTTTTACAGAATATCAGAGCAATGGATGTTAGTAGGAAAATGAAGACTCCTAAACAATGTGAGAAAAATGAAAGGAAATGAAACATTTCCTTGTATTAACATTAGAGTGCAATTGTTTGTATTGCATAAGCATTATTCTAATACGGGATAAAAAAAAAACAATTTAATGATAAATATGAATCATGATACAGTCAAGCAAATATTCCAAAATATCGAAAAATAAGGATACGTATCATTAGTATTTAGAAATATTACATTCAATATTGAACCAGTTGAAAAGTGAACAAGTGATTATTAGCACTTCGTTTGTATTTAATACTGTAAATAGAAGCACACAGAAACTTGGCAATCACTTGGCTTGGAAGTTGTGTCGACAATCACGGACAGGCATTTTTAGAATTCGAGGAAAAACTACATATAAGGAGATAGATGTGTGAAAAACAACATTCCCGAAAGATGTCGGACACCGAAATACGTTGTAGTAGAATAGAAAGTAAGGTTCTTTGTTTACTACCGCGGACAAGATTTTTATGCTCTGCGATGTGTTATATTTAAACATGCGGTTTACCTACTTTATCAGAAAATGTTCAGTGGGTTTTACTTTTGGAAGCTTAGTTGGCAGCCTGGTCTTCGCCTAGCGTGATTCGTATACGTGTTATTTCACGAATGCACAAGGCAGTCGTTTCCTATTTTTTATCGTATTTGTCATAATTCTCCTCTTCACAGCACAACATAACTACTTCAACTGTCGCGGAACGACCCACTGGCACAACGCACAACACGAACCACGCAAGGGTCCTTTTCGCGATTGAAACAATGGTCGATTTGGCAACGCCGTGAGCACGGAAGTGACGACATCGATGGCTCAATAGAACCACCAATTCAAACACACCAAGTTTAGCTACATCCAAATATACTTCATTTTTATAGTGTTTCAAACAATGGGATCACACTAGCTACACAAGCAATTAAAAAACCTCTCGACTCAATTATTAAAAGTGTCACGTCTCATGAAAATTTCCATATACTAATCGTATTTCTCGAAGCTCCAAGTAACAACTTCCTATCCGCCATACTGCGGCTGACACAATAATTTCGATATCCAAAAAACATATTTGATTAAATGTCGTCTTACCGAATACTCCGTGGAAATTTTATACATCCACTTACGAACTACTTCTGCAATTGAATTGTACTTTCAAATTTGTTGTAATAATGTTGTAATAATGATCTTTATATTCTTTCTATTTTAGCACCCGATGTATACAATTCGACAGGTACATGTACTTCGAATTTTGTAAACTGCACTTAACAATTCGTCATTTTTTATTTTCATCTAACAAAAAAATGGAGGATTAAGAGTTACGTTAGCGTTATTGTAAAAACAAATGTAGTTCGCTTATTTAACGAGACGTGTGATTGGAGATTAAACGAATTTTTAAAGTACAAGTAAGATTTATTTTCGAGGGCGACCTTTTTTTTATCATTTAAACGAAAGCAATAAATTTTAATGTATCCCAATGGAAGAAGGGTACAACTGGTTACAGGAAAACAGTCGTTAAAAGAATGTCCGCATCGACCGGGGGAGGTTGACCTACGATAAAAGTCATGACGCATTAAAAGAGGAAACTACTCACTACAGGATGATAGGTCTGAATTGTGGTTACACATTTTCACTTGCATATGCAATAAAGCCGCGAACAGATAGAAGATAATCATGCATTTGTCACAACGGCAATTGTCCGAACAGTCTCGCGTCCGATCAAACAATATTTCTTCGGAATGGTTCGCACAGCTGATATATTCATCAAGCGAAAACACACACATTTTTTTTAAAAACTGTAAGTACAACAGCAGAAGGACGAAGGTGACAACTGTGAAGAAGAAAAATGTACGAATTTTTTTTATCTGGTTTCTATTTCTTGCAACTGGTGCAGAATATTTTTTCATTTATTTATTTCACGTGGCTCTCGACTCTTTATAATTCGTTTATCAATTACAGTCGTGCAACTTCGATGCTTACGTCAATAAAATTTCAGCAACGAATGTATTTCTTCTATCGCATATAGTGTTACACTCTCGAGGTCTAATAACGCTGCGCTATATGTGTGAGAGTAAGCTTATTGAAACGTGAAAGGTGTACGGACACGGCCAAGAGGTGTGGAAATTATATACATAGTCAGCTATTATATCAGGTTATTGAGAATTGCAATTTGTCGGTTGTAAATGATTTACGGTGTATCGTTAACGGTTGTGGGAAAATATGGAATGAAATGTTATCCTTGCTCTGAATATTGTTGCAAGTACTTATTGTCCTTACGGCCTACTTATGGCCGTAAAAAAAGTTGTGAGATCAAACAAAATACAAAAATACAAAAGTTTGTAAAAATTAGTTTAAAAGAAGGCTATTTTATTTTTAAAGAGTTACATGGAGGGCTAAATCATTCAAACTTGTCCGCTACCCAACACCTTTCATGGCCATTGGTTTAAAAGGTAAAAATTATTAATAATAAAAAATACTAATATAATAATAAAAATTATTGGAGGCTATATGGAAGATTTGATAACTATCGGATCGAACAACAAATTTCTTTTTTATTTTGTTGATCTTCTTGATCTTTTTAAATGTTCTTTTTTTCTTCACTAAAAAAGTCAGCAAAGGTTAATTTAAGTTATCGTTGTTGGCCCACGCGTTCGATCAATTGTTAAAACATTTTCTCTTGAAAATGGTCCACACCTAAATCTAAATGTCGAGACTCTTTTAAATCGTAAAATTATGTTTGTTCAAAAATATTAGACGCACAGAACATTCTCGGACTAGAATGTGGCTGCATAGTGATCCTAGCCCCGGTAAAAGTCGTGCTGTGTTACTTATCGATCTGCTCAGATTGTATACGTATACTTTATGTGTACACATAGCAATACAAAGACGTAAAAAAAGCATTGTAAAAACAAAACTGTAGTTCAAGAGTATTATAGTTCCATTGTCCTATCTTTGTTGAGATGCATGTATATACTGCGCTTCTAACACAATGCGCTATTAATATTTCTCACACTTGTTCTTCGAAATTTTATTACATTGCTATAAGAGTCGACGTATCAAATTCAAATTACGATTATATGTAATTTGTTTCGAAAGTATTTCAAACACGGAGAAATAATTATTATTATGCAATGTCTGTACGTGACGAAAGCGCACACATTCGTGGCACGACACGTGCTATTTCATAACGAACAAGATGGGTCGTTAGAGAAAATTAGTTTATCACAAAAATATCTACATTGTATCATTGTCTTCAACAATGCGATAAAAAAATACAATAGTAAATTGTCGGAAAAGTTTCAATTCTTTTTTTAGATTGCGTGTAAACACAAAGCATTTCCGACAATTTTATATAAATTTTACGAAATAGCGGCAATGATGTTTTTCAGTATTTTTAATCTTGACGATTCGTTATATGACAGAGTTTGGCGAAAATTTTTATTCAAATGAAATGTTTGCCCAACTCTGCTATACGATCGATCGAACCACGAAATAGAAGAGACGAACATTAATTTTGGTGTCGATACTGCAGTATATCAGTCACCGAGTAATCAATTTGCATGCATATTTCAGAACTCTGTCCGTCACTATTTTACATATACACGGTGTTCGCGGCATTAACAGATAGCGTTTTTCTCTGACTTTGTGTGAACTTGAAGGTCGTTATGTCGTATATGAATACATTCATTCTGGGACACGCTTTGATATAAATATATATAGAAAAAAAAAAAAAATATATATATATATATATATATACAGCAAAAAAATATATATAGCAAAAAAAATATATATATATGTATAGCATTCCGTTTAAAAATTTTGAAAAAAACACCTACACATTTAATAAAACAAAAGAATTACAGACACCATTACATTGCTTGTAAAAAACAGTAGTAATTATTTACAAAGTACCACTCATCTTTGATTTTGATGAAATTTAAATATGTTATAAATTTCGACATTTTGAACAACTGTTTCCTTCTCCAATATAGGGGATCGCTTTTAGTTTTTAAAATATGTATCTGCATAACATATTTAAAATCAAAATCGGTGATGAGTGGTATTTACTTTCGAAATAATTACCAAAACTGTATAACTTTTTCCTATTTCATTTTTCCCGAATGACAATAGTCTAGGATGAAAACGCTAGCTAGTGATAACGCGAGTACCCTGTATAGACAGTTGACGTAAATCCAGGAGAAGTCATCTATCAGCTGTTTTCGTTTATCAGCACGCCGCACGTCTCCTGGGAGGTGAATGCAAGGTTCAAGTTCAAAGTCCACGCGAAAGTTTGGATTCCTGTCATGTTTTCGCGTAAGTCATTGCTTGCAATCCTTACAATTTTTAAATAAACCAATTCGTAAGTATAAGTATAAACATCACGTTTCAATGATAAGGACGGAATTATAATCAATCGTTTTTCTGCTAAGCTAAATGGTTTTCTGGATAATGAGTAATGAAAACGTTTGGACAATTACGAGAAACATGATGAAAGTTGCTCACAACAACTTTGTAGATATACTTACATATCTGTACACAGAAGACGTTTTATTTTCACTCTAGCATTTTAGAACTTAAAAATTTGATTAGGAAATGTTGTTAACAGAATCAATTTACTCGAGGAGGAAGCTGAATGAAAAATAATGGATTTCTCCGAAACTTTTGGAAAATACACGTGTCTCATTCAAGCGATCGACACAGTTTTGATAAGGGATCAAAATATCGAAATGAAAGTCAATTCTTCGTTCCTTAATTTTGAAAAATTTCAACGCGTCCCCTCAAAATTAAATCTATTATGTATATATACAACGAAGAAATGCCTTCCTTGTGCTCTGATTGCAATGGGGATATTTTTATCAGGATCTTTCAAACACGATTATCTCCTCAACGCTATTTCCGGTTTTCACGATAATCCGTCCAGCGTTCACAGTGTCAGATCTGTGGACTTACGATTAAGAATTGTTCGATTCTCATATGTAGACAGTGGATCATTATGCAAAATAAAAATAATAGAAATTAGTTTTTTTTCCTTAATACGTTTATAATGCACTACTAAATTCTTTTTTGTTATAAGCGCATAATAACTATTCACGTGGTCTCACACTCGAGTAGATCTACAGAGTACACTTTTGTGAAAGTAGACAGTGAACACTGGAAACACTGTAGCTTGTGAAAGTACTAAATTGTCGAGTTTATTTCTAGCACTACCGTAAAGTCGCACATATGTTTCATTTCACAATCGAAAGTGTGTGTGCTGCGGCAATGTTAGTAATTCTCAGAATATTACGACACTGCATGAAAAATAATCGATACGCGATCGAACCCGTTGGAAAACGGTTGCGAACAATTTATGTTCGGCGAACGGACAAGTTATAAAAATGTTTCTTTAAACAGACACACCTTGAAAAACAAATCGATGCGTCAGCTGTCGAAAGTTAAATAATTCTGGTTAATCTCGAGTTAGTTTACTCACTGTTGACACTATATCAAGCTCTTCTTCTGGTGGGTATCATAGCAGAAGATGGGACTTCAGAAAGTGGGACCAAGTTGTCTCACCGACGACTGATAAGCACGTGCACACATCACAATACTTGAAAAAAAGTTTCTTGCTGATATTATAATCACTAGGTGCAACTGTACTGTAGAGAGAGAGAGAGAGAGAGAAAGAGAGTTGGCGGGAGAGACCCAAAGACCAGTCGCCAAAACGCAGTGACACTATCTCTGTCGACGTCGAAATACTACTGACTGTTCGCGTCGAGTTTCAATCAGGTTATGCAAACCGCTCCAAACCTACCCACTCTTCTCTCTCCGTTATGTATATGTACTTACGCACGTGACTCTCTGATACGTTCTACATTTATGCGAGTCGTGTATTATGTAGTAGTGTATATTTATCACTAGACCTGTCAACACAACGTGACTATCACGCGTGTTTTGTGAATGGACAAACACATTGCACAGTTTCTTTGTTTTCTCTATTCTTCACTATAAAAGTTACATTTTTATTGTCCTCTCTGATATATCATGTCTTTACTCTTTCGTGATGAAAATTAGTTTTTAGTAAAATAATTGTCTCTTCTTCATTTGACTTATTTATTCGTTTTATTTTCTTCTTCTTCTTCATTTATACATATTATAACCATCCACTTTTGTGAAATTACGGAGAAAAGTTATTTAAATATTTGTTTAGTGATATTAACTGGATTAGTATGAAATACTTGACCTCATTCTCAAAGATAGAATATTTTGGAGTGTTTGTTATCTGATAAGACCTTTTTTGATTTATCTTTATTCAACGCTTCTAGATTTGTCCGATTGTCAGATATGGATAAACAGTGAACAATGTAGATGCATCACTTCACGAAGATAAAGATTCTTTTACACCGAGTACATATTATTCTTTGTTTTCCATTCGTGCAAAATTTCGATATGTTTATTACATTTTGAAAAAGCTACTGTTTGGTGTACAGCAATTATTATTTATTTCGATTTGTTGTGCTTGTTTTCGGAGTAATTTAGAATGCAGAGTCGAAATATAAATAAAATTATACAGAACTGTAACATATGATATCTTTTAATTGCTTTTAGGGGGACATTATAAACGAGAAGGAATTTCGACGATTTATACTGGCAGTAAAAATATAATTGCGATTGTACAGTCTGTGAATCATTCAACAGTGTATAAATGGACTGGTAAAATGTGTTTTGCTGGCGTCGGGGGTGTGTCACGGCAATGAGTTATAATACTCGACACAGTAAAGTCATTAAGTTGATTTAGTTATCATTTCAGGAGATCTTACATAACAAGGCACAGTGCAAATTTTAATACGATCTTTCATCTGGTAACTAATACATCTGGCTCGACAATATATTAGCTAATGAAACCAAAATTACATATTTATAATAGAATATTGATACTAGTAAATACTTCACTTCAGGGAAGGTTAATACACACATTAGAGAAACGAATAAGTATAATCTCATATGAGATTTTCTAATAAAAAAAAAGTATGAATAAATTTATTACTTAAAAAAAATTAAGATGTCTATTAATATTAAGATTAAGATGTCTGTATATAAAATATACAGACAAACGTTACCGGTATCGATGAACTGCAACGTGTTAATTCATTATCAAGAGTCAAGCGTTCATTGAGATCATCAAAGAGAAAATTAATCTCTCGAATAAAGTAGCCAATCGACGTTTTGTTGTCTCGGCCTTCATTCTTGCATGTTTAGTCTTTGTCTTAACGAAGATAATTGCATTGTTCCGGACTGTATGTTGAAAGAGGTACACGACTGTCGCGAAGTACACGGTAAGTAATTAATAATACGAAACAAAAGAGAGCACTTTTCATTTGTACGTATCTCTTCTAATCTGTTTACACGAGTCGGAAGAAGGAGTGTCGCTCTTGGTAGAGAAATAATAGATAGTTTACTGCTGTTCAACAAATAAGATAATGCTTATCAAGGTCAGACTGAGATAATGGATGATATTTGAAAACACGTGTTTGTTATATTGTCGTTTCACGAGTTCGATAAATACGCGAAGTTGTTGTGCGATTTGTTGTTCCGGGGCGAATGAATCACGATACGAATTCAAAATCTCTAATTACGTAATTTTTTATCTTACGCTTCAAAAATTACACACTGTCACGGTGTTCAATTTTTGGTTCCCCTTCAGTAGGCAACCCGCTTCTCAATTTTCGGTTCCCCTTCGGTAGACAACCCGCTTTTCAATTTTCGGTTCCCTTTCGGTAGGCAACCCGCTCCTCAACTTTCGGTTCCCCTTCCGGTAGGCAACCCGCTTTTCAATTTTCGGTTCCCCTTCGGCAGGCAACCCGCTCGGCGTTTTAGGTCCACGAAATCAGAAAACTATTTCATATAATCGAAAGAAAAGAAAGAAAAGTAAACAGTAATTGAACGTTTCAACACGGCCACGCTAATGTGGCCAATGGCGTTATAGAAATTACAGGGCGGGTGGCATCAATGTGGCAGATGTCGTTAAAGTAGATTTCTACCGTGCAAATCCATAGCAGTCTCCCATTTTACCGATAAAAGTAATATTTCTTTAAATTCCTACCGACGATTTTTCAATGGATATTTATGCATGCAAGGAGGGAAAACCTTTTTAGGGCGATCGCTGCTTAGATCGATCTTTTATCAAACAAAATTTAAAAAAAAATGGTAGAAGCAAAACTGGTCAAAAGTACAACAACTCTCCCCTACTATTATTTGTTCTGCGCTAGTTTGTTCTAGCTGAGCGATTATTATGTCATCACTGTACAGTAAATCCTTTGTACAGTAAATATTCTATGGACGCGACAATTTCTACACGATCGATGCGACCAAGAATATCCCCTCCCCACAACTTAGTAATCTGATCTCGGCTCGGTATATCGGTGTGAATCACACTAACACTATGCCGAGAGTCGCAGTCGTTGGCACAGTTCATGTAACACCAATACTCCGATTTAATCTTTTTTATTATTATTCATTTCTTAAATGTCCCTTTCATCAGTATATTCGTGGTATTTTTAGCATTAAATAAAAGATAGAATTTCAACTCTCAACTGCTATATTCATTTTTACAACAGTACAATATTTCTTCTTTTTATTTGTTGTCAACTGACGTTGTATCGCCTAAAAAGAGAATGTTGAGTAATGCTTAAAATAGTACGACGTATCGATTAATAATAAATATTAATTAATAATAAATAGACGTATCAATTAATAATAAATAAATATTAATAAACTATTCGAATTGTCTTACCTAAGATCGATAATTGTATTCCCTTCAGTAAACAATTTACGGACCTTGGAAAATAATTTTGGCACGTTTTGATGCTTTCGAATGCATCTTCTAGTTTCCTCCTTATTTCTGGTGGAAGTTTCAGTCCCATATCTCGTTTTTCTTTCTCTGCGACGACTTCTTCGTTCGCGATAACGGATCTTCCTTCATGTCTATCCTCGGAGATGTCTTCTTCCTTTATAACGACGTCCATTCCTTCAGGTCCATCCTCTAAGATGACTTCTTCCTTCAGGACGAAGACCCTTTCTTTATGTCCATCCTCTGCGACGACTTCTTCAGTGGTCATTCCTTTACGTCCACCCTCTGCGACGACTTCTTCAGCAGCCCTTCCTTCATGTACATCCTCCGCGACTGTTTCTCGTAATGGTTCCGACAATCTCCGTTCCTCCTCGCTACACGCAGTGAAATAATTTTCGACGAATTCGACAGTTACTTTTCGCCCCGAAACGTGCGACCAAGCTTGCTGCATGGCGTATATTATTTCATCTTCCTCAGTTTCTTCTACTGTCTGCGTGTTCCGAAGAATACTCTTCCACGCATTCTTTATATCGCCGCAAGTCAGAGCCCCCCAAGCTTCGCTGATCAAGTATATACAATTAAAGATCGTATATTTTCTTAAAAATTCGTTTATCCCATAGCCAGAGGTGACCAGCCGTTCCGTTAAACTATGCCGGAAACATCTTTTTACTTTTTCTATTCCTCGATCCATTGGCGGGACGGTGTTGGCTGGCAAAAACTTCACTTCGAATTCGTCATCGAGTTCGTAGTCCCTAGGAAATCTGTGACTCGGACAATCGTCGAGGAGCAAAATCACTTTTCCGCACAGCCGATTTTCCAACTGATGTTGACGTACCGATTTTTTAAAATGATTCTCAAACCAATCCACGAATAAATTTTCGTTCATCCACGCGTTGCTCCGCGCTTTAAAAATTACTGGCAGTTGGCCTATGCAGTCTTTTATGAAACTTGTGTTTTCGTATTCGTGGATAACGAGAGGCGCGATTTTGTGAGTTCCATTCGCATTGGCGCAGAACCCTATCGTCAACCAATCTTCCTTATTGTGTCTACCGATATTCTTCTCCGGCTCAGCCACTGGAGTTCGCGATGGCAAGGCTTTCCACAATAAGCCGGTTTCGTCCATGTTATAAATGTTTTCGAAACTAATCTCTTCCTCCTCGATGTATTTCTCAAAATTTTGTACAAAAGAATTAGCTACGTCTTCATTGGCAGTGGATTTTCCACCGTGCGTGCGAACCAGTCGAATCTGGTAACGTTTTTTAAATTTCGTAATCCACCCTCTGCTGGCTTTAAAATTTGAACATACTCCAAACTCTTCTTTCAATTCATTCGCTTTTTCTATAAGCATCGCATCCGACAAAGCAGTTCCTATAGTCCTCATTTCTATGAACCATCCGTACAAACGTTCTTCCAACTCTTCGCACAACGGTCTCTTCATAGATTTTCGTTTCTTATCCAGCTTCCCTTTGTTCGCAAAGTCGGTGATTGTTTTGGCATTTTTTTTTATTCGAAATATCGTCGAACGATGCGCATTATACTTTTTCGCGATATCTCTGACGGATGAGGTCTTCAGCTCCTTTAGAATCTTCAAACGTTGATTTATAGTGAATAAAACTCTGTCCTCGCTCGCCATTTCTATCCGCTTACACTAGCAACCCGTGTCGACTCACGCGCGTCGCTTAGCAGAGAGTAAACGCTACAGCTCGCTATGCCATGCGCACTTCTGAAGGAACTCTGCTTTGTCTTGCTTGTCCTTGGCTCGAAAACTACCATGATTGGACAGCCGTCTATGATTCCAGCCAATCCGGTGGATTTACTCGGCCAGAACGACCCCCACCATTGCTTCCGCTCGAGGCACGCTGCATGGGGATGCTGCAAGTGACCGTGGGCTTTTTCACCGGTGTACATATATATTCTACAGACGCGACAGCCTCGGGGGGATTCGGTCGCGTCAACCGTGCTGGGTATCTATATACAGGGTGTCCCAGCTAACTTCACCAGTTTCAATATCTCGCTTACAAGGGAACATATTCAGTTGGTACAAACCGATTTTGATGAAACTTATGTGAGATATAGTTTTTCAAAAAATATTTCAGTCGTGTTTTCTTTTTATATCGGCAACCATCCACTCTGAAGGGTTGAAAACCATATTTTTTTGAGATATCTCGGAAACCAGTGGTCGAAAATATTCGATTTTTTAAAAATTGTGTGTTCTTTAATCGAAAATATAGTCGTGCAAGAAAATTTTAACAAACGTTTTAACACACAATTAAAAAGAAATCGAATTTTTTTTGAACACTGGTTTGCGAGATTCCTTAAAAAATATGGTTTCGACCCCCAACTTTGAGGGCTGTTTTCACCCCTGCAGAGTGGATTGGTTGCCGATAAAAAAACATTTCTGAAATATTTTTCGAAGAACTATATCTCACATATGTTTCATCAAAATCGGTTTGTATCAACTGAATACGTTCCCTTGTTAGTTTTAATAATAGAAACAAAAACGTTACAGGACAATATTTATCTAACCGAATGGGAAATGTTATCGGTAGATTGGGAACAAAACTTTTTTCCAGGTCAATTTTGTTTTTCTAGACATCAAGGTCATCAATCTTTCTTTAATGGAACTACATATTTCTTTATCGCGATGTAATAGTAAGGGTGAAGTACTCTTCAATGACGTTATACAATGACCTTCGTTGACCGTTGAATTACTTAATTTTAATAAATGTTCAAAAATGATGATCATTGTTTTCAATGCATCTAATAGTTTCATTGCTAATATTGGAAATTTGTCGTCGAAGAGGACTTCACCCCTATTAAAATTGATGACCTTGATATCTAGAAAAAAATGACTGATAAGTCACTTTCTCACTGAATGAGAAAATTCTTTTGAAACCATGTTTATGTGATAAAAACATTTTTGATAGAGTAGTCTTTACTTATGGATCACGATTTGGGATTTACCCGATATATTTATATCGGTGTGAATCACTACTAGAAGAATCGCAGTCACCGTATAGAAAAGAAAGAGATGCGAAGAGCTGCCGTCGCCGGCACAGTTCAAAGGCCCGCTCGTGGTCTCTCTTTACACACGCTGTCCTTCTCTACATTCGGCACGGTCTTTTGAGATAAAAAAAGATAGCTGCTCTGTACGGTGGAAGAGACCATATCCCCCCCGAGGCTGTCGCGTCTATAGTATACATATACTATATAGTATACTATATGCGTCTGTAGTCGCAAAAGGGTCGTACACAATGAAGGCAAAAAAGATGTCCCCTCCACTGTAGTAATCCGATCTCGGCTCGGGTATATCGATGCGACTACTGCTAATGCGACGCGGAGAGTCGCAGCGCCGGTACGGTTCAAAGACACGCACGTTCTCATGATGTAATACTAATATAAAAATAGTTTGATCATTGCGAAACTTTCACCAACATATTTGTGGCATTTTTCTGATTAAAATGGTATCAAACACGATATAATTTCAACTGTATAAATACTGTATAAATATGTGGTTTAATTTACGGTATGGAGTTACTTTAGGACAGAAGAGGATAGCCACGAAATAAATTCTTATTGATTAACGCAAGTTAACTATACGCTACTGTCTTCTTCGGTGTATGTCCTCCTCTCTTTTGATATGACCTCTTTGTCGACGATGAAAGACTCCCGGCTGTTGTATACTAACTGAAATAGACTAATTGTATTTAGACGCAAATTAAAATTGGAATGTTCACTGACTGAACAAGTACTTCGAAATAACGAACCCAAGGTGGCCAAGGGTAAACGAAGAAATCATTGATGTACCCTTGTGGCCGATTGCAAGCTAGCTGAAAGTAAATTCATATTTAATTTAATGAAATTAAATTGATATCGAATAATGTTAACGTGCAGCTATTAGCTCGGTATTATCTTTTATTCATAAGATACTGAAAGTTCTTACGAATAGAGGATAATGCCGATTGCCCAGGTCTCACCACGAGGAGGTTGCTGCACAAGAGACCCGGGAAAGGAGTCAGAACGAATGCGATATTCCGTCTGGCTCTCTTTCTTACAACACTGGACTTACACCAAAGTTATGCTAGTACATCGAGTAATTATCGAGAAATTAGATAGGCAAAAGTGCCAATTTGACAAACAGAAGCAGGAAGAAAAAAACACAAGTCCAACTATCAGAAATATAAAAATCTATTGAACACTGAACTGTCAAAATTTCTTCCCCCGATGGAAATTGCAATAAGAATATTGGAGATAAACATTGAAAATCAGTGAAGTTCAGTAAAAACTAAAAATAAATTTTTAAAAAACACCACGTTTTTAAAAATGGACTAAGAAGTATATAAAATAATTTTAAATAATATAATTATAATTATAAAATAATTTTTCCTAGTCGCATACTGATTCCTAACCTTGTACAGAAAGTGGTGAAAATTAATGATTGTGAATTTTGAATTGCTATGAAAATACTTATAAGATTTAAAACGAAAAACGTGGGGCATGTATCCAATTTCAAGTCTCTAGCTCATTTTAGGAAGTTAGTTTAAAATCAATTGCAAAATTTGTCACCGAACAGACTGACAAACAAACAAACAAACAAGAAAACGAGCTAATAAAAACGTGATAAAATAGTTGAAAGTGGAGTAAGAGTGAACAAAGCAACAAGTATTCAAGAATATTTCAATTAAAACTCACCAAGGGGACCCCCTGGTCACTCCTGGCACATCCTGGCACATCCTGGCACACACACTACCGCAACCAGTCTTTCCCTGTCAACTCTGCCGGCCTGACTGACTGACTGAGCGCTCTCGCTTAGCTGTCTCTCCCCACTCCTCCACTATCGACCGATTCGATCAGCGAGTTAGTAATTAATGATAAATTTGTTATTTCTCGCTGTTCAATGTTTATAACAATTTCTTTCGCGAACAATGTTAACCAGCACTCCCTTGACCATCTAAGTTTTACGTAACAAGTGCAGTGCAAACTTTAATTAGATTTTTCATCACGTACTTTATTCATACTAATTGTTCAAAAACTACAGTTATTTTTCACGGCTTACATTTCTTCCATACGGCAGTGGTGAGGAATAAGACAATAGTTTTTGCCTCGCCCACAATTAGCTGTTCGACAACACACAGCGAGGTGATCGACCTACGATGTAACGACCTACTAGAGTTTACAACACTAACAAACCAAAATTATAATAAAATATATTGATACTAGTAAATACTTCACCTCAGGGAAGGTTAATACACGCATTAGAGAAACGAATAAGTATAAATAAATTTATTACTTTTAAAAATTCATATACAGTCGAACATATTATTAAAATATACACAAAAACGTTACTGGTATCAATGAACTGCAACGTGTTAATTTATTATCAAGAGTGGCCGCCCTTCATTGAGATTATCAAAGAGAAAATTAATCTCTCGAATAAAGTAGCCAATCGACGTTTTTTATCTCGGCCTTCATTCTTGCATGTTTAGGAGGATAATTGCATTGCTCCGGACTGTATGTTGAAAGAAGTACAGGACTATCGTGAAGTACATAGAAAGTACTTTTCTCTGTACGTATCTCTTCTAATCTATTTGCACGAGTTGGAAATAAGAGGTATCGCTCTTGTTACAGAAAATTATTTCTCTATCCATAAGATAGTTCACAGCTGTTCAACAAATAATATGATGCTTATCAAGGTCAGGCAGAGATAACGAATGATATTTGAAAACACGTGTTTGTTATGTTGTCGTTTCACGAGTTCGATAAATACGCGTTGCGTTATTCCGGGGCGAACGAATCACGATACGAATTCAAAATCTCTAATTAAGTATTTTTTATCGTAAAAGTAAAAAGTAATTGTACGTTGTTTACTACCGTGTTTATTTATGTCGTAACTTCAGGTACAAAAGTCGCCAGTTCGTTCCGGTAAAAAAATATATTATAGTCAGGCGAAAAAAATCGAATCCCTACCCCTAGAATAGTGGAATAATCTTCAACTAATTTATTAAAAAAAATACTACATATAATCACAATTTTCTATATATAAATAACGTGAGATCGTTTAGTTTATTCCTTGAAAAGAATAACACATAAAAATGTGTGATTTGTGGTTTGGCTTTGCCTTAATATATTTCCATTAGTTACCTCTGATATATGTAACTACATTTACATTGAATATATTCACATGTGCAATGCATACGATTATTAAATAGAACGTTTTTCTTTTTTTTAATTTTCTTATACATACTCGCTTTCTTTCCTATTCCTCGAACTATTCACATTTACACTTACGTCTTGTGTCTTCTATTTAACATATCTTTCGTTCGGTACAAAAGGTTTGTTTTCTGTTTCAGGCTTTACAAATCGGTATGCTATATCTACACCGTAATAGTATCAATTATTGCGATTGTTACTAGTCAGATGACTTTTCCAACGAGGTGAGACAGTACTGAGAAGGGTAACATCAACTATGTTTACGTGTACTGCCTTTTCTCGTTGAACAAGATAGGCTGATATGGAACGCGTTTTCAACTTCACCTATGGAAATCACTCACACAAGTTTCGCCGGCACGGTTTTTACCGATAACGCCTCTAACCGAAAATGACTTTGATCGACAACGAATTTGACCGAGAACGAATCTAAAATCGTTGCCGGACAAATTCGTTGTCGATCAAAGTCATTTTCGGTTAGAGGCGTTGTCAGCCAAAATTATTGCCGGTGAAAACCGTGTCGAGGAAATTAGTCTCGGTGATTTCCATGGGACCCGTTTTCAACACGGTATTACAATTTGAAAACCGAAGGGGGGTATCGATCGGTATCACAGCTCAGTGGTGGCTACTCCCCAGTATTGTTGCATCCTTGTAGCGTCCTGTTCGAGGGAGTCCAATCCGTTTCTTTCTTGAATAACGGCGAAATCGTATTCGAGATTATACGGCATCAGCCTTTGCAGGCTGCCGAAGTAAGCCGCATTCGGTCCTCCGTTCAGTAATCTCCTGCCGCTACCAAATCGTACGATAGGTGGCCGCGGAAGGGAAGGATTAAAGGATCTGGCGCTCCCGAATCTCTTCGATAGAAAAGGCAAATTGCCTCCTAATTGAGGAGTGGATCTCGATTGACCCCGGCGCAATGGAGTCCTCGATAGTGTGTCCAATTCCTTGTCGAATAAGAGCTGAGTATTCTGCTCGAGCATATACTCCCAGCAACGAAACTGCTCCTCGCTTAATGCCCCGGATCTCTCGGAAACGGTGTCCTCTGGCGTTCCTTGGCAAGTCGAGACCTGCACAAATGTCCCCAATTTATTATTACACTATCCATCGGTCTTCTCTACAATTATAACGTTCTAAGACGAAACACTACCTTCTTTTCCTCTATTATTAAACATTTTAGTAGCACACGTGGTCTCGAACCAAATGATGCCACCATGAATTTAATGTTTGGATAATCTTACGAATTAGCTATTGTGTGTAGAATTCTCATTTATTATCTTAATAAATAATGATTTTGATTTTCGATTACCTTCCTTCCTCCATTCTCGTGCACGAACACAGCTTGCCGGGCCTTGTTTGTGGCTCTGGAAGCCGCACTTCCTGGCCAGACTCTACCGGAAGGATGTCTCGATTTAAAAGTACTATCGCTGGCCTGATCAGACTGACCACTTGGCGAGCTCCTGTCGTCCTTGTACGGTGGACTTTCATTTTCTTGCGCGGGTCGACGGTTCTTGAAGTACCTGCCGGAGCCGTTATGGGCTTTGTTGGACCTGCATCACGATTTCATCATGGACGTTAATATCTACACCTTGAAGATCCAGCAAATCCGTCGAATAAAAATGGCGCGGTTATCGCTTACCTGTTCACTATGCTTTTCAACACGCCATTCAAGTAATAACCCTCGTTCGCGTGACAGCAACAAGGTCCGGGTGCTTTATGCGCAGCCGGTGGCACGCAACAAGGGCAAGGACAACCCCCATCCTGAGTCTGAGTCCTATTCTTTCCGACCGCGTGTCTCAACTCTCTCATCACTTGATCCAAATCACCCTGATTCGGTCCGGTTAATCGAACAACCATGATACTTAGATTATCCTCGGCGCCGTAAGCCTGCGCTAAATCTTGCAGCCGCTTAGCTGCCAGAACCGGACTGGCCTCTGCTCGGGCTTCTCGAACGGCTTCCTGGATGCTCAATACTTCCCACAGTCTTCGATTCGCGATTATCACGAATTCATCGTCATCCTCTAAATCGACTTCCTCGAAGGTCGGGTCGGGAACCACTAAGGGAAACATGGCCGCGTTTCCCAGTTGATTCTTCACGGAGACCTTCTTGAGCGGGGCCAAATTCAATGGACCCGCTGCCCTGCAAAGCACGGCTTTCGCGTCCCCGGAAGAAGCCACCTTCAACGAGTACCTCGTGCCAGCTTTCGGGTATCCCTGTTGCGATTGAACCCGAACAAGATGCACAAGGGTCGCATCGATCCCGTATTTCTGTCCTTTCTCTTTTAGTTCTCTGTGAGCCGACAACAGCGTGTATTTCAAGTACTCTTTCGACGTCTCGCGAACGGTTCTCTCTTCCAACAGAAGCCGAGGTATCATTTCTTGAAGAGCGCTCGGCGCTTCTTGGTTCGAGCCACCGTCGAATATGCCGAACAGACCTTCCACGTTGCAGAACGACGGCATCCTCACTTGTGACACGTATAATCTGCACGCACCAGCACAGAAATGTATTTATACGAAAAAATTAAATGATTTATATGAAAAAAGAAACAATGAACACCTACGAAGTAACACGTATGTATAAAGAAAATATTTATGTAGAGTAACTGCACCAGTGAATAAACGATAATGACTCTTGGGCCAATAATTATTATTAATAAATAAGAATAATAATAATTATTACCAATAATTACTAGAATGTAGCGTTCATTGACTGGTATTTTTATATTTTTTATTTAACGTTTAATAAAGAAAAATAATAATAATTTAATTTTATTTGTGTTCATTCATTTTTGATAAATGAAGTGTAGGGAGCTATTTGTCATATATGAGATTCCTTTGATCTACATTTTTTTAAAAATAAAATATCTTCCTGAAGAATTTCTTAAATGTTCATTCACTGGTGCAGTTACCCTATACGCGAATACGAATGAAAGTAGAAGTTATCTTTCAATATCGCTTTACGCTACTAAAATATTGTATTTTAAATTTATTTTAAATATAAATTTATTTAAATAATTTATTTTAAATATTTATATAATATTTTTTTTTTGCGTTTCATAGATATGTGGCCTTAAAAAATTTAGTAAATATTCGCTGGTAGATAATGTGGTAGTTGCATCGACTAAAAACTGATTATTCAAATGGAAATAATTTGATTTAGAACGTGTCGGTGAAACTGATCCGAATCGATATCAAGATCAATAGTGATAAACCGGTTTTTTCTTTACCGTTCTCTGGATCCAGCCGTTTCCGAAAATCCTAGCCTCCACGGCTGCTCCGCGTTCTTCCCCGAGGATACAATTTCCTGCTGATGAGGGTGAGAAGGTAGACTCGGTCTATTCTGTCCCGATACGTCGACTAACGATATCGGTCGCTGGGATCTGTATACTTGGAATTGTCTAGGGTCCACGTGGAGCCTCGAATTGCAGGATATATCCAGAAACTGTAGCTGGGGCGGCACTAAAGTCGCCAGATTTACTCTGTCCAATTGATTATGGGCTAAATCCAATACCTACAACCAGGGTTCATTTGTTTCACCCCACGTGTATTCGTCCCATTTGTTCGAGTAAATTAACCCCCTTGACGTACCAATTAAATAAAATCACCATTTGCCCGCGGAACTTGAAGTAATTCGACCCTTCGGATATAACCGAAGATTCAAATTCAATTCGTCTGATTTTATTAATTTTTTCGGAAAATTTATTATTAAGGACCGATCTATATATAAGGTAAAGTTTTGATACATTTGATATATTTTGATTTTCAATGAATTTGTTTCTGATCATTTTCTGAATTTGTGCAATGCTATTAAAAAGGTGTAGACAAAGTAAAAATGAGAAAATACGTATTTTCAAGTGATCATTGTGTCTATTAATAATTAATTTTCCATTTTCTCCGGAAACTTTTTCAATTTTTCTTTCTCCAAAAATCTAATCTCAAGTGATCTATAAATGATATAGAAGATAAAGACAATATAGATAATAGATAATGAAAAATGTAAACATCTTATTCTCGCTTTTCGTAATGTACGAACGTGTAATACAGAATTGTAATAAGCAACAATTTACGTTACTACTTATCAGATATGTTCCTGGTAACAAACATGTTGTCGGTAATATCTGTTGTTGATGTTAGACGATCTTTTACGTCACCGCGTGTACGGTGGTATAGTAAACATACGACGTATCCGAGACGTCTTCGTACATACGTCAAGGGCTTAAATTTATTTGTTAGCTTTCCGTAACATTACCTTCAGCGAAGTTGTTTTGTTAAACGTCGGACATGTTAAGAGCCTGTTAGAGTGAACTCGTAACACTCGCAGATGACGTAGATTGCCTACGTTGTCTGGCAGATATTGAAGTCGGTTCCCGGATAGCACTAACTCTTCCAAATCTTTCCACGAAGCTGTGCAACTACAACAAATTCATGAAATAATGATAAAAAATAAGAGAACACTTTCACAAGTTTGTTGTTTTTTGCATTTTTCCAACAATGTTTTGCAATACCTCTCAGGAAGGGTGTCCAAAGTGTTGTATGCCATATGAAGAACACGCAGGGACGTTAATTTGGCAAGGGTGTCCAATGCGGTGTCCGTTAAACAATTCGCGGTCAGATACAATTTTTCCAAGCTATGATTGCTCTGCCGGCTCTTGTTTCCATCACCCATAGAAGGCAGTTCCGATAGTCGATTGTTGGAGAGATTCAAAACCTTCATTCTGAAAAAATGGCCCCGTAAATACGTTATCGTTTGGCTGACGTAAAATGCATTCGTACTTCTCTGTGTTGACGAAAAAACTCGTTGGTAGAACCGTCAATGCGTTATCTTGTAGCGTCAAGTGAACGATGTTTAGGGGTTTCCTAGGCGGTGGTAGGGCTTGCAGCCTATTGTGGGGTAGGTGAAGAACCTCCAATCTTGACGGCTGTGTTAGCAGTCTGTCTGGCAAGGCTGTCAAAGCGTTGTGAGAAGCGAAAAGAGCACGCAATACTGGTAAATCTGGCGTCCATTCTGGAAGAGCGTCCAGGTTGTTGCTGAAACAATGTTTAATTGGAATAATATCAGATAAAACTAGAAACTTTTGATATATATGTTACGTTAGAATTTAATTGAATTTTTACTTACTAGGTAATTTTTAATTTGAATAGTACCAGATAAAACTTGAAAATTTCGACATATATATTACGTTAGAATTTTGTTGAATTTTTACTTGCTAGGTAATTTTTAATTTAAATAATACCAGATAAAATTTGAAAATTTTGACATATATGTTACGTTAGAATTTTTACTTACTAGATAATTTTTAATTTAAATAACACCAGATAAAACTTGAAAATTTCGACATATATGTTACGATAGAATTTTTACTTACTAGGAAACATCCAGATGCTCGAGGTTCACTGGCATTGGTTCTATAATCAGCTTTTTTAATTCTGGAAAGATAAGTTCGGTTTGATTTAAGTATGTCAAGAATTTGTGAATTTTAAATGAAGTCAATGAAGGACGGGGGTATTTGTTATCTGTGTGTTTCTGAGATTGGTAGAGCGAGGAAACAAGCCTTACTGTTATTTCCGGCAATAAGTGAAACAAGATTTCTTCCGCAGACCGTAAGCTCCGTTAAAATATTTCTGGCGCAACGAATGCTTCTCAATTCCTGAAGTGCACTGATGTCCAATTTCTCAATGCTATTTTCACTGACGTCTAGATGCGTTAAATTCTTGATTAAAGAAGAAATGAAAACGATAACGGTCAATAATTATTGCTTTGATAGATACAAATATGTACAAGTTTATCGTTATTCCAATGCCGATATCACTTACTCCGTAATTTCCTAAAATAATATTTCCTTTCAACTGATTATTTCGCAGATTGACCTTGTACAAGTTATTCTGACTGCTTCTTTCATCTTTGTAGACTTTATTGTGATCGGTCTTTGGCAAAACATCCTGTAAATAAAACATTTTTAGCAATTTTAATAAAAAAATTGTAATTAATTGAAAAAAATGTAATAAATAAATTCTTGCAATTGTCCGTAACGCATTTCAATATTAGTAATCACTACTTGTTTATACAAAATTCTAAACTGTTTCTACTTGTGTAAAAATCGAATATTTTAAGGCAAAGGGCGATATGCTGCATGTACACGGCCCTGAAGTGAATCTACTTCATCGGATAGACGCTAGGTGGCCTTAAATTCGACGCATTTCTCGAAAGTAATATTTTCTCAGAGACCCATATATATAGGTCCGAACATTGTTTTCGTTACTCTGGTTTCCCTTCAAATCACGTATAAATCTTTCGCCTTTTACTAAAGATTTCCGTGGAGGGGAGCAATCGATGAGTCTATGAACTAATTTTTCATTGACCCGACGAAAGTTGGGTCGTAATATAATCTAAACAAAAATTTTACAGGTTGAAATTCGTTTTTCGAAATGGCCTTTTAACGGCTTGATTCTAATAATGTATGTTTGTGTGTTTGATTCTCTTTGTAAGTCGCCCTTCTTCACTTTCGTTATTGGCTTTTCAAATTGGCAATATCCCGTTTCTTTCGCCATTTGAGTACTTTTTTCGATATCAAATCGCAATCGAAAGTATTTTGAATACAATAATGTACTTGTATTGGGAAAACATTTCTAGTAGTTATAAACGATGTTGTGTATTTAAATACAAATTTCGAATAACGAAATAATAGATACAAAATTTTTATTCGTTATACGAAGGTTCGAATACAAAAATATCTTTTATTCGACTATTATTTAAATACTCGCTTCGAATACAATTTACAACTATTATTTGTAATACAGGAAAATAACGAAAGGTACAAAAAATGAGAAAAGATTATATCGATCTTAAATGGAGAAAATCCAAGGGGGTTTATAAGCTTGAAATAAAGTTTCACCGGTGAAGTTTAGGAATCAGATGAACTTAAATGTTAGAGTATGCGTTTCGCGTTCTCTGTTATTATTTATTTCTAATAATTGCCCGTTCATTAGTCTGTATCCGCATTACTGTAGACACATGTTACTTATATCCCGTGACGACTGTTCATTGTAACACTGAACCTGTAGCGTTTGTAACGTAATTTTAAATTACAAAGTAGTGTAATAATTTCATGAAATGCATCGTAACGTACCGTTAGCGTGAGGGCTCGCATGTTGAGAAACGATGGCAGACTGCTGAGGCAATTTCCAGCTAAGGAAATATTTCTCAAGTTTTTCAGCTCACCGAGTTCGTGTGGCAGGTATTTGATCCCATTACGATCTAAGATCAACTCTTTTAAGCTGCAAAAAAGAAAAGTATGGTTACAAGTTTACAAAGAATTCACTACAACCAAATTCACAACTTTCATCTTTCAATTTTGGTAGATAGAAAATAAATTTAAATGTAATAAATTTTAAAACGAAAATGTGTTCATTGCAAATAAATTGAAACATTTGTGTTGGGTTTTGACGCATATTCCTGTTAAGTAATTACTTCCTGAATTGGCATTGCATTTTGTTCATTGTTGTTGATTTAAACAATTTCCGTTTATGATTAAAAAAAACAACGTCTATGCAGCTTTCCCGTTTGGTCATTCGTCATAAATTGAGCGGCACTTCCGCCTCTGGGCTCAATCAAATAAATCGTGTTGAATTAGCATTACAGTTATGGCGCAATGTGGTTTAACGTGAATGCACGTTGCACCCTCGCTGCACGGACAAACGAATCGGTGAACCTAAACGGACGAGCCGCCCACAGGATGTGCACTTGAGTAGAAAGTTTCAAATTATGGTGAAAACCTTCCTCTGGTCGTAAGCATCTGTGTCATCGGACGAACTTTCAGTTTTTAAAGTAAAATCGAAAATGTTTGCGCGCCAAGGTAAATGGATTGAACACAAAGCTATAACGGCATGCGAACATGCTGGTTTTCAGTTGGTTAATTTATGGTTGACACTAACAGCCTTTTGTAATCCGAAACATAATGCACTTAATAACTGATGGAATAAATTTTATCTAAATATCTAACCACACTTTCAATTAAATAACCCTTCTTACGTACGTTACGTAATCCTTTGTCACGTAAAGCCTTGAATTTAATATTCAAAGTTAATTGAATATTAAACTTAATCTAATATTAAAATTAACATTAAAAGTTAGATATTGTTCATGAGATTATGCATTTCACATAACTACATTATTATGATATATAACTGTAGCGATAGTAGTTAATTAAAAACATTATCGGGGTCCTCGTTTTATAAATTCAACATAATGCACATTTGCGTACACAAATGAAATCGAGTCAGAGTAATTTCATTGAACTTTTAACGACATTGCTATGAAGTCTTATCACATCTGATCAAATCTTGTGATAATAAAAATTCAATGATTAATAATTCCTCATTAACAAAAGCATTAGGTTAAATATATTCCATTCCTGTCTACGAACACTTTCGTGGGCCACTGTACCCTTCACGATCACCAATAAAATGAAAATAAAATTTTTAATTGAGCGTGGGGATCCTATCGAAGTAATCGTGTAAATATTCATGACCCGAATAATGCAAGGGCGCGCTCGAGAGAAATTAGAATTATGCCGATCATGCTGTAGTAAAAAATTGTTATGTAAAAACCGTTTTATCGAGTTACACTTCATTTCAGTTTATAATGCAGAATTAATTACGTATACGTTTATTTATGAGTTTATTATAATTTTGGGAATATCGTTGTATTATCTTAGAATTATCACGATTATACAATGAGAAAGTACATTTTTATTTCATGCCTGTTCTCGACAATTGATTTGCACAATAATTAAGTGTTCATCGAGAACATTATTTTACTTCCTGTGGTCAAATCTACAATTCTACTTCTGACTCTTTTCAAAAACTGACCGAAACTATTTTATTCATTGTCCTCTTTTATTTACCACTTCGTAACCTTGTTATTTCTCGTGTACAGGTGGATTTCCGAAACACGCACTTGTTTCCACAACAAGCAGCTTCTTCTCACCTTCTACGCTGCCCTTCAGCCGGTGGTGTTTAAAAAGGAAGGACGTCTCTACAGATCTGGAGCAGCGACTCCAGTGATTCGAGATGCTTTTTATCCGAGACACTGCATCCTCAAGGAAATTTCCTCCGCGTTTTCCAGCCGTCCATAATGTATTAAAATATTCACTGATCCTAGTTGGATACCTCCTTGTCCGGTTTAAGTGTGCACCTTGCTCAACAGTTCCGTCCTTAGTGTCCATGTATTCGTAAGTAATCGAAGAGCACCAACATCGATTTGTAAAATCTTTTCACAGATCCTAGTACCCCGATAAAAATTAGTTAAGTTCCTCTAGGGTCCTAAACACCGCGACTCTTCAAGTTCTACGTTCCTCTAGGGTCCTACACAACTCGATGAGAACCGTTTCAGATGAAACTGTGAGGTGGGTTCGAATGTTTTTCAAGTTGTAACTCTTTGACTCTTCATGTTCCAAATTCCCCAGTGTCCGAAACACACCGGCAGTTTTCTGACTGCAAAATTAATCGAACTGTTTCGCAAGTTGTTTCCTTCGACTCTTCAAGTTCTACGTTCCTCAAGTTCCTAAACACCTCGATTCTTCAAGTTCCAAGTTTCCTTGGATCTTAAACAACTCGATGAAAACCATTCCAAATGAAACTGTGATGTGGCTTCGAATTTTCTTCACGTTGTAACTCTTTGATTCTTCACGTTCCAAGTTGTTTCCTTCGACTCTTCAGGTTCGTAGTGATAAAACCTTTTAAATGAAACTGTAAGATGGACTAGACTCCTCTGCAAGTTCTAATCGATTTTTCAAGTTCGAAGTTCCTCGAGCACTTCGACAAAACCGTTTCAGATGAAATTTCAAACTGGCCTATGAGTTCGCAGACATGTCGAAGTGCAGCGGCGTAAAAGTATGTTTAACTGGTTCGAGGAGCAGGTTCGTAACGCGCTGGTGCACGCCCGTGCAAGTTCTTCGGAGGACTAAGAAGTCTGACGCGGGACGAAGCATGTTCGAGCTACTCCTGATCTAAGGAAGAAAGAGGGAGGACTAAGGATGGCTGACCAGCCTGACGTAACAGACGGATTAGTTTCTGGTTGTGGTGTACGAGCACCGGGACTATGCTAATTCTTCGTCTAGGCGGCCTGGTTATGTACCAGTGACTAGCAATTGGTTAGCGCTTGGTTGTTCGAGGATACGCCGGTCTAGTTATTGTTACGGAACCCTGGATATTCTTCAGCAGGCTCTACGCCGACGGAGAATCAGATGCGAGGAGTCATCGGGGAATGACCAACGTCAGGAATACTCCTTTGTTGCGAAGACAACCATGAATGAATTGCGCCGCGACGTATTTGGAATTTTAGGTCAAGAAAATTCAGTCAGAAATATTTGCGAAACAACTTGTTTAACATATTTTTCCTATCTTTTCCGTTTCTTATGGACTTTCTGGTGCTGAGAGGCAACACCATATTTCCCCATCACATTTTACTCACTGGCAATCTTCTAATAGTCTTTTTCAAACCGACGATCGAGAATTTCTCAATAAATTGTTCAGAAGCTACGTCTACTTTATCCGCAATTCAACAAATCTTTAGAATTAAGGATGTTCTAGAGGTGTATAAAAACGCAACAAAATTTTTGAAAATTTGACAAGATATAATTCTCACTAAAGTAATGCGATTACCAATTTTTGGGTTCGATTCACTGCACTTAATATTTATAGCAACTTAAAGTTTCATAAAATTCCACTTCAAACCATATTTAAATCTTGATAAAACGCAACTAGAAACTCCATATTTTTTATACATATATATAGTAAAAATTATGTAATTAATTATGTTCAAAATTTATTACGATTCACTAAACAGTTACAGAGCAAAAAATTATAAACTGTTACAAAACATCAAAAAATCACCCTTTTTGTTATTATCAGAACATAATTTTATGCAAATTGACATGTTTATTTTCAGTAATAACAATGAATATTGCTTTCTGAGGTATTTTTAATTTATTTAAATATTTGGTGGGTAATATAAAATATAATATAATGTAAATAATGATGGATTTCGAATTTATTCTACTTTTTATGTTTCATTGTACCTCCAGAATATCCTTAATACAGTGTGACAAGTTTTTCTCCCTAAAATTGTTATCCATAATAATAATGAAATAAAATCTTTTACGGGTAGATCAATCGCTAAAAAGTATATTAATAGACTTCCGGTAGGTAAAGTATTAATATAAGTGAACTATATATAGACCTTTTTTCAACGTACCCGTATTAGTACAGTTTGACTTTACCAGATATATAAATTTAATAAACTTAAAATTTTATAATTAATTAGTTATCGATCGTAATTTATCTTTAGGATATTATAAATTTTTATTCTCGGCGCAAAGGTTCGATCAGAGGTTCTTGAACCGGAAGATTCAAATCCGAATCCAGCGTTTGGTATTCCTACAAAAATAGCTATTTGTTCTGTAAAAAAATAATCGAACCTTTGCGCCGAGAATAAAAATTCATAATTTAAATTTTATAATCATAAATTACTGTTAGTAGGTAGGACCTCGATTAACTGTATCCCGATTATAAACAAATATGCGTTTAAATATGATTATATTATAAAGGGAATTAAACTTTCGGAAATAACAAATTTTATTTCGGAATATAATGTACATTTTAATTATTTCAATTGTCCATCGATCCTTAATTTGCCCGGGTGTGCTTGTCTCCCGATCAAGCCGGTTAATCGAGATTTCCTACTGTGCTTCTCGCGCTTCTCTGTAGAACAAATTAGACGTACTCGGATTTTTTGATTGGACTGCGTCGATATGATTGCACGGTTTCGCTGGTCGGTTACACTGGGTTACACGCATTGTTCCACGGATGTGGAGTAGTCGAGCTTATTTATAGAAGAAATTCAATGATAAGAAGCTTATAAATAACGTTTCCAACGGAGAGGTTTTTGTTCCGGGGTCGGGAAACTCGGGAGAGAGACCGTTATATACTCCTTTAAAATTCTCTTATATCTGCAACATCCAGCGCTACACCGGTGAATATTTCAAACGGTTCCTCTGTTCCTTTAGGGAGCCAAAGAACAGGTCCGTTCGGACAATTTTTTCAGTTATGATAGACCCGGACCTTTCACCCGGACCTCGTATCGTCGAATCGTCGGAAAAGATTGTTAACATTAATTGGCTATAAAGACAAGGATCGTTCTCCCTCTTCGCGAATAATGGAGTCGCTAATGAATAGAAGCCTTTTTTTAAAGATTCGCTTCTGTATGCAGCTCACCAGAGACTCCATTAATGTTTTAAGCTATTCTTTTGTCTCGTTAGAGGAGCAGGAGAGACCAACGGTATGGAAGTAGCTGATCCTTTGCGAGTTTTTACTTTGAATTTTTTTCTCCGTGTAATGAAACATTCGCGTCTTTGTGTACGCATCGACGTGCAGCTTTTAAATCGCACTGGAAGCTGTTCTTGATTATTTCAACGAAGCACGCGCATTTTGCTGTATGTATGGAAATCGGTGACTCGACAGAAAGCCGGAACATTGTTAAAACACTTTTTGAACAGAACAACGTCTGTCAGCTAATTATGAATAAAATAAATGAATAAAAGTCCTCCATTCTCTTATAAATAATAGAAGACTCTGTACACAGTGAAAAGAAAGCATTCGTTAAAAGAAGTAACATCCTTTCACGCTTCCTGTAGACATAACATTCTACATATCCTCAATGGATTAGGTGAATGTAATCTGAACGATTTCCGTTTTCATCAGTCTTCCGTAGTTTTCACGTGGAAGAAAGTTGTTTATTCAATGAACTTTCGGCGGTGATTGAAAATACTATTTATTAGATCTTTTCGTGGAAAGAAACAAGGAATATTTAATGTCTTAATAAATAAATAATCGATTCTGGTAGAAACGATGAATTTATTTATTGTCGTAGTTAATAAAAGAAAAATATAAGTAACTAACTATTAAATCGGACAAGCGGTTCACGTGGAAGAAAGTTGTTCATTTATTATACTATTTATTATATCTTTGCATGGAAAGAAACCAGGAATATTTAATAGAATTTGGTAGAAACGATGAATTTATTTATTGTCGCAGCTAATAGAAAAAAAAATATAAGCACCAAAGAAAATTTGAATGCTAACTATTAAATCGGACGAGCGGTTCACGTTCAACTGCGCAACAAAGAAAGTAGCATGAACGCAGGGTCAGATAAGGGAACTAGTACTTTCACCATTAATTAATAGCGCATGTACGAAGGTAGAACGCACCGCCCTGCAACGGACACTTTTCACAACACGTTTCCCAACAGGTGTAATCGTATTAAACAGCGCCGCCATTTATTTTTCAATCTATTCAATGCGCACGTTGTTCTCCGTCCCATCTTCATTTGCCAATTCAATTGAACATACTTTCGCGGCCGGGATTTAACTTACAAACAAATTTCATTTTCTCCAGAAAGCATCGTTTCCCGCCGTCTCTGGAATTGAATTACTACAACGTTTCCCCGCGCCGGTATGCTACACATTCGGGTACTCCTTTTATGAAATTATTATTACGGCGAAGCGCCACCAGTGCCAGCTGGGTTAGCTCGTGTAATTTTTTCTTTGAGAATAGTACTTATTGCTGGCGCCATACTTCCTACTTGATTTACAAGTGAAGATTTCCTACCGGGAAATTCCGAAAATTATGAAACTTTCGAGTTATATTCTGCGTGTATATTTCACTCGATCAAAATGGCTTTTCGAGGATTTCAAACACTATTTTGTCGCGTACCAAGTAATTGGTCCAGCTTTACGAATCTCAGTTTGAGAAATACTACGCCCGTGTAATAAACCCACCGAGAGAAGTATTCGCAATCTCAATTTATGATCGTTTGCTATGTTTCTTCATATTCAATTTTGTAAGATTGCCAAGTGATATCCTAATGGAAGAGCACCGCTGTTTCCTGCTATTCCTTTTTCAAATACAAGGTCTAGTTCTATGTATTACATTTCAATTTAATATTTAGCACATATTTCATATCGGGTCCAACTGCCGCAGTCTTTGAGAAACTGTGCACGGAGATGTTGTAAAAAAAGAAATGCAGAATTTTTGTTCCTTTGTTTTAATTTCACTTTTATACGAATAAATATTTACCCTATTCTACAAAAAACGAATCTACCCCCTTAAGCTCGCACCATTCTTATTTACAACCAGAAGACAAGGAGGAACCTCAAAATTTATTTAAATATATAAAATTCCTTCAAATTTTATATAAATTTAATATTTCATTTAATTAAATTTTACAATAAAATATTAAATTTATATAAAATTAGTAGGGTGGGATGAAAAAAGTAACACTATCCGTAGAAACGAAAGTGACACAATGCAAGGGAAGACTACTAATTTGCACAGATGGCAAAAGATTGATTTTGAGGTTGGGGGAGGGCGAAACTGAAATCCAAACAACGGGGAACGCGCGATTATTGGAAAGTTCCACATTAATTCGCGGTTAGGCTCCTCTTCCTCCGTTGTTTCCGCACCAGTGCGGCCCGATGCATGACTTCTGCCGGGCGTGTTGCCCAACTCCATTCTACCGGTAAGTAAGCGGAGAGTTGGCTTAGCTTTTGCAGAGTCGCAGGTGTACACCGTCTACGACCCGTGTTTTCTTTTTCCGCGGAGGCTACCGGTCCGCGCACGCGTGTGTTCGACGTGTAACCGCCTTACCGTCCGTGTATCGGCGGGGCTCGTGCTCATACCCGTAGTTCCTTCTTCTCCGGCATCCTCATTTCCGCTCGGTGGAAAGCAGTTTTCGAGAAACTTTACGTAATTTTCGGTTTAATTAGACACGGCCCTACCACGATCATCGGCTCCGATGAACCGATTTTGCGTGTTCCATTGACACGTCCCGTAACTTCCCTCTAACGTAGTTCACCGTTCGAAACACCGTCAAACGTGAAACTAATCCTCTCGAGTTCATTCACAGGATTGTTCGCGTCAATCCGGGAAATTCCTATAAAGAATAAATGTTCGAATTCTAGGAGAACTCCAATAAACTCTTCCTCCAGTTTATCCGAAAATAGCGAATGGTACACGAAGCAGGAATAGCCAACAAATCGAGACGATTTATTTTTTAGCTCCTCTTCGACAAAAGATAAAAATGTTTTGTCAATCACTGAAGAAATTCTTAATTATTTCCAAGTTCAAGGATCTTAGTAAAATATGCAAATATTTTCTTTCGTTCCAACCTAACATTATAAAAGAAATGTGTAATATTGTATGCATATAGTAGAAAACATATGCAACATGTAAAATAATATTTCCATATCAAATATGGATTTACATAAACGTCCGCAGTTTAGTTATTGCAAATAATGTAGACATTAAATATTGTAGAACGTTACTAAATAAGATGGTTTTTCCGAGAATAAGAAAGGGACAAGATATGCGTACGCTTATGTATCAGGGTTTGATACTTTTACACGATGGGAAATATTTCTATGGAGAAACCTCTCCGTCAACGAGAAATATTTTCTTCCAAGTTCCGACAAGATATAACCGCGTCAAATCGTGCATCGGAAAACTTCATATTTCACAGTTTCTTTCACGTTTTCCAGCGTTTATAGATGGTCTCGGGAAATCAGCGTTTCCGCGGGAACCAATTTTATCTTCAACAATTTCAGAAATATCGAACGCAAGTTATCGAAAGCAAGTACTTCGGCTTTATTGCGTCGGTACTAACAATACTTCTATGAAACAGTGTTTTTTTTAACAGTGTTTCGCATTCTTGTAACGTTACAAGGAACGCAATCTGATAAAATCGACTTTACATACTTGATAAGCTGGCTTATGTCAGCCGGAAGCTTCTCGATTTTGTTGTCGGAAACATTGAGGTAAGTCAGCCCCCTGAGCTCCAGTAATTCCCGCGGAATTTTCTTCAGCTCGTTACTATCCAGATGAAGAATGTGAAGCTTCGGGAATCTGTTAACAAAAAATCATGTAAAAATTACTAGCAGTGTAAAAATTACCAGCTGTGATTTTATCGGCACACAGGTTCGATAAAATCGCTGCTAGTTATTATCTTGAGACGATCGAAATATCGAAAATCCATGTAAAAATTACAATTGAAATTTTATTTCAAACAATATACGTACCGGTACAAGAGTTCCAAATTGTTGTTGGCATTTGTCAGTTGATTCTGGCTTAATACCAGCTCCTCTATAGCGGGGAATGCTATAGCACTTTCAGGAATTCTTGACAGACCCCCATTACTAAGATCTAGTTTCTTCGGGTACGCCGACAATTGTATAGCCTGCAATCATACGAATAGAAGTGATCGTCATAAAAGTATGTCAAAACTGAGCTAACGAGAAACATCCTCTGATCGTTAATCAAATCATGCAAAAACCCTCCCTGAGTTTCTCGTCAGAAGTTTTACTCTTCGAAGTAAACATTAATATAAATTAATATAAATTGTTTAGTCGAGTAACTTCATGGATAGAGGAAAGTTCGTGGAATATTGTTGTCTTCTGGATGGTTTAATTTTATGTTTCCCCAAGTGATTTCAATAAATTCAAACACAGATTTTATTTGATACTTATTTTTTTGAAATATATATTCAACACAGAATAAAAGAAAAAGTTTATTTCATGTTAAACTTATTTGAATAATTTTTTATTCAGATAGTGTCCAACTCTGAATTCAAACTCAGATAAAAGCTGCATTATATGATAGATACTTGGTCCCCGTAGGGTTTCAACAAGTTCATAACCAACCACCTAATTTCCCTCTCTTTCCACTTTCACCACCTATAGCCTAATTGCAGCCTATTTCAGCGGTCCTACTGTTTTTATGGTAGGTTCCGAACCACCTTCGGCACACAGTATTTATTTAGATAGCACATGGAATATTTCCAGAGATGGCGGTATTAAATTCGATCAATTTATAAATACCATAAATCTATATGAAAGATATAGATATTGTTTTTGTAGGAACGTTTCTATTAGAAATTTCATATTATTTTGCGAGTTTTATAAGCAACACATTCCATTTTATTTTGTTTCAAGGCTCAGAGCTTTAATTACCTCGAACTCCAGGGAGTCTGTATCGATGGTGTCTCTATCAAAGTCACGTTCCTCCATAATGGCAAGCAAATCCCCAAAGTATACCATTTTTCACGCGCACATGTAGCGCGCTCGTGACCGTGATATCGTAGATGATTGCGTAACAATAAATTCTATCGCAGCAACGGTTTTTTCTGTCATTGTTTGGTTATTCCATTGAACACTATAGCACCGCACTGAACCAGTCGACTGAGTTTCACGAAACTCGCGCACATTTCTTTCACCGGGGACAACATTCTTCTCTACTAACTACAGTCTATTTCAATTGCGAATTATAACCTTGTTATTAAAATATTTATCGACACAATAGCTCCGTTAGGATTAGAGATATAAGAAAATGTTAGAAAAAAACGTTGTACTGTTAAAGGGGGCAAATATGTTGATATAAAAAAATATTGATATAAAAAACACTTCTAATCCTAACGAAGCTGTTTAAGTGGCCTGTTTCTCGTGAACCACCCGTTATACGGCATTAATACATATTTAACTTCCGCCACATTATGCGAAGTATAGTTTATTATTTTATATCCTAGAGGAAAAATTCGAGTTGTAGCTGGACTTTCGTTGAAAAAATTGATTATTATAACGCGAACTCGCCAATCTATGCAAATCTTCTAATTTATTAACCAGCCACTGTGTAATTCGGAGAATTTGTAATCGAAACAGGGAGTTTCGAGAGCAAAATAAATTTTCTTATAATTACGAGAACAGTGAGATAATAATACTTTACAAAGTTTCACGTAGCGGGTAAATCCGACCATAAGTTTGCCAGTTTCGTGCGCCGTTGTCGATAGTATTGAAAAGTTTTGTGAAATTGCAGAATACCAGTTTGTAAGTATGAATCGCAGACAGCCAATGATTGTTCTCGCAGTTTACTATGTATATTTCCTTGAATAATAAAGTCTCAGTCGTACTAAAGTTCCTACGTCTTGTTTCGCTTAATACTGACTCGTTAAATAAACATCTCTCCGTTCATCCATTCCAGCTATTTAGTCTATACTGTCTCGAATCATTCGACACATTATCGGTGAATATTACATAATTTTTAAAAATTTATGGTAACATGGCTCAACACTTTTTAACCGAATCTTCAATAGCAACAGTAATTTTTATTGTAAACTAACAAATCGCCCTCAATATGGTCATTCAATAGTTTCATTTAAGATTTGCAATGTGAAAGAAAATTTCTATGCTTTCTTTTGGTACAGCACAATTATCGAGTAATTCTATCAACGCATTACCAATCGGTGATTTTTTTTATTATTTAACGTCGCTTTTTGAATTCTTATGAGACAATTATTTCGCGATGGCAATCGGTGATTGTTACGTAATTTTGAAAAATCCATGGCAACATGGTTAAACACTTTTTAACGGAATGGATATGGTCATTTAATAATTTCATTTAAGATTTGCAACGTGAATATCTTCGGATATGGTCATTCAATAGTTCCATTCAAGATTTGCAACGTGAAAGAAAATTTCTATGCTTTCTTCTGCTACAGCACAATTATCGTGATAATTATTTAACGTGAATTAAATTTGAATATTGAAATTTTTGGCTGACGTCCAAGAAAAAGGTACAATTTCGTCGCACCGTGCGCCATGACGATGACATCGTCTTCGCGCCTGTTAACCAGGGAACGTCGTCGTTTTGTCTCGTCCTCGTCTCGTTTTCACGGCGTGGCAGACGTGTGTCAACGAGCCGATACGTGTGCCATTTTTCCCATGTTGCTTTTTCGCGCGACTACCTCCGCACGGAATTCACAGAAGTTGCGTGTCCTCGGCTAGAAAACGGTGTGAAGACTGTGACGACAACCGAGCTGGGGGATGATTACGGAGCCGTTCGCACGAGAAATGCTGAATGTTCCGCCAATAATATAGTTGTCCCCTGTGATGTAAAGTGTCGGGTTGCTGAAATATTCATTTTACCGCCGCGGACATTTTCTCTGCTTACTCGAACATTCGCGATCACTAATAAGAAAGGCTTGTCAGCAAGAAGTCAGCTCATGTTTATTGATGGGAAGAATGATATATATGTATTGACGAGTTTAAACTAGAAATATTTCTTATTATTGGAACACCTTATCTACCGGAAGCTGATTGATAGAATTATTCTAGTTCTAAAATTATATAGCTGTATATATTATTTTATATGATTATTTTCATTTTGTATGATTATTTTCATTTTATATGAAAAATTATATAGCTGTGCTGTACTAAAAGAAAGCATAGAAATTTTCCTTGTAGATTGCATTCTTAAATGACTTTTTAGTTTACAATGAACATTACGGTAATTATATAGAAAAGATCTGCGTACTCCGATTTTGATGAAATTTTAATATGTTATGCAGCAACACATTCTGAACAACTTTTTCCTTTTCCAATATAGGGGGATCGCTTTTAGTTTTTCAGATATTTGAAAAAAACTATCGCTAATACTGTATTGCATTTTTCGTATTCCTGCACGCTCCGCGGCAACGTAAGCCTGTCCCGGTGCGGCGTTTCTTTACATTTTCACGCTGTAGAGATGAGAGGCTGGCCGGAACAGGTTTACGTTGTCGCTGAGCATGGAGGAATACGAAAAATTCAATACAGTATTAGCGATAGTCTTTTGCAAATATCTCGAAAACTAAAAGCAACCCCCTTATATTGAAAAAGGAAAAAGTTGTTCAAAATATCAAAATCTACAACATATTAAAATTTCATGAAAAACCGAGTACGCAGTCCTTTTCTATATAATTACCGGGTGTATTATACAGGGTGTCTCAGCCAGAGCAGGTCATCTAAATATCTCCTTTATATTTAATCACGCGAAAAATATTTATAGCATATTTTAAATGGTATCGAAGGAGGAATATCACTATAGAACTGGTTTTATTATGCGCGCACATATTAAAATTTCGTCAAAATCGGAGTACGCAGACCTTTTCTATATAATTACCGTGGCACATCCAAATAGCTCTTCGACAGTATATTTGTATTATAGTCATACATATCTATACACTCAAAATTCTCAATATTTTCTCTGTTCTTAAAAAGATTCCCTTTTTTTACAGTACACGGTTTGGTCGCAGGTATTCACGTGGAACAGTTAGGGGGTGGGGACAAGAGGTTAATACAGCGGACACTATATGAATAGTCCATTCAACATCTTCATCTGATCGTTGGACCGTTTCGCATTCGGCGAGCAAACTGCGGGTACGTTCGCCTATGTAAATAGTAGCGTCGGATAACAATCTTTCCAACGAGCTGTCTGCGAAATTAGAGAGCTTCGAGGTCGGCGCAAGAAAGTGATTAAGGGAAACAGCCCTATCCGCCGTAATTACAGTTATCTCCCTTCAGCTACGTATTACGGTTATTGTTGCCATTACTAATCAAATTAATGTAGCCCGTGCGCACGCGTTCTTTGGCCAACCTCCCCCCAGCGCGCCCCTCGCGAATATTATGCAACGATAAAGTGCATTCGACCGGGGATTTTCGTTGGAGGAACCAGTCAGAAGTAACGGGAAATCTCTTTCTCTCTCTTGGTTCATAAACCGTTGCTTCTGACGCAACATTATTATCCGCACGTATAAATAGATCGCTGTATGCATGCCGGCCAGGTAATTAGCGAACGCTAATTAAGGATACTTTAACGCGTCTGCGGAGATTCTCGTTTCGTATATTCGAGTGGCTCGCCTCGTTAAAAAAGATACCGCTCGCCCACGCGGCATGCGGCAGTTCAAACGACGCGCGCTTCTTACTCGAACTTCCCGTTTTACACAGACCATCGCCCTAATTAATTTTTTAATTTCCCCCCTTTGACCGTATTATTTCTCATAATTGACAAATTATGTTGTCCTGCAGGTATCTTTCATTATTTTTGTCGGAGGAGTTCACGGTCGCCGGATGAGGGGCAAAAAGTTACCCTCTCTTTCTCTGTCGGTACCGGATTAGTAAATATTGAAAATTCGGTTCACGATAAAATAATCACAATAATTTTTAGCGATTCAGTTAACAACTAGGCTGCAGATCTTTATGGAAAATAGATACTTTGAGTATTTATTGGAAGACACAGGAGCTACATTAAAGTTTATTCCTTGCACCCCCCCCCAATACACGATAGTATTTTAATAGAAATTATTTAATAGAGACTTTATTAAATTTATATAGTATTTCTCTTCTAAGTTCTTCTTTATTAAATTTAAGGAATAAATTTTAAATTAACTATTATAAATGTGTAATACACAATATATATTTGTATAATTAATTGTAAGATTTAATAAATTGTAAAAAAATGTTATATTCTATTCAACGATCATACTGGTTAAATTTTTATCGTTATTTCGAATATGTTATTTATTCATAACGTGTACAAAGATATTGAGTTGCAAGTATCTTACTTTGAAGCACATTGTAAACCATATTGCGTGACAGGAGATATTTCATCCCACCGATGAGAAAGGATTAAATAACATAATGATAATCACATTCATATTTTCATTAGAGTTGCAACAAACTGAAGTGCACTAAAAATTAATTTTTCTTCTTAACAGTATTTTTAAATTCGTCTAATGTTTATTACCGTTTCAAGTAACACCTACTCATTCTTCTAATTATTTGTCGTAAAGAAAATAACTCTTTCACGAGTAAGAATATTCCGTGACAGCCGAAATTTCGCTGTAATAAACTGCGACATTCGTTTCGCGAGAACAGGAAGCGGTACTCGCCAGTTTCTAGATATTATTCACAACTGACGTCGATCCATCAAATCATTCATCACGTCTGTAACAGCGTAGACGTGTTATTTATTTCTTCCTAATACAGGAGTGATGCAGTGCACGCCTAGAATATTCTGCCAATGCATTCAAAATTATTTGAATACGAATTTTCCATGTTCTTCGTCGACGCGATGCACCGACGGAATTAACACTCGAAAAACACATATGTGCCCGTAATTATGAAAGTGCTGAAAGTTTGACGAAAGTTTTCTCTATCCCATTTTCTAGCCAGTTGAAAACAAATTTTCTTCCGAACATTATTTTATCTGGTAAAAAGTATTCGTACGTCCTAACGTATAGATCTAACAAGGAAAATAATTAATTAATTAGATTTAAATCCGAATCCAGCGTTTAGTATTCCTACAAAAATAGCTATTTGTTGTTGTAGAAAATGATCAAATCTTTGCACCGCGAATAAAAATTCATAATATTCTAACAAGAAAATTATAAATTGTGCCTCCTCTTCCACTTTCTCATGCAACTGCAATTTTTCGAAATTTTTTAATTCCTTACAAAAATGTCAGGTCGTTTGGTATAATTATAAAAAAGTTATTCTATTATCAGGGCCGTACGAATACTTCTTACACACACTGTATACATATATTTATTCGATTAAAGTTGTAACAGGATGTCGTACTTTTTAAACCGATCAACTATTTTCAGCAGTCGAGGCAAATGAAAATTGAATTACGTTTTAATGGTTTCCTTTAATTTGATTTGAACTTCGAATTTAATCGAAAGACTGCAAGGTTTCGAGCAAACTATAAATGTCCGTCACGGTATAATTTATCGAGTTAAATGAATTAAGCATATTCGTATTCGCATACACAATGCCGATATTCTTGCTTTACAACGATAATTACAATTTAATCGTTTTAATAATCATTTCTTCGTTTTATCCATCGCACTAATATTCGCCGAGTGGTTCGGTCAGTAACCGACTAAATTCAGCCATTATAAATTCCACAGTAAAAATTCATTGCGAGGAGCACATTATTTTATCACTTGTAACGATACGCTGCACCGTTAACGATGCCTAAATGTACACTGCACTTGGAAACTGCAAAGAAAGCCGCAATTAGTCCGGGAGTAGGAAATTTTTTTGACGCGTGAACAGTAATCGTTCGAAAACATGACTCCCGGGTATCGGTCGAGCCGTTTCGTGGGCTCGTCTACACCGCGAAATCGAACGCGAGCATTAACAGCGTATTAAATCTGTTTTCCGTGTACCGTCTGCGCTTAACAGAATTTCGCAAGTTTGAGGGAACACCGTTCTCCGGACGCCGTTTGTCGTCGCGAAAGCGTTCCACTTGGTGTTTCAGGCGTCTTTGAACGCGTCCGCGAACCGTCTCGTCTCTAACATTTGCCGGATACAGAACATTATTCATGACTGGCGACAGGATCGTCACTGAGGAGCCGTCGAGTTTGTCGCGTGTCTTGCCAGTACACAAACCGGAAGAACACGCTCAGCTGGCCACCATCGCGCTACCTGTTCGTGTGTCTGGTGCCATTTTCCTAGCCAGAATCGTTCCGACGATTTTAGTAGACGCGTGCTGGAGAACGGTACATTTAGTATTCCGTGACGTCTCTCTCTCCTCCATGACTTTTCGTTTGTTGGAGATGAATTTACATGTTTCTCCGGCGACGGAGTACTAAATTATTGGCACACGAGATATTGCGACGATTCAGTGATCAGTGAAAGTGATCTGGAGTGAAATAATTATTTATTTAAACATATTTAAATTTTATTAAAATCTGAGAGGATGCCCAACTTCTAAATAATTATCGCCAGAATTCCTTCCTCCGCACGACAGGTGAAAGACTATCTTTCATTATGCATAATTATTGTTAAATAGCAAAAACAAAAGAAAGTGATCTCAAGTGAAATAATTATTTATTTAAACATATTTAAATTTCATCAAAATCTGAGAGGATGCTCAACTTCCAAATAATTACCGCCAGAATTCCTTATCTATTATGCATAATTATTGTTAAATGGCAAAAGAAAAGTAAATCCTGAAACAGGTATCCCGTACTTTGGATCGAAGATCACACATCCAAATTTACATTAAAATTAACTAACGATAGATACGAGAAACTGCAAAAAAATCAAATTTTTAATATATTGTTTAACTAAAATTTTCTTGCTCGATTACATTTTCCATTAAAAAACAAATACATGTTTCTCCGGAGTACCCAAGCATTGGTACTCGAGATATTGCCACGATTCAGTGATCAGTGAAAGTGATCTCAAGTGAAATAATTACTTATTTTCCTTTGTAATATGTTTAACAGTGCTGCATAACATATTAAAATTTCATATAAATTTTCTATATAATTGCTATAATTTTCATTATAACCTAACAAATCGCCCTCTATAAAGTCATTTAATAGTTTCATTTATGATTGAAATCTACAAGAAAATTTCTATGTTTAATAATAAGGAAAATTTGTATAGAATTTTTGTATACAGTTTACAAGAGTGTTCGTTTAAACTAGTCAATACATATTTATCATTCTTCACATTAACAAAAAGAGCTGATTTCTTGCCGACAAGCTTTTCTTATTTCTTTTGTAATATGTTTAACAGGTTAAGAATAATACAACAGTACTCTTAAATGGTTTTCAGATGGCTGTCTCCTCTACCGTGACAATAATTAAATAGGTTAAACTTCACCATACGGGACCTAATAAATGATTTTAAAAAATGCCTATTTTATCTTTGCTTGTTACCGAATCATCGCCATTTTTCGTCATGGTCGCCGAACAGCTTTTCAATTCTCTGTTACGGGAATGTAAATCTGCTCCCCGCGTTTTGGCCGGTGCTTCCAGCAATTTTCGCGATCCGGCTAAGAGACTTCTCTGAATGACCAATTTCAAGATCAATTTCGCGCAATCGTATACCGTTAAAATCCGCGTGACTAACGGTCGGTTTCTATGCTTCTATCGTTCCGTCTTCGTTGGCATCCGCGCGCGCGGTATCCACTCTCTTCCTCTTCATCGTTTAGAATCGTTCTACACGGGTTCCGTTTGCGAATGAAAAAATTACTGCAAATTGCACGTTTAATATGCCACACCGAAAGAATCTCTTTTAGTGCTCGGCCATCTGTTCACCGTTCTCTCCTCCCTGCTACATAATGTACACGGTGAGTGGGACCCGAGCAAAACAAAAATGGCCTTGAGTACCATCAAATTCCTAATTCAGTCAGCCCGTGAATGGCGGTCTCATGGTAATGGAGGAAGATTAGCGGTCATTCTGCACTCTCCTTTCTTGCTTCGTGGTTCGCCGGTGAATGAGATATTGCCTTTTAGACGCTGGGCGCAATTTATACTTCGTAATTTTATTAAGCACTCCGGGCTCTGCAGTTTCTCGCATACCTTAAGAATCAAGAGGGTGTTCTTTCCTCTAGGCAGAGGGAGCAGATCGTTTCTTTTCTTTTTTTATTGGATTTTCTTCAAATGTAACCTATCAGAAACACGTTCGTTAAAATTGCACGAGCACGTGTCCCATAAACAACGTGTGGAACAGAAAATATACTTCTCCCTTTAAAAACGAAAGTGTCGCAAATATCTGGGGTCGCAATAAACGCTGACCATAAATACTACTTGTTTTCTGTTCTACGTGGACCATAATAATGAGATAAATAATTATTTAAATAAAAATAAATTTTTAAATATACCACGTTTTTAAAAACTGACTAAAAAGCCAATTATTAAACAGTGAATAAACTAACAAATCGAAAGTGTGCAATGTCCTTTCGATTACATTCGTCTAAAGAATTCTTATTAGCTGTACGTAATTTTATCGTAGAAATAATTGAATGTTTAATTAAGAAATTGTTTAGCATAGAAACACCGTCGCCTTCGTCGTGACACTGCGCCGAGCGTAAGAGTTTCGACGATAACGTGTCCGAAACTTGAAGCCGGAGTTATATGAAAGTTCGAAGTTCCACGCGGTTTTTGCATTTCAACTGTGAATTTCACCGAATGTTTTGCGATGTCACCGAGAGAGGCGACCTCCTGCGCCGGGAAAACGGTCAGCGAATAAAGTTTAATTACTAAATAAACTTTTAAACCAGCTGAACCAGCACCCTAACGAAGTTGTGGCTGGCTAATAAAGACGGCGAACTCGAGTCTTCTGTCGGTTAAAATGGACAACTTTGTAATCCATTTTCTCGTCTTTCTGACACTTCAGATATAAAACCATTCTCCTAGCTTTCGCGTATTATATATATGTATATATAATATATATGTATATATAATATATATATATTGATATTTTTTTATTGTATATTGTATATGTTTATTTATGTATTGTATATATTTATATATGTATATAAGATTTTTACAGGTGATTTCAAAAAAAGAATGTAAATAAATTGTGATTTTGTTAAAAATTATACCACAGTCATTTACATTCGCGTCTACTGCTCACGAGCAAGTAATTAAAATTTAATTACGTGTATATAATTACGTGTTCAAATAAATTGAATAAGAAGCTTTATAATTAAATAAACTGAAAAATATTTAATCTTTAAATACAATTATTTTAAAGCTTTTATTAAGTAATATAAACAGATGTCGATGAAACGAAAGTCAGTAACCGAATGAAATCAATGAACACAAAAACATAAAACTTTATAACAAAAAAGAACATTAACATATAGCAACGTAAATTAAAAAAAAAGATATAAACAAAAAGGTCGTAGTTAATAAATAGAGAAGAGCAGCCATGGACATAAAATTTGCTTATACATATTATATAACTGCAAATTATAATTAAATTTTAATTAGAATGAAAATTTTGAATGAAAATGAACAATTTCTTTACAATCTTTTCTCGAAATGACGTCTGAAAATCTAGACTCCACACGGCTGCCGATCTAAAATAAATAAATTAAAGGTGTCAGTGGTACTTGTACTTATCTCCCGTACTTTTTACTCCACGTTTTTGTCAAGTATTTATCACAGACGGTTACTGCTCGTCCGTGCTATACAATAAACATCTTTCCTTTTCCCCCGTTGGCGCAGCATGTCCGACGTCCTTTTCTCGATCTAACATATACCTTTTCGTTTCCCGCAGGTCGGATTAAAGCGGTTCAATCCGTTGAAAAATGTGAAAACTCTTGTTCGGTTTGTAGCACCACAGGCCAGACCCCTCTCGTCGGAACGCGATTTTTTTTTAATCCCTCTTCGACAGAATCAATGATTTGTAGTTTAACTTGACAGGGAAAACCGTTGTTTATTCGGCGAAATTATTTCAAGCATCCTCTCGAAGGTTTTTATCGGATAGCATTTCATTCGGTTATAAATATGCAGAGAGACGAATTGGAAAGTCGGAATTACATGAAAATTCATCCATGTTAATGCTACAGTTATTATTATAACAATTATGCCATTCGTTTTCTACTAACTTTATGAACAATGTAAAACCAAATTATAGACTGATTGTCGTTATCTTTTATTGTAAAAATTATAAGATCGCTATCGATAGATCTTGGTCGATTGATCGGGAAAGAGATTGTTTGTGTTAGTCGTAAAAGAAGTTGCGAAGAAATTTCAATCGAAGATGGCTGTTACGGTGAACATCGAGTTTATCGAAATATGATCTGGCAAGAGTTTATTCATGTTTGAGAAGTTGCTTAAAAATGTCTGTGAAAGTATACGTTTTCTTTTCCGCCTGTCGACTCGTCATTTGAGAAGTCCGCGCTGAAGAAAATTTAATCACAGCATAAATATTGAAGGTGAAGTTTGTTTCTCGATCGGAAAGTGAATACGAATTTATGATTTCGGCGCAAGGTTCGATTAATTTTACACAAGGCAGCGAATGTGCAATTATTTATAAATGTATCTTGACGTTTCGATCCTATGTG
>CM052330.1:8070662-8083015 GCA_028455615.1 Lasioglossum zephyrum | reverse complement strand
CGGTTTCGCTTTCATACAGTTCGTTACCAGTTCCTTTGTAACCTTGCTACGACATGGATCGTATAAGCAATATCTATTAGATATTTTTCATAAAGCAAGTGAGTCATATAACTTTTGATTTAATATAATATTACATCTTCCAATAAAAATTAAACCGTGTTCTTCCATATTTTCAGACGCAGTTTTCTACACTTTCTTGAAAATGATCCACATTAGGATCGAAACGTTGAAAGTTTAAAAATTATTGTAAAATTGCTTTAAGTAGTTTAAATGATCGAACCATTGCGCCGAAATCACATATAATTTTTGATTAAATAAGTGCGATCGATAACTTTAATAACAAACATATATTGCGTCTAAAAATAATGTAAAAGAATTATAATATGGCAAATAAATTTAATATTGATACTAATAATAAATTGATAATAATAATACATATTGTTTCCGGCGGAAGAGCAGATAATATCGTCGACACCGAAAGCCTGAATGGCGGATGAGTATTGCAGGAACGAATCGATAACCTCCACGTTTTTATCATCCCTAATAGAATTTCATAGGATTCACGAACTGTTTCATCCTGTCGGGCTCGTAATTTCGTATTCTTTTTAAAAGAAACTGTCAAAAAATCAAAAGACCTGCAAAGCCTCTCGGAATAATGTGGCTGCTACACGGGCCCATGCAGATTAGAATGAATATTCATTATGAATAGCATGCAAATGTACTAGTATTTTTTTTCGCCGTATCTTCACCGCTAGGTCCGAAAAATGTACCGGATGATTCACTAAAGTGCTGCAATTTACGTTTCATTTTTTCGAATGCTCGACGGGGTTATTAGTATGGCAGAGCGGTAACCGCTAATTTTTCATCCCGTTCCTTTTTAAAGCCGTTCTTTCGTAATCGTGAGATGAAAAGTTTGCGAATCTCACTTTCCCGTTTCATGCTGACGTTGGTCGAGCAAAATAAGTTACAAACCAGCGCACCGGTTTACCTGAATCTGAATGAATAATGTTTTCACTTTAGCAAATATCTTTGAAATAATTAAATCTAATGTAACTCTACTACTAATTTCTATCGAATATTTTTGAATATTTACAAAGGTTTATAACCGGATAAGAAAGTCAAAGGTGCATCTAAACCAATTTCAATAACTTTATGCCAATTTTCACACCTATATGCACAAATTTTATATAAATTTAATATTTTACTATAAAATTCAATTAAATATATAAAATTCAATTTAATTAAATACATACATAAAACATAATTATTTATTTTATACATAATTAATATTTTATTTTAAATTTATACGTAATAATTTTTATCTATACATCTAGTTATCTATATAAGATTAACTCATATATACATATAATTATTATATAATATGTACAGTGACTGCCACAAACATTTGGACACTTTCAAAAAGACAACAACATTTTTAATATTTGACCATACGATTTGAAATGTTTTGGGAAGTTAAAATACTAATTTATTTTAAAAAATGTTCGTAATACTCCTAATTTTACGGCCATAAAGATCTTGGGTCCTGTTTACAGGATGTTTTTCTTGGGATGAATTTCTACACCTAATACATTATTAATTGTAAAACATTGCAAAAACGTTGTAACTAAGAATATCAATGTAACAGTTACATCTCAGTAAAATTATGAAGATTCACTCTTGTTTTTATTTTTATCTTCCATAAAAATCCGCAGTCTAGGTAATACGAATCACCGGTTCTCCGGAAGACGCTGAACGAACGATCGCCGATGGATGGATCTCTCTCTCGCTCTCGAAGCGGTGCTAAAATTCGTGTATAACCATCAAAGGAGGTGGGTAGAATGTTTATTGGAATATTCAAATATCAGTGGCTATGCTCGAAACGCGTGTATCAAATATCTGCGCGGCAAGTGAGCTTCCTTGCATATGTACGTTCTCAAGGCGACAATCCTTTCACGAGGCGGCAACTCTTTCCATCCCCTTGCGAACCACTTCGATAAGACTTCTCGTCGGCTCCAAAACCCTCTTCGAATCCAAGTTCCCGTCGTATCCCCAGGACACTTCCTATATTTTCGCGGGTGCTACTATATTTCTGGCTCGCTCTTCCTCTATCCTCCCCTCCACGCCAGTTTACTTATCCCGTAAATTACCGGTGATATGCGAGATACCGTTTCACAGCAAGGTCTTATCTCACCGTTGCTGCTCAGAACTTTTTTCTTTCTATACAAACCGTATTTTTTCGGAACTGCTCCTATCTCGTGTAACGTTGTTGACGATCTATTTTCCCACGCGTTCCTCCCTGTTCGATCATCATTAGTAGATCGTGGATGTTTATGCAAATTTAAAAAATTTTATTGTTACACGCTTCTTATTTATTTATTATATTATAGTATTGTATAATACTATATAAATTTCAATAAAAATATAAAATTTTTCATATTAATTTAATACTACCCTGAATAATAATAAATTTTGTGTATAAACCTTTCCGATTTTGATGAAATTTAAATGTTATAGATTTATAGATTTTGTGTAGCTGTATAACATATTTAAATTCCATGAAAATCAGAGAGGAGTGGAACTTCCTAAATAATTTTGCCACGCGTTGCTCCCTGTTCGATCATCATTAGTAGACCGTGGATTTTTTTATGCAAATTTGAAATTTTATTGTTACACGCTTCTTATTTATTTATTATATATGATATCTTGTATAATACTATATAAATTTTTTCATATTAATTTAATACTACCCTGAATGATAATAAATTTTCTGTATAAACCTCTTCGATTTTGATGAAATTTAAAAGTTATTGATTTTGACATTTTGATCAGGATAGGATTATTGCTCAAAATGTGTAGCTGTATAACATATTTAAATTTCATCCAAATCGAAGAGGAACTTCGTAAATAATTACATAATGTTTTGCTCACCATATATTTTGCAATATTCTCATAGCAAGAAAACAATTTGTAAAAAATTGAAAACATAACATCGCAATTAGGTCCGAAGTCCTAGAAGCTATTAAAGACGAAAACGATCGTTTTCAACGTCGTTTCTAAACAACGCAATCTCGTATTTCTCGGAGCGATATGTACCAATGTATTTTTCTGACTTCCGCGGACGTAGCATCTCGCCATAAACCAATCACTTCCAACTCGATCCGGCATTCAAATCTTCGAAGCAATGCTTTTTACAACCGGCAGTTGCCTCGCGCGCGGAACGGCTCGTATTTTCCCTTTCGATTTTTTTTTCATCGCTCGAAACCATATCGCATCTGACCGTTGTTTTATATTCTCCCGTTTGCATTTCATGCTGAGTGAAGCGTGTCGATCCAATCTTCAGTTGTTCGAACAAGTACCAGAACAAGCAATACGCAACTACGTTGCGCCCGTTTATTACAATCTCCGCGGCCGTACCCCGGACAAGTTTTTTCCTGCTACCACCCGACACTCGCCGTCAAACGAAAAATCAACTCTCTGCTGCCATAAGTGTTTGTATACTTTTGTGTTGCATAAGTTAGTTTTAAGGTTTCTTCTGTACATAAACGTTTTTTTCTCTCTGTATTTATCTTTAGATATAATTAGCAAACTCTGGTTGATTAAAAGATTAAAGATGACTGTATAATTGAAATACAATATAATTTAAGGTGTGCCGTTGGTACGTCACGAGCAGCTAGTAAATTTATAAATAATAAATTCCTTCTGTTTGAAACCTTCTAGCTTTTTCCCTGCGCAACCGGTTATTTAACATTTTTACCGAGAGACAGGGTATCGGCAGTGGGATCGAGTGATTTCCTCGCGATCTGTAGTTCGTGGCCTGTCGGAGCAAGATCTTCTAAGAAGATAAGACGAGTCTGCATCTCTCCGCGCGCCGATGGGATCCGGGGGAGAGCTTTCAAATCGATGAACCGCGCGATGAATTATGAAACTCGTAATTCAACGAAGGCTTTCCGGAACGTAAAAAGAGATCTACGCGATTCTCGCGACCACCGACGCCACCTTTACAGGGTCGATCACTCCGATCAGGATCGGCTATAAATCTGAAAAGAAAATATGCACCAGATCGAAGCGGACTTTGCGGTTTCAATTTGCTATCACAACCCCTTGTCGTTTTTTTTAAATAAAAAATTACTGTTAAGTTAAGCTAAGCTAAGAGGCGCATTAAGCCATTATGTAATACGCTAATGGAATTCATGTATTGAATTAAAGCATTAAATAAATAAATAAATAAAAATATCGTGTACTTAGATTTTTAATGTATTAACATTTTACCAATGTTATTAAAAAGTGAATTCACTAAGTTATTATTATTATTACATATTCTTAAATATAGGAAAATTAGACTCCAGGAGTAGTATTTTTAAAAAAATGTATTTCACGTCGCATCAGTTGCTAGTGGTTATTAGCGACGGAGTATATTGTTTATAAAATTTTCCTCATGAGTTAGATCTGATCGCGAGCACGCAATCGTATCGGTATTCAAAGATTGGAAAATTTCAAACACGAATATCTTTTTTTTCCACGTAAATATCCGCAAGTTTTTCTTTTCGAAAATTGTTATAGGCTCATTCCACAAATACTTTTCATGCAAAACTAGCATGTTGTTCGGTCTTGTTTGCTCCAACAGTTGAATCGCTGCGAAACATTGCGAGTCCGGGATCGAGCGAATTCTAGCTCCAGTGGGACGCGAGAAAGATGTGGTATGAAATTGCAGCGAGCAGGCAATGCTTTTCAAAAAGTTCCAGCAGCGAGGAAAAAAAATATATGTGAAACGTAAGTTTGCAAGAGTTAGAACTCTGCGGAGAATCGAAGAAAATTACACGGAATATCGGACGAGATATACAGTTCGTCTTACTACATTATGATGTTGGGGAGCATGAATTTTCATTACGGAATCGGAACGTAAGAAGCGAATACACAATAGAGAACCATTGTATCGTCTCTCTGTATGTACATACACTTTGCACCAAAGATATTTCAATTAATAGAAATTAGTTTATGATATCGGAGCACAGATTCGATCGAAGAAACAACAAAGCAATTTTGCAATTTATTAAATTTTGTCTCAACGTTTCAATATTATGGAATACAGTGATAAGCAAAAACGTTGATAATTTACACATAGCAAGTACGATGAAAATTTAATTTACAATTATTTTTGATTTATTTTAAACATTTAGTACAACATTCAGTATTTTTCAGACGCAAAATTCTCTTGAAAAGGATCCAGAATCGGATCGGAACGTTGAGACAAAATTTAATAAATTGCAAAATTGCTTTGTTGTTTCTTCGATCGACAAAACGGAATATTTATTTCAGTTCATATTGGAAGATCATTCGTTTTACCATTGAGAGAAACGAGAGACTAAAAATACCTACTAAAAGTAGGTACAATAATTATTTTGTTGTATAACATTAATGTTTGTAGAAATCTTGTTCTAAGAATCCTTGTTTCAATTTTTCTACAGATAGCTGTTTTTACGACGCAACATCAGCAAGGTTCTTCTCGGTTTCTTCGCCAACTGTAGATGGCGCCAGGCATCGCAGGAAAAATTATCCTGATCCGAATGTTGATTTGATATTAAATAACATATATTTCTTGAACGTAGAGGCAAGATTTTTTAAATACCCAACGTTTCGATAATACTTTATATTTCCTTTAGCAGAAATACATTTTCTGATATAACAGATTCCCCATTATTGAAATGTTTTCTTGTTAAATCTTTCAATGATGAATAATTTAAAAATATTAATTAGACTAGTTTTATCGTAATACCGTGTAATTAATAATTATGCTGCATGAATTCAATTGTTTGAAATCGTTGTTAGAATCCACCCATAATATCGGTTACACTATTATCGTTCTTTGACAATTTATAAATACTTTATTATTGATTTTAAAATTGATTATTAAAATCCACAACGTGAATTCGTAACGGTACTGATAATGCAAAAGAAAAGCACTAGGTTATGCAGAATGATCCAGAATAATGGAAAATACTTCAAGCAACATATCCGTACCTTAAGTCGTTACACTAATAAACAGAATTGGAGAGGAAATGCCGAATAAAACTTTTCTCATCAACGAAACAATCGCGTCGGCCGTCTTGAGAACATTTTCGTAGCAATTACAAATGAAAATCTAGGCTTGATATGAACACGGGAGGGTGGACCGCGCGTGTAAAAGGGTAACAAAGAATTTATAAAAGTTTCGACGAAATACCGAGTACATGGCGGCGAGGTCGAGGTTTCCCTTAATGAGCGCATTATTATCGTGCTCGTCCTTGCGCAACTTTTTCCACCCCCTCGTTTTTCCTCCTCGAGCAGTCTACAGACACGCTGGCAAACCTTCGGAAATCAAGTGGAACGAGTTTACGTATTTCTACCGGTTCTTTCATTCGTTTTCGATAAACAGAGTGTGGCTTTCAATTCCCTCGCGACAAATTTTTTTTATCTATTTCTTCGGTGGCATCAAAACCTCGCAAAGGTCATTCGATTAATTAAGTTAGTTTTGTCTACTTTAAACTTCGTTTTTGTTTGTAATTCTGTATGAATTTTATTTTTTTAATTATTATTTTATGTTTATTGTTTTTCTATAACTTTGCCGGTGACCCCGTGTATTTTCTTACGAAGAGGGGCGCATTATTTATATTTTAGGACGGCCCTGGGTTTGCTAGGCCTCTTTTCGAAAAACGAAAACGTAACAAATGTGTGGAAATCCGACATGAAACGCGAACGATTTTCCCGCTTAGGAACGAAGCTTCGCCGGACACTTCGACACGAACAAGGAAAGCGGGAAAATAGCTGGCGTGCCTATTGAATTATTCAATGCATTCCAGTGACACACATGCCGCTACTATTTGTATCAGCGATCGCTGAATATTTAGCAATGAATTTATCCGAATCATGATCTCCTATTTCGGGTGAAGTCACGTTCGCGTAGGCCACAGTGGAAACCCGGCCGGCACTCGATCAGGATCGCTGCCGGAACCGAAATCAATATCCTGGTAACGAATTCCCGTGACACATTGTGGTCCGTGATCGCGCGACGCGATCGTGAGAATACAAAGTCCTGTTTGGCGTGTTGCTAGCAAGAAACGTCCAATCAAGCGGCCGGATCATCGTGTTAACTGATTAGGAAGACTAATTCTAAAAGCCAATTCGCAAAACTATGGAATTCTTCCGCGGTACAACACCCGAAAAATTATATTGCAAAATTATATGCAAATTGTACATGAAACGAGTTGTCACATGAATTTGGGTTCTCCCTTTGTTTATTTAATTTCTTATTTTGTAGTTATATACCAATATAAGTTTCCGCAAATATAAATTATAACGAAGCTTCAGTGCAAATTGTGAACAGAGGTTTCCTTTATGATCTATACAAGGGATAACGAAGGATATTTCGAAATTAAACTACTAAGGAGGTGAAATGGGGTTGCAACGTTTGTATGAGGAATATATTGTTCGTGGTCTAATTTACGTCATACTTGGTCTTAATGCTCATTGATACAATCTGAATGGGGTGAATGAGGGCTTAAATGGTTTTATGGAGAAACAATATCAATTTTCGAGAGCATTAAATAGTTTCCTGTGTGAACAAAGCCGCGGGGAAAAGCTAGTATTTAATATAATTAGTAAACAGAATTGTTTAAAAATAAGTAGCAGTCGAGGCATTGTCCTTTGAAGTAAATTCCAAATAAAACAGTTAGAATAGTAGGGGTTGCAGCGTTTGTATGAGGAATATTTTATTTGTGGTCAGATTTGCTTGAAATTTGGTCTTAATGTTCTCTGATATAATTAATCAATCACATATTTCGGCGTTTCAAAAAATTCATCCCCTAAGGGGGTGAAAAGGGGTTGCAACGCTGTATGAGGAATACATTGTTCGTGGTCTGATTTGCATCATACTTGGTCTCAATGCTCATTGATACAATCTGAATGGGGTGAATAGGGGGTCAAAAGGTTTTATGGAGAAACAGTACCAATTTTCGAGGGCATAAACAGTTTCCTGTGCGAGCGAAGCCGCGGGGAAAAGCTAGTAAGAAATAAAACATGAAATAAACAAATCTGACAGGTTGAACAACAATCAATGGTTGACCGGGAACTGTTCGCATACGCGCGGTCCAGCGGGATATAGAAACGCAGAAACTACGAGCGTCCGCACCTCCTGTGTCATTGCATCATTAATTAATCGTATTCATTGCGTTCCACGCCGCGCTGGGAATTTGGGGGTGCGGTGCCAAAACCGAAGTCCATGTGTTCGGCCACACTAAACTCGGACAGCTGTTGGCGACAAGCGTGGAAACTGTGTTCGAATTTTCCGAAAATTAATCCCGATGCTGATTATCTAGCACCGCGATAACGTATGGTGGCGTGTACGGCCCAAGTAAAACACACAATTGCGGAGAATTTAAAACGGAACGAGGATTGATATATTGTACACTTCGCTCATCGTTTAGTTCCGCTTACAATTGTTAACAATCGGTCGTCCGAACGAATCCGGATTCTCGATCTAATATTCGATCCGCAAAGCGTAAAAGCAACCATATTTCAAAATTTACCGAACTAATTCAATTTCATCGATTAATCGACTCGCAATTATTACAATGCAGTCGCAAAATGGACGCTGAAATCGCTTAGCTAGATTAGTCTGTTACCCTGATTTGACAATTTCTCATTAAATTAGATCGGAGGTCGTTATGAAATTGTTGGTACAACCAGACCTGCTTGTGTCAAGACGAGTTCAATTTGATACAACGATCTAATGATTTAATACGATGGTCACTCAGAAATACGTTTTTTCACTCATTTTTGCTTTGTTTGATTTGCAAACAAATCTATTGAAATTTTAACAGGACAACGATTGCCGGGTCAGCTAGTTTGTAATAAATTCAAGGCGACCTTGAGAGAAAACATTAAAAAAACATGAAACATTATAAAACATTTTATCTGCATTATTTTTAAAAAACGAAGGTGACTTTCAATACTTCTTCAATTAAACGCTGCGCGTTCTTTTACGACATAATGATCTTGAAGATCGCACGAGGTCAGAAATGGAACACGGATACACTTGTAAAAAAATTGTTGCTTCCGTTAAAGTTTCGTCTTACGAAAGAAAAGCAGTGATCTCTCTTAATTTTTCCTGCATAAAATAATCAAACGACTACTACAGGACTAAACAGTGATAAAAAGTTACTGCCGACGAATTCGCTTGAAAAGAAATATTGCAATTACGTGGGTTTCATTTCTGCAGTCGAAAAAAAAATAACAAAAAACATACATAGGATAGGAATGCAGAATTCATTAAACCATGCCACATTTTCTTCCATTTATTTTCCTCATTTTCACTTACAAAGAGCTATAGCCTGTCCCAATTCCAAGGGATGTCCCGTACGTGTGGTGTATACACGTGTGCTTCACGCTACGCGGTAAACTATAAACGTTACTTGTATTGTTATTTTATGGAACGTAAAATTAGAAATAAGATTCCTCGAACACATGAAGCGAATTAACTTCGCTACGGACGTTGAATGCTGTGCCCCTTACCCGGACACTGTGTAGAATATAAAGTGTAGTGTAGATAAACTACAAAAAAGGTTCAAATTATTTATCAGCAAATTTATTATATAAATATATTACTGTTCAAATATCTCTCTTCGTAACCGTTCGTTCGCAAAACTTTTCTGCTAATTTATTGTTAATATTTTACTAATTCGATATGCTACATCTAAAACAACAATGAATTTTAGCATAAAATAAAGTGTAGTGTAGATAAACTACAAAAAAGGTGCAAATTATTTATCAGCAAATTTATTGTATAAATATATTACTGTTCAAATATCTTTCTTCGTAACCGTTCGTTCGAAAAACATTTTCTGCTAATTTATTGTTAATATTTTACTAATTCGATATGCTACATCTAAAACAACAATGAATTTTAGCATAAAATAAAGTGGAAGTGTGAAGAGAGTAGCGGTTACTTTTCAGTAATTTAATTTCTCATTGTTTTAGGTTGCAGAAAGAGATACACTTCATTCAAAATGAATGGATGAAATATAAAGCATTATGAAAATTAAAAAGAAATAATAACAATACATTCGTTTTTGTAGAGTATCCAAGTGTGCTCGTACAATAATCCTCACCGGTACATGTTCGCTGACAATGAAAAATTCGGGGGCTGGCAAGAAACAATTTGGCTAATTCGGAACAATCGGAATTCCATGTCGTCGGTGCAATTAAATGTAAAGGGAACCGGCCGTCGATAATGGTCCGCCCAGGGCCGATACTTATAAGCCCTTCCCGATTCCGAAGTTGTTCGAAAAGATATAAAGTTCAAATGGCGATTTCAGTCGTAAATCTTCGATTGGATCGTCGAAGTCTGCGGCTCCCTGCGAAATTCACTGTAAATCGCGAAAGTTTCTTCTTAATCGCTGAAAGGCACTTCGCGAAAGTTACTGCTTACAACTTCCTCTCTTGCACACTCATCCCTTGCCACACCCCTGAACCCGGGCTCCGGAAACGTTGCACACTCGACACCCTTAAAAGTCCTAACGTCTCCGAATCTCGGGTGTAATGCAGCCATTAAATTTCTCGGGACACGAACTTGTTTAGAAATTTTACACGGCCGGGAAACTAACTATCGGACCTTCACCATTTTGTATCGGTCTCTTTGTTATTTCCATTCGCTCCGAGTGCCACCGGGATCTAGAAGTGGCGCGTCAAACTCTGATCCATAGAATTTTCAATAAATTCCACCAAGTGCAGGAGAAATAATGAAGAAAATAAAAATTGCAATTTTTCATGATTATTCAACCTATAACTGTAATTTCTCCACTTTTAATTGTTGGACAATTTCTAAGTCAATTAGCCAATTTTAATGAAAGTTTCAGAATGTATATAATTTCTACAAGTTTACTGAACACATCGTTTGAATAATTTAATATCAATATAATTTCGATAATTATATAGACAAGGTTTGTGTACTCCAATTTTGATGAAATTTTAATATGTTACGCAGCAACACATTCTGAACAACTTTTTCCTTTTCCAATACAGGGTGGTCGTTTTTAGTTTTTCAGATATTTGCAAAAAACTATCGCTAATACTATATTCAATTTTTCGTATTCCTGCACACTCCGCAACCGGAACCGGTTTACGTTGCCGCGGAGCATGCAGGAATACGAAAAATTTAATACAGTATTAGCGATAGTTTTTTTTCAAATATCTCGAAAACTAAAAGCGACCCCTCTATATTTGAAAAGGAAAAAGTTGTTGAAAATTTCGAAATCTATAACATATTAAAATTTCACTTACAATATACATGTAATTTGTCTTTAGAAAATATATTTTTTTTATTATTATTATTTAACGTCGCTTTTTTTAATTCTTACGTGAGAATTATTTCGCGACGAGACCTATTCTGGCGTCGATTTTCAAAGTTTTTCAAACATCTCGAAAACTAAAAGCGGCCCCTCCATATTGCAAAAGGAAAAACTATATTGGAACAGGAAAAAGTTGTTGAAAATGTCGAAATCTATAACATATTAAAATTTCCCTTACCATACATATAATTTGTGTTTAGAAAATATTATTCTGGCGTCGATTTTCAAAGTACAGATTCGCCGAAAAGTGTGTAACAACAAGGGGCACAATCGAGTGTTATACTTCACGCTTGAATCCGACCAATTTGCCGCGGTTTGCATATTTTTGATAGCCACCACGCGTCGGAGGTGGTCCACAATGGCGGCCGCGATCTCATTCGAATGAAAACGTGCAATTTTCCAGGGACCCAACAACGCGGTGCATAATCCAAACGCAATCAATTGCTCTATACACAACGTTTTCGCGATAACAGCTGGCGTTTCACCAAATCACCGGTTGCGTTTGCCGGACATCTCTCGTCCGATTGATACTTTGTCCACGGTTATTGCGATACCCTGGATCGTGCGCGAGCAATTTCATGCTTTTGCGATCTGTTTTTCTCCCGGACTTTTATGTCCTCTCAATAATTTCATCGGCACGGCGGCGTGACGGCCCACGGAAATGTCCGCTGACCGGCATTACACGACTAAAAAAAAAACGTCAACTACTTGCAATTACACCTACACCACTCACTGTTTATCTCCCAGTATCTCATTCACCGTAGAATCCGCGACGTAACTCGCGTTCGTGTAAAGTGACTTCGATCTACTCCCCACGGCAATATTGTCGAACACTTTATACAGCTAATACAAATCTGCAGAAAAAATTCTGCTCTTTCTGTGCACGCGTACAGTGCTGCTGCTTCCATTAGCGAAAGTTATTATCGCTGAATCGCGGTTTTTCACTGTCGATGTCATAATTACAATGTGCAT